>CM063498.1:131234535-131406255 GCA_032207245.1 Pardosa pseudoannulata
ATAAGTTCATTGACTTTCAAAAAGTCAAGCAAAAATAGAGTTGTAGGGTTCTCAAAAGAGGACCAGACAATGAAAAAAAGTCTAAATTCACACATTAGCTTTACTTAGCTTAAGACTATTTAACCATAGTAAGTATATATTGATTACAAAGCTTTAAATGTATATTAAATTTATGCAAATGAGCTTCAAGTAGTCAAAATATTAACTTATTTTTTCCGCTTAGCAACAAATGGGGAAATTTTTTGCTCACATGGAAAGCCTTTTTCAAGTTATACTAAGACCTTTTAGAGGATTTGGAGAAATCCCTACAAGACTAAGAAGTTAACTACAGACAAAGTAATAAAGAACAAGCATTCTAACTATGCAGCACACTACTATTTCATTTAACTCAAGCATGAAAGTAGACAATGACAAAAAAAGCTGAACTTCCCCGGGTGATGATTACATTTTCTCTTACATAACTCTTTTTCACAATATGATTCAGTACTACATACAGGAATGTTGTGCTCCTTCAAGCATTTTGAAGCAATTTTCGGAGCAGCAAAACAAAACTTGTAGTAGGAGAACGAATTTTCGTAGCTGCCAAAATGCAGATTTGAAGCAGGATAGTGTTTTTGTAGCAGTTAAACTAACAATTTAAAGGATAAACCGTAGCTTTTGAGGAGTCTGCCTAATAATTTAGAATGATTGGATGGTAGCATTTGGAGCAGTCAAATATTCAATAATTGCTGATATGGTTTGTTGGTTTGGTACATGCAATATATAGTACGTAATTGCTATAGTACGTTGAGCCAATCGAAAAGGAAGTGAATCAGTATGCATAGTCATATCTCCACCAGCATACATCTCAGCGAAAACACACGGTAGAAGATACTGATTTCGACCAGGACTACAAACCCCCCTCCCATTTTCCAATCACGATTTCTCGATTTGCATCGATCTCAGAAACAGTCCTAAAGGCTGTCAAAAAAGCGGATTTCTGCTTAAAAGCGGAAAACTTTCAAGCCTGTTAACTGTGCTAAGATAAATATTAGTAATATGTACACATATTTATACATGAGTGTATGCGTATACCACATTATCTGATGCAAGTTAATCAAAGAAACTATACTAACTTCTTTGGAAATACTCAGTTTGCTTTCTTCATCTTTTTCATAATCAAAACTATATGCTTCTGGCTTTATATAAACACAGTCTCCCACATGGATCTTACTGCCTAACCATACAGCAGAACTAAATGATGTCTTAGTGTCTTCTTCTTCCAGAATTTCCAATTCCACACATTTAAACTTAAAAAAAAAAAAAGAAAGAAAAATGAATTTTTGTGCATAAAAAATATTAGATTAAAAGTAGAAATGAACAAACCTTTAATATAATCTTAATTTATATAACTTTTCTGCAAAGAAAAATAAGAAGGTTTTTAATTTTTTTCCCCATGTAGTTAAAAGTTATATCATGCATTTACATACACAAATAATGCGTTAGAGACACAGATATTTATTTTAAGACTTCTAAGTTTAAAATGCTTAAAACCAAGAGCTCTTTGTATAAATATCTCTAGTGGCAGTTTATCTCCAAAATTAAAAATGCATTATTAATTTAAACTCAATTGCTGTTTACACAGTAGTAGTTCTTTACATTTATATCAAATTTTGTGCAAGTATATTAATAACTTTCAGGACAACAATGAATAAATGAAAGCAGTCCTAATTTAGGGGATAACATCAAAAACTAAGATTCACACAACTCATAAATTAAATTAAGATAACTGTAATTTCATAAGTATACAAATATGTATAAACAATTACATTACTGAAAAAATATGTTATGTAAATCATATAAGAGGATGTGCTGTTATATAACTGAAGGTTTCTCCTTCATTTATTTTAATTTTACAACAAAAGCCTCTCACAGGATACCTAATATAAATATTTAAGTATGCAGATTATCAGAAAAAATTAAATCTTTTATTTTTATTTTTGTTGCAATTAAATAATTAACGGAACAAACACAAGATGTCAAATTATGGACTTGTTAGAAGTAACAAAACTCTTATAGGTAACAAATCAATAATTAGAAAGAAATTTTATAATATAAAACTTTAGAATTAAATTCATAGTTTTACAACTGATTTAAAACAAATTACTATGTGCACAATTTTTCATTATTACTGTCCTAGGTTATGCAACCCCATCATAATCTTAAATTTTTATAACTATTATTATCTTATAAAAATATAGCAATGTGCAATGGTACAAAATAGAGTAAAAATTAAAAAACAAATAATTGTCTTGTAGCCACAATCAAGCTACTTAAGTAGAAGGAAGAAGAGCTTAGTGGCTAGAGCAGAACTAAGACATAGTTCTGTTCTCTTATAACCAAACTGAAGAGGTAACTTGATTATGAAACAGCTGTTAGTTTTTGATTTCTGCTTAACTTTATGACATTTTATAATGGTTCTACTTTCAGATTTTTATTAAATTCAGTCATAAATGCTCTATCCTGTCTAATTATACTTAGTGTTTAATTAGAATAAAGACTTAGAATGTTGTTTTGATAGTTTGATAATTATTACAACTTCTGCAAATACAGTAAAGTACGTATTAAGTTGGGACTTAAAATTTAACAAAGCAGTAATTATTTACATACTTCACAGAAAACAATATGTTGAAATGGAAATAAGATTTATTTTCTTGTATATCAAAGCAGGCTATATGTTACTGACACTTAACAAAAGTAATACTAACTCATGACAGAAGAAACTTTCAGGAGTAATTAGTCTCAAAGGCATGGATTATAGATCTAGCACTTCTTCCAGAGTTATTCTGGCATTATTTTGTCTGATATAAGTTTTTAAAAAAGGAATGTGTTCACGTAGAATAAAGATAAGAAGAAATGCTATGATAAAATTTGATAACTATGACAGTACAAGATCATAATTTGTAGGATCATAAATTATTGCTGTACCTTCAAATTCATAATAGAATGCAATTAAAAACTAGGACTTCACATTAGACAGAGTAGTCATTATTTTCAAGCTTCATAGAAAAGAATATGATTTAATTGAAATAAGATTTATTTTCTTGTTTATTAAAGTAATAACTAATGGAAAAGGAAATTTCTAGAAGTATGTGTCAAATTCATGTTGTATATTAAATGATTAAATAATAAAAATAGTTCTAAACAAGAATTACTGAGTAATTATTCATACCCTTTCAGTTTCATCATGTTTTGTACAACCAATACACTCAAATGAATGATTTACTCCAGTTTCATGAAACAGCGGAGGATCTTCAAATCTGCAAGTTTCAGAATCAAACCTAGGAAAGATAGAAAAACAAGAAATACAATTTAAAAAAACAATAGAAATTTTTATCAAAACCACAATTAAAAAACAATTAATTTTACTTTAAATCAGATTATGAAATTGAAAATATTATAGATATGATAAACTCATCTATTGTGGACTCTGATTTACTGAAACCTTAGGTTTAACGGGAAATTTATATTAAAAGATTTTTTCAAAAAGAAGGTTGGTTAACATTAAAAGTGTTTATTATATAAAGTGTTTTATTGCAAACATAACTTGAATTTTTTTCATGAAGCTTCTTGAAAATATTCTCTTTCTTGCTGCCAGAAACTTCAAGGTTCAGACTCTTTCCACAGAAAAAAAATTGAGCATTCTTTAAGCACCTTAATTTTCATTGTACTATAACTGACCTACAGCTAAAGCTTAAAAATTGAAGCTTTTCATGAGCTTTATGATTTGTAAAATGACATTAAATAATATATCGATTTTTAATAATTTTATTAAACACAATTGTTAATATCTTATGCTTTATGTTAAGACATCTTTCTTGCCTAACATAAATTTTAGAACAGCAATAGTCCTTATTGATCAAATGCCCCCCCCTCCCTAAAAAAAATCTGAAATATTTGTAAAGTTAAGAAAGTACTATCTGTGGTGGAAGATCAACAAGTTTCACATTATAGCAACAGTATTTTTACAGCAACATAGATGTAAAATAAGATAATAAAAAGTACTTCTGTATTATAAACAGGTAAATATATTCACACACACACACACACAGGGAGACAGAAAAGAAGATGCAGTATCTACACTAAAAAAGTTTTAATAATGGCATACTCAAAACAAGATTCAGGAAATTATCAATGCTATTTTAAAAATGTAACTGAAGAACTATTTCCATTCATAATAGAAGATGAGAACTAAAAAATATAGGAAGGGGGAAACAATAAGAGACTATGTCTAATTTTGAAATTCATTTTTCTTTTCTTCTATACATTTTTTTAATTGGTCTAACTCTTCTTTCGTATCTATAGCTTTGTTGAATCGATCGACGATTAATTACTAAGGGAAAAATTCAGCAACCGATATTTGGGGAAAAATAAGCACTTTTTGAGCACTCAGAAAAAATTATAAATTTTAAGTCTACGAAAAGAAAATTAAGCACTTTTTAAGGACTTATTAGGGACCTTAAAAATGGATCTACAAAATAAGCACTTTTTAAGGATTTTAAGCACCCGACCGAACCATGAACTTCATAATTGATGATATATATGACTCAGAATCTTTAACAGTTAATAATTTAGAAATAACATAAGAATTTTAAGACTATGTTATGATTAATGACACTCATTACATTAGAAGTCCCAACTGAGGAAACAATCATTGTAAAATTAAGAGGTTATCAAGAGACATCACCCAATGCAGAAGCTGAAAAAAGAGACAAAGGAGAAGTAACAATATCTCCATCATTTATCTTCCAAGCAATGGAATATATAATTTAAAATAAAAATTTTCTTGGAATCAAGAAGTGTAGATGATGATGTATTAGAAGACATGAGTTGCTGGATATCAAATATTTGTTAAAGAAAGAAACTGTTGAAGCATAATAAAAAGCCGCAGATTGCAAACACATTTTATTGAAAATACCAAAATAATCAAGAACAAGAAATACAAGGTACATTGGGCTTTTATAGTTTTGAGAAGATCCTGCACCCAGCCAATCAAATTTCTGGCACAAACAAAACTAATTAAACACAGCCAATCAAAACACAACAGGATCAACTAAAGAAAACATCGAACATCCAAGAAAGCTATTACTTAAATACAACAATAATCGGCCAAGTCATTAAGTTTGAGTGCGGTTATATATTTCAACAGAAACCAAACTAAAATCCAAATGAAACTGACTAGTTTTTATTCTTTTGTATAAATAAAGAAAAATAAAAAATTTTAATTTGTTTCTAATTCATTTAAGACTTTTGATATTTTGGGTAAACCCAGATTTTACAAACACATATTTAACAAACAAAATGCCTTGGTCTCTCTGTTTTTTTTATAAATGAGTTAGACTATACTTATTATTTGCCAAGCAATAATACTCTCAATAAATATTACATTAGTAAATTACGATTATTTCTATAAAAAAATTATATGAATTAATCTATGTATAATTGCCCAGTAATATGATTAACAAGTGATACAGTGAAAAATGTCCCAGTGATATGCTTAAAATGAGCTTATCATTATGGTAATGCTGTTTGTTTGCAGAATAAATATACTGTCGACTTTTGGAACTAATACTGAAGATTCAAGTTGTATTGTTGACATAAATGTTAACAATCATTCAGCATTAAATTGCAGCAGTAGATCTCAAACTAATTATACATCACATATCAAAACATTAACTGTAGCATACTGTCTAATCAAACTTTGGTAAACTACATATCTTAATAGAAGCAAAGTTTAGGGGTGCAGTTGGTACCTAACTGGTGATTTTTGGAATGATTGCCAAATGATGCTAATTGATGTGATATTCAGCTTCTAAACAAAATTTTGTAATATTTTAAAAAATAATAGGAAGAAAATCTAGCAAATATAAATAAAAAAGCTAAAACATAATATTAATGCAATCATGTTAAACACCTTAAAAAATAGCAGACACTGTAATAAAATATTTAAACAAATTTAATTTAAAAACAAAAATAATTTAATAACTTAAAAACAAATAAAACATCAAAGATTAGAATAATTGTAACAATTTTTATAATATGGCATCCAAAATGTGGCATGTGCTCCTAAACCTGCATTCAGCCACCATTTATTGTTTTTTTGTTAGCATTAATTTTTTGTTTTCAAAACATTGAAAATGTTTAAATATACATTGAAATACTAGTAGTAAAACAAGCTTTATCCATTTCATTTGTGCTGTCAATTTTATCATTATTTATGATAATTAGATATGTTTTTATTTGTAAATAAAAGAATATTTATCTATTCCATGAATTTCTTTTCAATTGAACTGTTCATATTCTATGTTAAACCACACTACACATCTAAGCAATGTGTAACAAAATACTATTAATAAATTTAACATTTATAACAGAAAAAATTGATGATTTTTAATAGAAATACATTTATAAAATCTTCACATTAAGCTTAAAAAGAGTTTAAATAATAATTAAATTGCAAAATATAAAAAAAAAAATTATCACAAATGAAAAAGTCAAAAAAATTTTATTCATTTAGGATAACTTGTTACGTATCTTGTATTTTAAATATTGTTTAAATTTTGCAGTTAATTAAAAATAAACAGTTTAGTGCTCAATGTCAATAATTGTATGTATAAAACTCAGAATTGCCAAAGAGGATAAATAAATGAGGAATTTTGTTCTATATAAGCAGTACTTAAATTTTTCTTGCTGCAACACCCTTGTCAAATTTTAAAAAATTCAAAAGCAGTTTAATTTTTTTTAAATGTGCAAATTTAATACTTATTTATTTTGCATTCAATGAAACCAGTTGGATGAAATTTTCATTTATTACCTTCATGTTTATGGCAAGTTTAATTAGATTTACTCCCAAATCACTTGACTTTGATTAGTGGTGTGACATCCCTGATACACTAGGATGTTGCAGCACCCAATTTAAGAACTGTGAATTTATACTATGAATTAATAAAGAATATTCGAACTGTTAAACAAACTAAGAGATAGAAAGATACCATTTTTGGTAGAAAAAAGATTTTCCATCCTCATTGTATAAAGCATCTAGGTCTTCCACTGATTCTTCAGTCCCACCCATAGAGGACCAATTTTCTTTTGGAGCTTTAAATGTTACCTAAATAATTTTTTTTTAATTAAATAACTAAAATTTTTAGAACAATCATTCAATGATGAAATGTAGATTTTAATGTAGCCAAATGAATAACATCACAACAATGCATCAAAATTGTAAAACTAATCACTAGAAGCACAGAGATCTCATGGAATAAAGATATACTGCCAGGCTTGCAACTGCTGAAGTACTTTAAAAAAGGTGAGAAAAGTGACAAATACAGAATAAGTGACTAAAATGTGACTAAACATTGAAAAAAAAAGGAATTTTTTTTTCTCCTCTTGATTACAGATGCTGTTATTAAGATTTTTTTCTATTTATTTTAACTCTAAATCAAATTATTCATGCAAGACATGATTTTAGCGTCAAATACAAAAGGTTAAAAATTTTGTTTAAAACAACTCAACACTGCTTTTTATCCAAGAAAATCTATAAATTAGATTTGAATACATACAATACATTAATTTTATAATCACAATTTTCTGCATATATTCATGATGTTTTGAAATATGTACATAGCTAGATTAGAGTATCTAAACAAAAATTGTGAAGAAAAAGAAAAATGTGTGCTTTGACATAAGTTACTTTAATGTATTAAATGTACATTTCAGTACAAATGTACATTTTAGGAACTTCTTTACGACTTTTTAAAATCACTAAATTCTGGAAACCATATGACTAATTACATTTTAATAAGAAAAATAAGATTAGAGCATCACATTTTTGGTCTTTTATTAAAATATTTTGTTATTAATTCAGATTTTCTTTTTTCAAACAACAGACTTTTGTTGTGATACACCATGAAAAAAGTGACTGTTTCCTTCAAAAAGTGACTAAAAGTGATCAATTGTGAAAAAAGGGACTAAAGGTGAGAAAAGTGACAGAATTGCAAGCCTGTACCGTTCATCTTTGAGATATATTGTTATACACATACTTGTGTGTGTGTGTGTGTGTGTGTATGTGGGAAATTTAAAACTCCTCTTACAGATAATTCCTGGTGATAAATATTTTGGATAATTCATGGTGGTATTATTATTGTTACTTTAAAATTTATGAAAAAAAAATTTCCAATTAAACTGTAGCTTACTGCTACTATAAAGCTGTTAATATTATAAGTTAGTTTAAAGAATTTGTGCATATATATATATATATATATATATATATGTTATATTAAAATACCTTATTTATGTATTTTAATATTAATTTAATATTAATTTAACTTTTGTTCATAAAGTACGTTTGTTGTTTGCGTGGTAATTCTGATTTTTCCCTCCAGACATGCTATAGACTTAATCCAGCCTATGTCTGTACTACTTTAGCCAATAGTTTGAGCGTTCTCTTTAAACATGGGTATTTTGTATCACGTGATCAATTATGCTTAGGCATTATTCGTAGACTTTTTACCTTAGGAATCCCTACTTGAAAAGCGTATGTGCGGGATCACATTGTCTGTGTGCACAAAGTTGTAAAGGATTTTGCCTGTTGTACGGATTTCATGTTTCTTACCAGAAATAAACTGTGTCGTGATTTTGAATGAGTCTCGCCCATATTACATATATATATATACATACATATATATACATGTAATGGTTAATTTATCCCAATCACAAAGGGAAATATATAAAAATATTTCATTCAACATAAAAGGTTTGTTACAGTATGAAATGATATAAAACTACAAAAATACACACATTGCACTTGTTATAAATCGATGTCAAATCTTCATTATCACATTCAAATGAGCCAAAAATTTCCACTGGACTAGAAGTTTCACCAAGAACTGTATCAGATCCTCGACTAAACAAAATACAGATAAATAAATATTTTAACAAAATCTTATATTTTATTACACAAACTTTAAAATAAATTATGTTTCACTTACTGGAACCACAATGCATGATATTGCTGCTTTCCTGATGTAGTTTCCCACATAGATATCAACTTAGCTATATACATAGGTATGGTAGGATCTGATGGACTTACTAAAATGAAATCTCCACATTCCACCTACATATATATTTAATATGAGAAAATATTTAATATAATCACTTACCTACCAGTATATTGTTTTTGAAAACTTTATAATATTGTTCAAGGAAAATGCAAAACACATATTAAAACAGAAAGTGTATAATGGAAGCATAATATACATACTATTTTATTTTATTTGATAGGTTTTTACAAAAATATAAAATATTTTAAAATATATTAATTTATTACACCATATTCTTTACCTTTTTTTAAAGTTTATATAATTATCTTAAATTTTTGAAATAGTTAAACATGCGAGCATTAATTGCCTCAGCCAACAGATTATTAATGCTTATCTTATATTTTCTTTAACAGGTTTCTACAGTATATTTTCTATTTCTACAATTGTTTTTATTCAAACTACAGTACTTGAGAGATTTTATAATTGTTCTTTGGAATTAATATCGGAATCATTACTTTCTGGTTCATGAGACATTCTTTTTTTATTTTTCTGTTCTTACCTCTGACAGAATTATATATATTTCAATTTATTTACAAACTGAGAATCACAGGTAAAAAAAATAATTTTTCTGTGTAAAGCTCCGGCAAGAATATTATCAATGAGATAATATACAGCATTGCATACTGACATCACCAGATCACTCCCACAGTAACACTTGAATGGCAAATGGCTAAACAAATATATATATACAACTTATAAAGCAAAAAATGTATGGAGTTTCAGAGAGAAATAATTGTATAAAAAATAATCTAAAGATGTATTTTGTAAAGCAATAAAACAAAAACTTATATCTTTACTGAATTTCCTTACTTTCTAGATTTATAACCGATGTCCCAAAAGCAAACAATTCAAAATCTATTTGAAATAGTCCAAAATCATAGAATCTTAGCACACAAATATTACTATCATATGATGCAATTTAAATTTCCACAAAGTAGATATGATTCAATGAGTATGCAATGATAGGCATTTTAATTTCTTAATGAAGGTTAATTACAGCCAGTGCAAAATATCAATAAATATTTAATAGATTCCTGTAACTTTTATTATTAGTATAAGAGTGATTAGATACATGCAAAAATTTCCAAACCATCAACATATGAAAAATACATCTTCCTTTACTAGTTTAGTTTTCAAAATGAAAGTTATAAAATATAGCTGCTAAAAAAGTTAAAATTAAATAAAATAAAGGCTATGCATGTATCTCTCTCTATATAAAAGTGAATGCATGTATTTATGTGTACATAATTTGTATATTTGTTATTTATATTACACGTATTTCTTTGATACTGCCAAAAGGTCACTATCAGTATTAAAACCTCATCTGTACTCTAAAGTGAAATACTTTATTATACTGAATTTTGATTTTACCTATATGGTAGTACTTCTAAAAGCCTTTAAATTGAAATATAGTAAATTAAAATCAAGCAAATGATTTAACATTTATATTTGACATTTCTTCTTCTTATTTTTTTTTCAATAGAACTTTAATGTGATTCATCTTCTACAAATGCAGATTTTACACTTTGTATTTATCTAGGCACTACTCTAATATTTTAATACCTTTGAGTCTATTATCCTTTAAGAGTTGCTACAGTTTAACATACGGTTTAAAAATTTTGATTAAGTGGCTCAAAATTTATTAATTTTTGAATATGAAGTTTGTTTTAATGACTGAACCTACATCAACTGGAGTTTTATGGATCTAACTACAACTCCTTTTATAAGATTTTACAATTTTTCAATTTGTTTAAAATCCCTTGATTTTTCAACGAATTAATATTGGTTTAAAGAAAATTCAATAAGTGAATAAAGATTTATTAACTTTGGAAGAGTATTCCATTTTAAATATATGTACCATATATAAAGAAGCTTTAAAAAAAAAAATTAACACAGTGAACACAAAAAATATTTTCACAATTTTAGAAGCAGTAAAATGAAATCTAAACTACTCACAGAAAAATCATTGATGTTAACTTTATTATAGTAAATCCTAGAATTCTCTTTTCTAACTGGCTCCCCAATCCATTCCATTTCTACCTGTATAATAAAAATATAAATAAATATACAAGAAAACTTTTAATCCAAAAAACACATAATAAAATTAAAGTATGCTACTTTAAGAAATAAGAATTGTGGTTTGGTTTGGAGCACTACGGTCTACTTTTTGTAACACAAGGGCTGATGAGACTGGGACCTACTACTTAAAGCCAATTCTGAATAGCTACGAACATCCATGCCACTGTGGGATTCGAACCCATGAACTTCGGTTCCGAAGGCCAGCACCCTAACCATTCGGCCATTGTTCAGCTAATAAGAATTGTGATTTACCCACATGGAGTGCATGGTTGAAAAATGTTTTAAACTACAGAGAAATTGAAATGCATTCTTGATTACTAATCTACAATACACCAAACACACATATAAAATATGTATACAATACAGCCAGATTCAAGAATTTTAACAAACAGAATGGCATCAAACTGATGAGCAAATTCCCTCAAAAGCATGCATGTGTAAAGAGTATAATATATTTAAATATGTGATTCAGTATACTTTAACTATTAGTGAAGATTTTTCATGTCCCTTCATTACATATTTCCGTTGTGGGGTATATATATTCAGGCTTGCAACTGTTGAGGTACTTTCAAAAAGGTAAGAAAAGTGACACATAATACAGAATAAGTGACTAAAAAGTGACTAATATTGGGGAAAAAAAAAAAAGAGTGATTTTTTTTTCTTTTCTTGATTACAGATGCTATTATTAAGACTTTTCTATTTATTTTAACTCTAAATCAAATGATTCATGCAAGACATGATTTTAGTATCAAATACAAAAAAGTTATGAATTTTGTTTAACACAACTCAATATTGCTTTTTATTCAAGAAAATCTAAAAATTAGATTTGAATACATACAATACATTACTTTTATAATCACAATTTTCTGCATAATGATATTTTGAAATATGTACATAGCTAGATTAGAGTATCTAAACAAAAATTGTGAAGAAAAAGAAAAAGAGAAATGTGTGCTTTGACGTAAATTACTTTAATGTATTAAATGTACATTTCAGTACAAATGTAGATTTCAGGAACTTCTTTATGACTTTTTAAAATCACTAAATTCTGGAAACCATATGACTAATAACATTTTAATAAGAAAAATAAGATTAGAGCATCACATGTTTGGTCTTCTATTAAAATATTTTGTTATTAATTCAGACTTTCTTTTTTCAACAACAGACTTTTGTTGTGATACACCATGAAAAAAGTGACTTTACTTAAAAAAGTTATTAATGTGATCAATTCTAAACAAAGTGACTAAAGGTGAGAAAAGTGACAGAATTGCAAGCCTGTATATTTTAACCTACATTTTGCGCCTTTTTTTTTCGCATTTTGCCCCTTGCAGGTGCAGTTCTAGCTGTTTAGCCGCCCCCGATCTGGGATTGTTTCGGACCGAACGTCCAATTCTGACCACCTGCATCTGCAACCCTAAACCTTTCGATCATAATTTGTGCACATCAGCTCATATTCTGACGGTTTCTGAAGTCATATGTTTCGCTTTCAGTTGACAGCCGCTCTTTTGCAAAGTGCCACATTGCGAGGTGTTGCTAAGCTCCAATCCGCATCAACTTTGGTGAATTTTCACCACCGGGGTTGTGCCTCACTACGATTGGGTTTTTGTTTTCCGGGCTCCTTGCCTCGAAGTTTCATTGGTCAGAGCCGCGAACATCCTATGGCTCCCTGAGAGCGTGGGATTTTCTTGGTGCCTGGCAACCCTCTTGCTGGCTGTGTTTCGGCGCTTTTGCCGTGAGCGCAGCCTAGAAGTTATGTTAATTTTTGAGAGACGGAGACACAATGAAATAAAGTTTTAACACCCTTGCCGACACGTTTTTTTTTTTTTTTTGGTCAGAAAAATGTTTGTGTTGGAGCCACCTCGATCTTTGGCCAGCCTAAGCACACTATCCTTGTTTTGTTTTACTGCGATGACGTTCCTGGCGTAATTTTTACTTAAAGCAATGAATTAATCTCCATCATATTTTATATAATGCAACAAATTAGTCTCCATCATATTTTTTTATATAAAGCAACAATTTAATCTCCATAATACTTTTAAACAATGCAATTGAATGAATCTCAGTTACCCACTAGTAGATCAAGGCAGAAGTGGACTATGTTTTTTGTAGAGTATAAAGTGAAGAAAATTATTTGATCGCATACAAAATAAAAGGATGTCTCTCCACCAAGTCAGCATCTGATTTTTATCTACCTGAAGTGACTCTCAAAATAAAATCTTTGACTCTTCATTACTTAACCTACATACAGCTATGGAGCCCCGACTCTTCAGTATAATTAGCCCTTTGTATTATTGTGCACTGCAATATACAGAAAAACTAGAGCCAAATTTACAATGAGCTTTAAAAGATGGGGTAATTGATTGTTGATATCCTGCAACACTCCAATTAACACAATTTGCTCATAGATCTGCATCAAATAGTGATAATAAATTTAGTTTTCATATCAAAGTTTCATTTACCATTTAATCAGATACCAATATTATTTACTAAAATAAATGTTAGATTTGTTAAATTTTTTAAAATGTGGAGGTACCAGTAAAAGATTTCTCTCAAAGATAGTTTCAAATTTTTTATGTAAAAATAATTTTTATGCAAAGTAATTTACAATAATTATCAGAAATAAGCATTTTTTGTTTGGAGGAAATACACCTTTCTGCACATAAATTTTCATTTTTATTGAAAAAATTTAATTTTTTAAAACATGTTAGAAATAATGTATCTTAACACTCTAGCAAATATCTTTTGATTTGATGTGCTCAGATACATAGGGTTAAGATTTTGTGTTCATAGATAATAATAAATAAATAGTTAAAAGAATGATAATTATACATTTTACATACCTTCTGCTTCTTTGCTTTTCTTACTGATGTTGATTTGCAAGAAAGAGCTTTCTGCAATCAATATTTTAAAGTTAAATCATGAGAAGTAGCAAAATACAAATTAATTAGCAAAAATACAATAGACAAATAAATAATTAAAATGAATTAAAATTCAGAAGTACTGCAATATTTGTAGATAATTATTTAACTACACTTAGCATTGCAAACAATCATTTGTAAATGACACATATTTTATTCATCTATTTTATAAATGATAACAATAGTTTAGAATAAGTTAGAACTGCATATAACTTTCAAACTAGTGCTTAAACTGATGCCATAAATTTTTTATTTCAACAAATTAAATAATAAGAATGTACAACCAGTAATATTTTTATTTGTTCATTCTTTTTTGTTCTATAAGTTTGAAGTAGTTCATCAGATACTATAGTCTTTCATTGAATTTTACTAAATGTAACAACATTTTTACCTTTGCAACATAAGAATTTTCAAATATGTAATAATAGATTTTGTGGCTAGCTACAATTTTATTTTCATTATTAAAAGACTGTGAATGTAAAATTAATGATGACCAACATAATAAAAATAAACTTATTATAAGGCGTTGTCTCTTCATGCATAAAACTATAATACATTATAATTTATTCCCTATTTGCTCTTAGATTTTTGTGCCTGTTGTGAAATAAAAAGGCTTAAGACAGTAGTAATATGACATACAATGAGATAAGAATTTTGATTTCTGCATATAAATTCTTTACCCCCACCCCCTCTCCAACCAAATATATATATATATATATATATAGTAGACATTTAGCAGATTCTGCAAATTTTATTTTACTCTATAGTTTGCACTAGCTAAGCTTAATATTGTGAACTATGAAGCTGACTTAAAATGTAAATGTTAAAATTATTAAATATATCATAGCACTCCTTTTGAAAAATTAAGACTTCCCAGAGCCCACTAGACACTGATATAGATAATATCTGTCCTACCTTATCCATTTCGTCTTCTAAATTATCATTTAATATATCATCATCATCAGCTTCTTGCACTGCCATATTTGGGCACCTGGAAATAACAAACATGTATCATAAGATTATATCACTTACAGTTTACCCTAAGACATTTTTTTGTTTAGGAGGTCCAAGAAATGTTACTTTATCAAAACATAGAAAAATTACCTATCAAAATGAATGCATTTGAATAAATTTTTTATTTAAAAAATAAATTTTTTAATCAAACACTTAAGTCATAATGTTTAGAAAGCTTAAAAGTTTTTTTTAACATTTTTATGCATTCCTTGGAATTAAAGATTTACTCAAATTACAAGAAAGGAAAAAGAAAAAAATCGTAAAATGCACTAACCGTCTCTGCACACAAGCTTGTTTACTCCTGCCAGTTCCTCCAAATTTGGTCATATCACGACAAAAGGAGCACTTGCCACAATCAGGAAGCTGGCAAGCCTAAAAGTACAATTTTGAAAACAGTTTTGAAAGATTATGACTTTAAAAACACAATGAATCTGTGCATAATCATACTCGTTTGATTTTCACATCACAAACACAAAATCTATAATGTTGTCAAACAAGAAACTATATCAATATACTTTTTAAATTACTACTACGTGAAATATGTATAGGTTGATGAAAAAAAAATGCTGAACTCCATTGTTGAAGCATTATGCTTCGCAAATCATTCTATGCTGAATTTTAAGTCAATTTGAAAAAATCAGGAGCAGCTTCCCTTTGACTTTCTATATAATCACAGAAAATAAATACCTATTTTCCTTAGTTAAGTCTTTATTCTTACTTTTACAAAGCATAGGGCACTAATGAACTTAAGTAACAGTATCAGAAACAGGATACTAATCAGAAATAACAGTTAACCTGCAACTTACAGTTGCCAGAAGAAACTCAAAACTGGATAGAAAACTACAATTTTGCTATAATATATATATACTCAAAATGCAGTTTCTCCAGAACATACTCAATTTATTGTGTTCATATACAGTCACATGCACAAGTAAAAAAAAGGTATTTTCAGACTCAAAGATGTTAAAAGCACAAAGATCAATCAAAATCTCAAGGTCGAATTTTTAAGCAATTACAATATTTTCTCTATACATTTTGTGCATACATTACTTGTATACATTATTACATAGAAAATAATGTATACATTGTATACATTAATTTCTCTATACACAAAAGTACAAATGAATTTTTCGTTTAAGCTACTAAGGTAAACAATTTCCTTTTATAAATTTGAATTGATTTGCCTATCTACCTTCACATTATTTTCCAAAGTTATATCTCTTTTTAAGCATAAAAATAACATACTAAGTAACATTTGAACACATATGTTTTTTCTAGAGTAAAGTTAATTGTATCAATAAAACAAAAGCTGTTGAATGATTTTGTGGTACAGATTAAAATAATCTAAAAAAATTATAAAATTAAAAGATTATAAAAAATTAATTTATAAGATTAAAAGGTTATAGTTGCATTGTATATATAGTTATCACTATAACTTTTCAGTAAAGATTTTTAAAGGAACATTTAATGCACTAATAAATTAACTCTAACTCTGTAACAGAAATCCTCTAAACTATCATGACTAAAATAACTCTTAAGTAGCAAATATCAAAACAATAAAATATAAGATAAAAATACCATATTTCCCTTATAATTTTTAGAAAATTCTATGATATATTGCATTAATACGATATTTTTCAGAAATGTGCTGATATTTGATCCAGCACAGTCTGTATTTCAGAGGGGTGAAGTTTGTATTTTTTTGTATTCGCATGAGTAAAAAATATAAGTTTAGGTATATGCTGGTTCCACATTTCCATCTGGATGATTATAATGATTAATAATTTCTCCACTCTTCTAGTTAAAATAAAAATTCTCATTAGTCAAATATCTCTTTCCCATGTGCAGTGAGTCTATCACACTTTCAATCTCTCACTCAATCAGCCTATACCATAAAATATGTGAATGATGAAACTAAAAGTGAAGAATTTTTTTTCTTAAATTTGAATTGAGGGGAATATATCTAAATAATTTTAATATTTAATGAATTTTAAAAAGTTGCATTAGTTTAAAAACCGCGATTTTTACAGAATTTAGAAAAGTACTTTGACATTTTCCGGAATCCTAAAGTTCTGTGATGCCAACCTGAATAAAATACTTGATTAAAAAAAAAAAAAAAAAGTAATTTAATTATTTTTTTTAGCTAATACATTAAAATACAAACATTCTACAAAATAAGTGCAAAAAACATACTTCACAAATGCCACATCTTTTTCGACGAGGAGCATTTAACTTTGATTCATTTTTTTCAAGCTGTTCAGTGAAAAAGTTTTCAAAAATACTTCTGACCAATGGAGTTGTTGCTGCCAAAGAATGCACAGCTTTTTTTATCTTAGCAATTCGATTTCTAGTAGGTGCTCTGATTGAACGTCTGTAACAGAAGAAATAGTCACATTAAAAGATAACATACCACATGTTTTGAAAAAACTAATGAAATCAACAAAACTTTGCTCTTATAACATACATAAAGTGAGAGAGAATAAATGGGAAAGAATCTTACAAAGTACTTAAAACACGCCAAAATTTGATTGGTTGCTTTGTTTAGAGGGCTTCAGTCTACTATTTTGATATACAAGACCTAATGAGAATAGGACCTACTGCACAGAGCAGATTTACAAATGGCTACAAACAGACATGGCAGCAGCTGGTTTTGAACCTGCAAACTCTAGTAATGAAGAACAGCATCATGCCCATTTGGCCAATCAATATTGAACTTACGAACATGTTTGTAATGTTTTTATAATTATCTACAACATACCAGCTGGCATGTCATTTTAAGAAATTTTATAATTTTGTCAACTGTTGCAAGGTTTATACATGAATCTTACTATACAACACTTTGACATACAATCTATATATAGTTACAAAAAAAATCTATAAGGTTTCTATTAGTTTCTGAGTGTATAAAATATATAAATATATAATTTACATGAAACAGATAAAGCATTGAATGTTAGATTAATTGTATAAATGGACAATCACAAAAGATATTTTTTTTTTTTGTGTGTGTGTGTGTGCATTTAGAAATGTTACAAAACATCTTCATTATATATTCATGTTTGGGAAAGATTTATTTCTTACACAGTAAAGAACCTCAAATCTAGAATCCTCCAGACTTTGATGATTCTGAATTATAGACTTTCCTGTATTTTGAACCTGTTGCAAATATTTCTTGTAAAAAAAGTCACACACACACTCTGCAGAAATGTATACACATTACATGTGAAAGTCAGTTGCAGCAATAAACAAATATGTGTAAACTCTGCAGTCCTAAAATAGAGAATAAAGATGTAAAATTATCATTTGGGGTTCAAACTTACAATCATTAGGGCATTAGTTTCTTAAACAACTGGATTTTATTAAACATGCACAAGTGTCTCCTTGAATACACACTACATTTTTTCTACTGATTTGAGATGCAGAAACTTGACTTTTTAAAAAAAAGTAAAGTATGAAAAGCTTTGACTTCAAAAACTGTTAGAAGAGTACAAGGGCTATCAATCTTTTAAAAATTGCAAATTATAACTGACAAGATTTATATAATTAATAAATGTTATGAACAAATAAAAGTAACCTGATATTGTCTTATAATTTTCACAAAATTCCCTGATATATTGCATTAATACAACATTTTACAGAAATGTGCTAATTTTAGATCCAGCACAGTCTGTATTTCAGGGGGTAAAAAAGTAGACATAAGAAAATTCGATTTTAAGTCATAAGTTATAAAATTTATAATTGATTAAAAAACATCCTAACAATTAAGAAAATATCTGGATTTGGGGACATTTTGAATTTCGCATGTTCAAAACTGCATTTTAAAATTAAACAAGTCATTTCTAAAATCTATTTGAAATAGCTAAAATTTTACAATTTTAGAACACAAATATATTACAATCAGGGTTGGCATGATTTAAATCAGTTGATTTAAAAAAAAAACCATTGATTTAAATCATTTTTTTTCACTTCTTTTAAAACCTATATTCCAAAGACAGGAGAACTGAGAATCAGTCAGCACAGTAATACCAATAAGTAAATAAGTGTCAATAGATAGCATGTGCTTTCCAAGAATTTAGGGGTTGTTATCAGAAAATATGTAGCAGGGGTAGTGCAATGATTGATTATGACTGGTTGAATTCATTTTATGTAATGGGAGGTAAAGAGAACTGAAATCCAGTTTGTCTACCAAATAACAATAGCCGTGGCTTCGTCTGCTGGAATGGAAAGACAGTTTCCTTCTTTTGGTATCGTTCATTCTAGCCTTCGTAACCAATGAGGAGTGGATAAATCATCAAAGCTAGTGTTTTTATTGAAACAATTAAATCCATAATTCGGTACTTAAAAAAATATTAAAATAATTGTGATTTGTTTTTTTAAATAAATAGTTTGCATTAAAAGAATATTTAATTTGTTCTTTTAATTGACATCTTATTGAGTTTGCACTATCCAATGACAAAATAATAGAATGTATTTAGTTTAAAATTTATATATTTAAGTTTAGGTAATCAGTGTGCAGAATGTACTAGATAGATAAGATGTGACTTCTTATAACAAACTATTCTATGTATGTTGCAAAAAACATAAAAACAACAATTATAATTAGTATTCAGAAAAAAATAAATAAAATCCGATTTAAATAAAAAATCTGATTTAAATCAAATAAATCTGATTTTTTTTTATTTTTTTAAAAAAATCATGATTTTTTTCCAACCTTGATTACAATCTTACAATGTAATTAAAATTAGTACAATGTATAGCCAAACCATACAAGTGGGCAGGCATGCATCACTATCTTTCAGTTTCAGTCTTTACAGGGTATCTGCCAAAATAAAATTTTTCAAATCCATGACTTTTCATGACTTTCCCTGATTTAGCAGATCATTTTCCATAACTTTAAAAAGCCTTCATTAAAGTATATATGTATAAAACTTCTGATGTACATACAAATAAAATATGATTTTAGAGAAATTACAGGAATTTTATCATAAAAAACTATAAACTTACTTTATAAGTGTTAATAAACTCACATAAAAATAAATTGTTGTAGTTACATACCTAAGTTTAATCATATAGCAATTTTTCAATCAAAATGTTCCCAATTTGAATTCAGGGTACTTTGGTATTATCCAGGTAACTGCATAATAGCCAAATATAACCCTATAATGTTTATATACAATATCCCTGGAGATAAACTTATATTTTGTGCAAAAATCTTAACTAATTTTTATTAAAAAATAATTATTATTATATTAATAAAATTTTAATCTACAATTTAAGAAAAAAAAACCCAGAATAATACACATTTACCCACCCTTTAAGCTTTCTGGCTTTGAGTTTCCTTGGTGAACAAATTTTACTTGGCAATATGGTCAATAGGATAATACATAAATACCAATTTCAGTAACTTCTGCCA
Source organism: Pardosa pseudoannulata (assembly GCA_032207245.1). NCBI lineage: Eukaryota > Metazoa > Arthropoda > Arachnida > Araneae > Lycosidae > Pardosa > Pardosa pseudoannulata. The sequence goes on from CM063498.1 coordinate 131,255,097, forward strand.
AATGACAAGTAAAAATAGAATTAAACAATTCAATGCATTTTTTTTAATAGGTAGTTTAGCGGATCCATGACTTTTACTCATTTTACTTGAAAAATCAAGACTTTACATGACAAAATTAATCCATTGTTTAAATCCATGATTTTCCCTGACTTTCCAGGTACGCAGAAACCATGTCTTTAACTTAATTGTATTTTTTTTCTTTCATTTCTCCAACATACTCCTTCTCTCATTGTTTGTGAGCTTTTGTCCAGAGACTAGATTGCTGTATTTGAAATATATAAACTTACTTTCCACCTAAGGTAACACCAGAAAGTCCAATCAGAGCTCTTATGCAGGGAGATGTTATAAGAATTGGATCATGATCATCAGCTGCATTATCAAAACTTTGAATTTGATCTACAACAAATTGGGCGTGGCGCAATAATGATTCTTCAGAAAAAGCTGCAAGACCTTGAGGTGGAACAGTTGTCTGTCAATAAAAGAAAAATATATTAATTTTACATGTTAAAATTTCACACATCATTATGTACACAATTCATACATCTCATTACTATTTTTAAAAATATATGCTTTTAAGGTGGATATACAAATATATTACTAGCACAAATTTTGTAAAATAGGTATGAAATTATTTAATTTAAACCTTCCTTCACAAATTTTTATTTTAACATTTAATTATTTCATAGTCATAGAGTACTATTTTGCTTTCACAATTATTTTTGTAATTACAAAAAAAAAAGGGTAATTTAACTAATTACAAAATGAAATTTATAAATGTTATGAATAAAATGTTATATTTCTGCTTTTTCTAAAATAATTTTGCTATTAATTAGGAGAATTCAAAATACAAAAGAAACAAACTTCTATAAATATTTCAAAAGCTAAGAAGTTTGACAACTCATAGTTCTATAACAAAATCAATAAAGCACTCATTTTCAGTTGTAAATAAGATAATAAACAATGATTTGAATCTTCAAAACACTTATTAATTTCACTGGGATGAAACACCATTTCTTTACCCACAATCAATGCAACTTCATTGGGACAAAATTAACAATTAAAGTTTGTTGGAGAATACAGAGAAAGAAACTGGTAACAGAACTGGGGGGAAAATGCCTATGTTAATGCTAAAAAACACTTCATTCAACTTTCAAATTGTAAAAAAATTGAGAAGAGCCATCAAACAGAACATTTATTATTTAATGCAATAATACTTTATTTTCTTTTGCATCCCTTTAAAAAAATAAGCAAACTGTCTCTACATTACTAATTTATATTTCACATAGAGATTTAGACATAGCTCATACACACTGGGAGAGAGAAAAATCAAGTTCTTCTCAGGGCAAAATCATATTTTTTTCAAGGAGTTAAAATTGAACAATATTAGTCAAGTCAACCACACAATATTGCTCTATTTCACAGCAATAATATACTGTGACATATGCAATTTAAAATCATGCAACAAAAAATTAGCCAATGTTTAGTTACATGTAAGACAAATCTGAGATTTTCTTAAGAACTTCAAAACACGTAACAAAATAATTCACATAAGAAACTGATTTTGAAATATGTTAGTTGCCACCAGTGTATTAACCATGTTAATTTTTAAATGCATTAGTTAACCATTACATGCTACATTATCTACTTATTATGAATACTCCAAGATAGGTGTATATTAGGTATGTGAAGTATATAAACTGAATACACAAAGTATATATATTCTAATTGTCAAAAATTTTAATCTTGATATCTTTAAGTGATTTTTTGTTTAGAGTAATAACTTTTATATAGAGTACTAACAGAAAAAATTTGTTGCTTTATGTTTTAAGTGATGCTATTATGCAGTTGAACTGTCTACCAGCCAATTATCACAACCTGGGCATTTTTCTTTAAAGATTTTTTATCATATATATGCCTTCTTTCAAATGAGTTCAAATCTCCTTTCCCCATAGGGTACAAACCTGCAGATCTCAACAAATATCTTGCATATACTCAGTGAATTAAAACTAGACAAATAGTAACAGCTCTTCTGGATTCACAGCCTACCCTTTTTGACAATTATCCATTCTTCAATCAAAAGCATCATAAATAATAACTAGCTATCGTAATGTCACCATTTAATCTCAATTGACTTTAAAAACCAATGTTCAAGGAAAAAAAAAACTGTCAAAATGGAATACTTTTGTACTACTGAAAACTTGAAGAGTTTTCAAGTATTTTTCTTTCTCAAATACTTGTACCTTGAAAATGGCTACATTTTCACCAGAACTTTTCAATGAATGCATAAACCCTATTTAAAATGGCTAGTTGTTCTTGAGTTATACAAGATACCTACAAACATAATACAGATATCACAGTGAAACTAATCAAAATGCATTCAGGAGGATCAAAGTAGATATTAAAAATTTTAAACTTGAAGTTAGTGTATATGTAAGACAGATTTAACACTGAAACTTGTCAAAATTGATTCACACCTGGTCAAAATAGATATTTCTGTTGAAATATGAGAACTTAAATTTTTCACAATTAGATTATTTTTTTTACTTTGCACTCAGAAATAAAAAGTGTTTCAGGAAACTGTACACAGTAAAATCATTCTTTTGAAACACAGCTAAGAATTGTCCAAAAACAGCATCACTTACAACATATATATATATATATATATATATATATATATATATATATATATATATATATATATATATATATGTGTGTGTGTGTGTGTGTGTGTGTGTGTGTGTGTGTGTGTGTGTGTATGTGTATATATATAAAGGACTCCCAAAGGAATGGGGCACAGCAGTTATGATAAATGGTTTAATGATATTAAGTTAGTATACAAACTAAAAAGTAATAAGAACATATAAGCTAGATGTAGCTGGAGGTTGAAATGGGCATCCTAGCAGTCCATATGATTGGTGAAGAAACTCTGGGGTTGACTGTGGAACCAGTTTTCAAAACAAACTTGAAGATGTTATTATTTTCTGCAAATTGCTGTCTCTTCAAAGCTTTCTTGAGCATACCAAAAACATGATAGTCACAAGGTGAGATGTTAGGTCTGTAAGGAGGGGAATTCCTGTGTCTTGGAGCAAAATTGCTTTAACAATATTTTGCACATAAGTCATGTGATGACAAGCATTATCATGCAAGAGAATAACAGATCATGACAGCATGCCACATCAATATTACTGGATTTTTGTCCTCAGGTAGGTAATGCGGCACACAATAGCTGGTAGGATTAACAGTTGTGACCAATGTAAGTAATGACTACATGTTGACAAAGTTTGGGAGCATCCATAATAAGAACAATATCACTGAACTTAATTTAATACTATAACATAAACATCTAAATATGATAATATCACATGCATTCCCAATACTCAGAACCATGCACAGTCTTGACACTATCAAGCCGTGTCCCTTTTATTTGGATATGTATATGAATATTATTTGGGTATTGTTAATATGAAACCGACAGAACGTCTAGGCCAGTCGCAAGTATAAGTGGAGTACTCGAAAGAAAATACAAAATTGAAAAGAAACTAATTCCTCCTGCTGAATTTTGTTTATTTTGAATATAAATAAAGGTGTAAATAGGATATAAAATGCTATTTAGGCCTTAATGCCAAAGGGACAACACTCAGTCAAAGATATGCCAAACACGGCATCTTAATGAAAAAACTGACATAGAGGCGAAAACGAAGTGAGTGACCCTCCTTCGATCCCATTGGTCAAGGGGGTTGCTAGCCATAGAGTAGCTCTCTTTGGCCAAGGCAACGCTCACCTACAAACTTTTTCGGCAGATCTGCAGGCTCCCTCAGAGAGAGAGCATGGAAGAAGGAGTGTCATTTACTCCACTCTCGCCTCTAGGTCAGTTTCGTGCTGGTACAGTTGAACTGTAACTCTTTGTTACAGGTATAATATATATATGTGTGTGTGTGTAGTAAAGTTTAAATTGTTATACTTATAATTTCAATCAATTTTAAAACTAACGAATTTTAATAACACTTTTTCCAACAGAACAAAATTGAAAATAAAATGTAAATTTTCTTTAAAGAAAAATAAAAATAATCTCACATGCAATTTATTCATGAGATCCTCATACGATGCCTCATTATCTTCAGTTAATAGTTCAATAACAGCTTTACTGAGATAAATCTTTTCCTTCACAGCATCCATATATGGTGCATACAACTCACTTGGACTCATTAAAATATATTCAGCAAAAGCTGTAATAAATATTAGAATGAAAATTAAAGAATTGAAAAATATCTGTTGTTGCAATTATCTCCAGGAACAAAAGAAAGTAATCACATTAAAATATGATACTTTAAAATTATTTTATATAATTTCATTATTTAAAGCACTATTTATTACCATTGCTTCTTTAAAAAGCAGCAATGGTTGAACAAATGTATTGATAAAGATGCATAAAATTTTGATTCTGATCATGTAAAATTAACATAGCACACATCAAGATTGCTTAATAAGACGAGTATATATCAATAAAATAATAAATTAAATTCGTAAATTTATCAATTTTGCAAAAGAAAATTCTTTTTAGTTTTCTTTGCTTTTTTTTTTTTTTTTATTTTTTTTTTTTTAACTTTTCTTCAACATTTTTGATCTTAAATGTTAAAAATACTGCAAATTTTTCATTTGAAAATAACATAAATTTCACGAAAAAATTATTTATAAGAATCATCTGTTGTGGTCTTCTATTTATATTATTACAAAGCATTACATTGTGACAAAATGTAAAACCTATAATATGTGTTATAAATATTATGGACTAGCATATAGCCCGTCATATGACGGGATCAGTAAAATTTTTAATTTTCCAGAATTGTAAACTACCCTATGAGGCAGGTAAAAAAAAAGGGTTATTTTTTGGCTGAGAATTATCTTGCAGCAAAAAATAATCGTTGATTGAATTTTAAATTATCACATACATACCTAATCTATTATTTAAGAGAAATATAAAAGAAAATTAATTACGTAATATATAAGTTCAGTGATAAAACGTGTGAAAATAATGCAGACGATATTTAAATAATTTAAAATAAGAAATGATTAAATGAGATGGTTAAAGGAATGACGTCATAATGATAGAAAAATGTTTTTTTCATCTATTTATTCTATAATAAATTGATAAATTTAATCGCCTGCTATTAATCGGGGGAAAATGGGTCTCGAAATAATCGCATTAAATTCTCGAAAAGGGGGGAAGGAGTGAATTTCAATATTTTTGCTGTGATATGAAGCTTATTTATACCAATTTATTTTAGAATCCGATCGATAGTTAAGGAGAAAATAAACTTTACTCGCTTTAAATTTTGCTAACCCTAACTCATTAAGAATTCAATATGGAGCCTATTTCCATTCCAGGTCCAACCGCTTCAAAAATTCGTGGACACACGGACAGATAACTTAGGCTATTATTATATAGGGGTATAGACTTGTGAACTGTTACTATTATGTTATTGTTATTGTTGTGTAGTTAGTTGTAAGTTAAATTTTAAGATAAAAGTTAACTTAGGTGGGAGAATGTCAAATCGTCTGTTAAAATTGATGTTCTACCCACATATTATCTTTTTTATTTTATTTTTTCTCTGTAAGTTGCGAGTGGCAACGAACGATTTTGTTTAGTGAAAACATGGCTGTTCTTTCGTATGCGAGAAAAATGGCTCTTGAGTTGCTTTTGTGCTTTAATATGTTAATATTATTTACGCCATAAATTCTTCTATGTGACATTTTCTGTGTATTTAAAGATCTCGCATACGTAAATATAATAAAAAGTGTTTTATATTAAAAGGGCGTCTGTTTTGAGCAATTAATTAACGCTATTGAGAACATTCTTCAGTATCACACTTCTGATTTCGAAACCCAAACGGGACAGTGATTATTTGGTGGTATATATGAATGGTATCAAAAATGATAAATTTAATCACCTGCTTTTAACGGGGGGAGAATAAGGCTTGAAATAATAGCATTAAACGCTAAAAAAAGGGGGATGGCTTAGATTTTGAACTCGCTTTGAATTTTGCTAACCCTAACTCATAAAAAATTCAATATGGATGCCTGTATCCGTTCCAGGTACAACCGCTTCAAAAATTTGCCGACAGACACCTTAGGCTATTATTATATAGGGGATGTGAAATACTTATTAGATACTTTATACTTATACAGCTTAAATATCATACAAGGCTATTTTATTCAGATTGTTCAATTAGATAATATATTAAATGAGAAGAATGATAAACACTTTCTTACAACATATAAAAAATGTAATTATGAGATATGACAGTAAATATAAATTATATTTTATAAATACGACAGCAATAATGGCCACATGCTTATACAGAATAACACATAATATACACAGAAAAGCAAATTAGAATTTAAGTCTTGCACTATGTAACAGAACAAATTCTTATATTTAAATGACTGAAAAGTTTTTCAAACCTTGAATCTCTCGTTGCAGTTATTAGTATGAATTAATAATTCTTTAACTAAAATCATAATGAGGAATTTAAGAAACATAATAGCTATAGATAATATCTATAAACAAATGCCTAGGAGTATATATATATATATATATATATATATATATGCTGTATGATGAAACTTTTTCATCAAACAGCAACAAATAATTTCGGCTAAGATATATCTTCTAAAGATATTTAAATTCAAACATTTTATATCTCAAACTAGATTGCTTCCTGTTGTCAAATAATTTTACTAAGAAAACTATCAATAATACTCTAAAAAACAAATCATGATGGCCATAGCTTTGAGAAATAAATTAACCACATGAGGATGGGTGCATCATATATCTAACATCTTTTGGGTTGACTCAGAACAAGTATATCCTTAATTATATTTTAAGTAAAATATTTAATTAGTATTTCTTATTGCCACTAGAGATAGCCCTATGTCTGTTATAAGTAAACTTGCCTACTAGAGATATTTAAGTGCTAGAGAATCATCTGGTTCAATCTAAAAGAGGTTGCATATATGATGTGCCCGTCCTCAAAAGGTTAATCCTTTGCTTTTATATTATTATCTTGCACTTCTGTAACATGTCTGAAGTATTGATATCATTTATACAGTCACCTCTAAAAGTTGATTTTTTTTTATTGTTCTTATATATATATATATATATATATATATATATATATATATTAAATACAACCACCAAGGCTCGTCTACAGCATGTGTCATCTGACAATCCAATAAATAAATTACCCCAGAAGGTGGGAGTCTCTCAGGAAATGATAAAACAAAATCCCTCCACACAGCTGGACAAGTCAAAACATGCTCTCCTCTCATGGGAGCAGAGGTGCAAAAGATGCAATGAGGGGAATCCACTAAGTGAAGTTAAAAAAGATGATCCCTCAGCAAATCATGGCCAGTCCTGATTCTAAAAAGAGCCATCCCAATAGCTCTGGGAAGAGAGGGGCATACTCTCTTATTTAAGAGAGATGACTATCTTCTCCTAGAGGAAATGTCTCTGAGATGACATATTCTAGTTTTGTTAACACAGTCTCTAATCATTCTCTTTATGTTCCTAAAAGGAGCACCAACAGTAGGTTGAATAAAATCACAACCCTCCTTATCGAGTGTGCCAGCATCTTTATTGCCATGACATTGCAGTGCCAGGGAATCTATTGTAAAACCATATCAACTCCTGATTTGATCAAAGAACTAATTTAGTTTTTACACTTAAATTCAAAGGGCCTTGTGGTTAAGTATTATTAGTAATGGTTTGAATGGCAGCCCTGGAATCAACAAACAAAACAATCTTATTTTTTTGTAGTATTTTCAATTGCTCTAAGGGCTATGCTATATAAATTGCATGTATCTTAGAATCAAAATTGTCTTGGAAATGTTGAACAGCCTCTCCAAGTTGAAATATGTTAGCACCTGCACCTGCCTTTCCATCAGCAGCAGAACTGTTAATATAAATATTATAGTACTGTTATTACAAACATTATACTACTATTGTTACAGCATACCACTGTAAATTAAGACAATTTGCTTGTAGAATCCATACTAAATAGTGATGCTAAATTTTTTTCATATCAAAGTTTCATTCATGGTTTGATCATAAACCCATATTATTACTGAATTAAACTTTATATTTATTATTTTTTTTTAATTGGAGGCACAAGAAGTAAATTTTTCAGAAGTAATTTCAAAGTCTTTACATAAAGCTAATATTTGGGGAAAATAAATTATAAAAAAATTATTTAAATATATTTTTTTTAAAGTATTTTTATTATTTTTTATTTGTAGAAAATACAATTTCTTTGAAAATAAATATTCATTGTTATGTTTTAAATTTTTAAATTATTTATTACATGATTTACAACCTATTTTAACATTTGAAAAACTTCTTAAATTCAGCATAGTTTAGGTACAAAAGACTAATATAATTTTCAATACTCAGAACTTTAAAAAAGATAAAAATACAGTAGAACCTCGGTATAACAACTCCCTGTGGGACCAACATCATATGGTCATTGTAATGAATTGAAAAAAATAATAAAAAAAATGAACAAAGAAATGATGCAACAGTACATACCTAGAGAACACTTCTATTTATTTGTATTTCCACTACTGAATTTTTGAAAAAAGTCTTTGACACCCGTTTCAAGTTCATTTGGGAATTTTTCATTATCACTGATTCCATATCTGTTAGATTTTGAAAAATATCTTCAGAATTAAATTGTCCTTCAAAATATTGATGCAAGGCACTAATTGCATTGAAAGCTTCTTTTTCATTCATTTTTTTTCAAAAGCTTGGACGATTTCTTCTCCATCATCAGAATAGCAGATTTCTTCATTTCTGGTAATACAGGCAATAAAATCATCCTCATTCAAATTTTCTTTGCAGCACTGTAAAGTTTCGTTTACTGCAACAAACTCATCAAAAGATAATTGAAGATCCGGAAATGTGACATTGAGGAGCTGGGTCATTTCATTAGTGTCTGGAGTGTCATCTACCTAGGACATCAATGTCGTATGTGACGAAAGGGTCCTTTAAGCAAACACAAAGAGAGGAGTACAGGTTTCTTGAAGTTGCACCACAGTACAATAATTTTAAAATAGCCCACTTGCTCATGAGTTCTGCGGTCTAAAATTGGCAGTCGCTCTAACGAAAAATAATACGCTTGGGGTTGTTGTAATGATTCAAAATTAACATTATTCCTATGGAAAAATAATTGGGACCTTTTTAAGATGGTCGTTCTAATTAAGGGGTCGTTGTAACATGGGATCATTAAAAAGAGGTTCTACTGTATTTTTATTCTAACCAAAAGAAGAATAGACTATGTGTAAGTATAAGAATAATCTTCATTTTTAAGAATATAGTGAAATGAGTAAGTCAAAAATACACCGTACCTGTCCCAAAGCCAATTAATGCATTTTCACCTCCATCATACCCTGAAGCCCACCATTCAATTATAGGTCCTAAATTTCTGGCAAATATACCACCTAAAATATTAAATACTCATTTAATTAGACTGTAACAAAAAAAAAAAAAAAAAAAAGAAATATTTTTCTAATAGGAAAATATTTGTTCAAAACAATTTTGATAAATTATGAACTACCTGTAATACCAGGATCATCTTCATAAATTGGTTTGACTACACCACTAAAGTAGAGTTCAATATTCTTCTCCACCAGACCAGAATCAAATGGACATATATGTGTATTGCGGTCATATACACAAAAATTTGTTATCTTATGAGTAGGACGTTCTGTAACATCATCATTTTCATACTCTCCATCAGTATGAACAGATAACTTAGGGTCTGTCAGCATGATGAATTCTTCTTGCTTTAAATAAAAAAAAAATGGATGATTCATTATTTAATAAACAAAGAAATTTGCATAGAACAGTAAATTCCAATCTTTTTATATTTTAGAGCACATTCTAGAATACCAATGGGTCAGTGAACATTTTTTTAAGAAAAATTTATAGGGTAAGTATATTGTGCAATAATACACATAATATATAAGAAGAAATATTTAAAAAACAGAATTTCAACGTATAAATATTATTGATTGTATTCTTATGCAAAAAAATAATAAATACAAACATTTATAAAATATTTGCTTGAAAATTAATATCAAAATTCTTTACAAAACCTCAAGCAATCATTGATAAACAATTTCTTTCAAACAAATATGAATTTATTTCTTTAATTACTAAATACAAAAAATTGGAAGTAGTCTTCTCTCAGTTTTCTTGTATATTCATGAAAAAGTAACCATTTTCACTATTCATGTTATTGTTCTTTTTATACAAAATATATGAACATTATAACAAATCATATCTGTCTTTTAGCTATGCTAATATATTATGTTATGAACTTAAATAACAGCATCAGACACTGGATAGTAACTGGCAGCCATTCAGTAATCAGAAGTAGCACGAAAACTGTTACTTCCATTTCTTGGAAACAACCCAAAAATTGAAAGAAAACTACAATTTTGCTATTATATGTAAATATTCAAAGTGTGATTTATCTAAATCAAAGTGCACCCAAATTATGTTCACAGGAGCAGACATAATTTCAAAAATGGTATTTTTGTGCTTCAGAAGACTTAGAACACAAAGTCAATCAAAATATTGAGGTTCAATTTTTGGATGATTACAATACTTTTCCTATACTACTCTTATAAGAAAGGAAAAATTATACAAATGAAAACAAAAACTTTATCATATTTTGCACAGCAGCAGATATATGTAAAACTTCTAAAACCCTTATGCTTAGGATTTAGTATAGGTATTGATTTTTAGTCTAGTAAGAAAAGAAATTACTTTTAATTCAAAAAAGGCTTTCCTTTCAATGAGATTTAAGTTCTATAAGTCAACTCTATTTCAAGATATGACTTCCCATAAATGAAAAATTCTTAGTACAAAACAGACATGCCAACATTCAGGCACCTCTGTCAGGAGCAATAGCGCAGTTTTAAAATTTAACATGCTACCCACAAATTAAATGCTTATGCAATTTATAAACATAATAAATAAAGCATAACAACCCAAACAAATTATAGAAAATTATATTTTACATTACATTTTTCTATCATTAGGGATTCTAAATTAGGTCTACTCAAATTTAACTTAATTCAGTTTGATTTTCCTGAACAGTACTGGAAACTTATTCACATGCAGCAATACTGTGTAGAAATAGGATTTGAAATCTCTCTTATAGGTACTGATTTTTAGTCTAGTGAGAAAAGAAATTACTTTTAATTCAAAAAAGGCTTTCCTTTCTATGAGATTTAAGTTATATAAGTCAACTCTATTTCAAGAGATGACTTAACATAAATGAAAAACTCTTAGTACAAAACAGACATGCCAACATTCAGGCACCTCTGTCAGGAGCAATAGCGCAGTTTTAAAATTTAACATGCTACCCACAAATTAAACACTTATGTAATTTACAAACATAATAAATAAAGCAAAATAACCCAAACAAATTATAGAAAATTACATTTTACATTACATTTTTCTATCATTATGGATTCTAGAGTAACTCTACTCAATTTTTACTTAAATTCAGTTTGATTTTCCTGCACAGTACTGAAAACTCTTTCCAGGGTATCTGCCAAAATAAATTTTTTCAAATCCATGACTTTTCATGACTTTCCCTGATTTAGCAGATCATTTTCCATGACTTTAAAAAGCTTTCGTTAAAAGTATATATGAATAAAACTTCTGATGTACATACAAATAAAATATATGCTTTTAGAGGAATTACAGAAATTTAATCATAAAAAAACTATAAACTTACTTTATAAGTGTTAATAAACTCACATAAAAATAAATTGTTGTAGTTACATACCTAAGTTTAATCATATAGCAATTTTTCAATCAAAATGTTCCCAATTTGAATTCAGGGTACTTTGGTATTATCCAGGTGACTATGCATAATAGCCAAATATAACCCTACAATGTTTATATATAATATCCCTGGAGATAAACTTATATTTTGTGCAAAAATCTTAACTAATTTTTATTAAAATATTATTATTATATTAATAAAATTTTAATCTACAATTTAAGAAAAAAAACCAGAATAATACACATTTACCCACCCTTTAAGCTTTTTGGCTTTGAGTTTCCTTGGTGAACAAATTTTACTTGGCAATATGGTCAATAGGATAATACATAAATACCAAACTCAGTAACTTCAATCAAATGACAAATAAAAATAGAATTAAACAATTCAATGCATTTTTTTTTAATCGGTAGTTTAGCAAATCCATGACTTTTACTCATTTTGCTTGAAAAATCAAGACTTTCCATAACAAATTTTTCCATGACTTTCCAAGACTTTTCCATGACAAAGTCATGGAAAATCATGGATTTAGACAATGGATTAATCCATTGTCTAAATCCATGATATTCCATGACTTTCCAGGTGCGCAGAAACCATGTCTTTCACATGTAGCATTACTGTGTAGAAAGAGTAATATATTCAATATTATTTTTGCTAAAACTTTGTATATCATTGATAAACTGTGATCTTTTAGCTGTTCAAAATTTTTGTTATTTTCTGGAGCAATCTGAGGAGTTTTCGGAGTTATCAATTTCTCTAATTTCTCCAGAGCAACTCCTGAGAATTCGGAGTAGTTGGAATGTCTGACAAAATTCAAGCATGAAACACAAGATATAAAACCAACAAAATACTTACAGCCTCATCTGGATCTCCAGGAAACAGTTTAAGATCACTGCTGTCCAAAAACTGTCGACATTCTGAGCACTTCTTCGAGATTTTATTTTCACTAAAAAAATATTTAAATTATTAAATAAAACTTTGAAAAATAAAACTAGCAAATAATGCTTAGTTTCTTTTAATTAAAATTTATTGCACGCAAATTTTAATAATTTAAATATTACAAAATGGGATAGTTACAGACTAAATAAGCTCATTAAAATAATAATAATAATAACAATGGAACAAAAGATTTCAACATTTTACAATGCTTACTTAAAATCACTACTAGTTTTTGAAATAAAAGCTTTACCAATTAAGCATCTTCCATGCAAAACATGAAAGTGATATGTATTAATATTTATACTTAATGGAAAACTTTATTACAGGCTTGCAACTGCTGAGGTACTTTCAAAAAGGTGAGAAAAGTGACAAATAATACAGAATAAATGACTAAAAAGTGATTAAACATTGAAAAAATAAAAAGCGATTTTTTCTCCTCTTCATTACAGATGCTATTATGAAGATTTTTCAATTTATTTTATCTCTAAATCAAATGATTCATACAAGACATAATTTTAGCGTCAAATACAAAAAGGTTAAAAATTTTGTTTAACGCAACTCAACATTGCTTTTTATTCAAGAAAATTTATAAATTAGATTTGAATACATACATTAATTTTATAATCACAATTTTCTGCATATATTAATGATGTTTTGAAATATGTACATAGCTAGATTAGAGTATCTAAACAAAAATTGTGAAGAAAAAGAGAAATGTGTGCTTTGACGTAAGTTACTTTAATGTATTAAAGGTACATTTCAGTAGAAATGTAAATTTCAGGAACTTCACAACTTTTTAAAATCACTAAATTCTGGAAACCATATGCCACATGACTAATTACATTTTTAAGAAAAATAAGATTAGAGCATCACATTTTTGGTCTTTTATTAAAATATTTTGTTATTAATTCAGATTTTCTTTTTTCAACAACAGACTTTTGGTTTGGAATGCTACGGTCTACTTTTTGCAACATGAGGGCTAATGAGACCGGGACCTACAGCTTAAAGCCGATTTCAAACGGCTACGAACATCCATGCCACTGTGGGATTCGAACCCACGAATTCTGGTACCGAAGGCCAGCACTCTAACCAATCGGCCATCATTCGGCAACAGACTTTTGCTGTGACACACCATGAAAAAAGTAACTGTTTAGTTAAAAAAGTGACTAAAAGTGATCAATAGTAAAAAAAGTGACGGAATTGCAAGCCTGTTATTACCATTGAAATGAATCATATTAATTGTAATTTTGGAATTAAGAAACAAGTTTTCAGTACACTTTTAGTTCTGTAACAGCAAATAAAAAGTAAACCTAAAATTTAAAACTTATAGAACTTTTGTACAAGTAAATTAACTTACATTTGTTTAGTAGTTTTAATTTTTTTGGCATTTTCTGTATTTGACTCAGATTTTTCAGATTTTCTTTTTCCAGACCTATTATTTTAAAATAAAAAATATAAATTGAACATCTGTAAAATAGATTAAAATTTATTTAGAAAAAATTATATACAAAATAGTTAAATCAAAATTAAAAACTGATCATAAAATATTTTTAGAAAAATTTATAAATTTATTATTCAAAAAGTAAAAAATGTAATTTCAAATTTATTTAAAAAGTAGAATTAGTTCATTGTTTAAAACATATTATAAAATGATATACTTTTTCAAAGTTACTTGTAAACTTTGTCTATATCATAATGCAAATATATATGATAGCAGCTAGATAATATAATATACACAACATAAAATATACATACATTTTACTAAAGAGATCTCCTATTGTTGGCTGAGAATCATCTTTTTTTCCCTTCTTTTCCCCATTAGCTTTACCTTAAATGAAATGTTTCATTATATGAGAAAAAAAATTAATTCAAATTTTTTATAACATCTTCTATATCATATAAAAACTGTTTTAATATAACAAAGATATAGCTTAAAACTTTATTATTGATGTACACTATAACTGAGCTTGATTATTATTAACTTATACATGTGAAAAATAATTTGTTATGATAGTAAATTCATCTTGATTTAATCAATATTTTATACAATAAAAATATATGTGAAATAACTTCTTCATATACTTAGAAAATCAAGTACCTATTTAATCCCAATTACAATTTATTATAATGTTAAATGCAGCTTATCTATGTTATATTTCTGTTATTAATTTTTACATCATATATTTTTTATTATGCCATTTAAAAATTAAGATAGTGCTACATTTTTCTTTTTATAAAGTTTTTTTTTCTTTACTTGATCTCCTATTTTCAAAAAAATTTCAAGCAATAAATTATACAATAATACAATTTTAAATTTATAGACCTTATTCTACAAAATTATTTTTAAATGCATCATTTAAAGCAGGGTTGGAAAAAAATTTTAAAAAATCAGATTTATTTGATTTAAATCAGATTTTTTTTATTTAAATCGGATTTCTTTGATTTTTTTTTCTAAATACTAATTTTAATTGTTGTTTTTATGTTTTTTGCAATACACATAGAATAGTTTATTATAAGAAGTAACATCTTATCTATCTAGTATATTCTACACACTGATTACCTAAAATTAAATATATAAATTTTAATCTAAATACATTCCATTATTTTGTAATTGGATATTTCAAACTAAATAAAGATGTAAATTTAAAGAAGAAATTAAATATTCTTTTAATGCAATATTTATTTTTAAAAAAAATCACAATTATTTCAATATTTTTTAAGCACTGAATTATGAATTTAATTGCTTCAATAAAAACACTAGCTTTGATGCTTTTTCCACTCCTAATTGGTTATGAAGGCTAGAATGAACAATACCAAAAGAAGAAAACTGTCTTTCCATTCCAGCAGACGAAGCCACGGCTGTTGTTATTTGGTAGACAAACTGGATTTCAAGTTCTGTAATACTCTTTACCTCCCATTACATAAAATAAATTCCACCAGTCATAATCAATTATTGCACTACCCCCTACTACATACTTTCTGATAACAACCCCTAAATTCTTGGAAAGCACATGCTATCTATTTACACTTATTTACTTATTGGTATTACTGTGCTGACTGATTCCCAATTCTCTTGTCTTTGGAATATAGGTTTTAAAAGAAGTGAAAAAAATGATTTAAATCAATGATTTTTTTCAAAAAAATCAACTGATTTAAATCAAGATTTAAATCATGCCAACCCTGATTTAAAGCAATTAAATAAGCAAGTTTTTGTTTTAATCCTACTGAATTTTTAGTTTTAAATGTGTTATTAACTATTTTTGAAATTTAACTCAAGATTACATAAAATGTTAAAATAGCTAGCATGCATATTGCATACAAATTAAAATTCTTGAAGCAAAGAGAATTTTTATGTTTCAATGACTAAGAAAAATCAAAAATAGAAAGAAAAAGGCATTGTAACCATATTTCAATGTGTCTATAAATTCTGATTTTGTTTTTATTTCAGTAGCATTTCACTTAACTTTAATTGTTTTGTGTGTTAAAAATCAGAAAATATTTTAAGAATATTAACAAAAGTAATCAATTTTTAATGGTTTAAAATTAACAACCAATTAATATTAAAAAATAACATGAATAAACAAAATTTGTATTAATATAAATATAATTTTACGCAATTTTCAACTTTTTTGCCATTAATTGCAAAATTAGTATATTATTTCACAATAAAATAAGTCAGTTAATTTAGTCACGCTGAAAATCCACTCCCGTTCAAAACGTCAGCCTTCCGGTAACTCCACACGAAGGAGTTGACGCGATTGGTGCCATTAAAAAATCGCCAAAAATAGCAGGTGGTACCCAATTCTTAAGTAGTCCCCTAATTACAACATCTAAATAAATACATGATTGAATTACACTGGAATATACAATTGCTTAAAATGTAATTCAGCTCAGTATGCATGAGAACAGATCAAACTCAAAGGAAATCAAGATAAGGAAAAGAAAATTAATGGATATTAATAAGGTAATCATCCTAACAATTAACTTACCAGATGATTTCTTATCAAACTTAACTTTGACTTTCTGTGTAGAAACCTATAACAAAGAATTAGCAGGCAAATTTAGAAAAAAAAAATCAATATTAACATAAGGTTTGATTTGATATGAATTAACAAATGTAATACTTCTAAATCAAATATATTTTAATCAAATGATACAAAATAATCTGTTTTTATTTTTAAAAAAATGGATTTATGTATAGCATTATTAATAAAAAGCTCTTACCTCTTCGGTATTACATGCAGTTTCATCTTCATCGGGCTCTCTACAATTATGAAAATGTTTTATTATATAGTATGAAAACTTAATGTAAATAAACTTATACTGCATATGCATTAAAACAATTAACCAATCAAATTATCCCATTTTAAATAGGAAAAACAAAATTATCTTCTTAATAATTCATTTTTATTATAGTGCCTGAAAACGAAGAAAATGGAAAAGTGAATTATAGTAACTATATAAATAAAAAAAAAATTAAACTCGAGTTTTTACATTAGACTTCATTACTATAAAATCACTAAACCAATAAAACTATAAAAAACTGCACTTTAAGATTAAGAAACTAGCAAAAAACTATCATCTTAATTACGATCAATATTATCACCTAATGATATAAAATGTAACTGAATATCTCAATAATCAAAATATTTTCTATTAAATATATATCTATGCTCTAGACAGTTTTATAACTCTGATCATTCAATACATACTTTTTTATGGCTGGCATTTTTCACTTATATCCTAGATATATCCTAAAGAAGAATAAAATTGAATTGATCAAATTAAGAAAATTTCCAAAACTGACAAAAAAGGACTTTTAATTATTTTTATCCAGGAAAGTCATGCGCTTTTATTGGAATACAACATTTATGATTACGGGAAAACAGTATTTCGCGCCATGGACAGACCCCTGCCACTTTAGTGAAAACATTTTATTTTTTATATTGAAGACGCTAGTATACAGCCCTACTATTCGTGATTTTAAATCACAAATCGCAAATATGACATTGTGGAGACAATGAAGGCGATACGTAAAACTCTCTCAAACATGATTTACTTGTATAGAATTTATTTTAACTACATTCTTTTCTACGGTACTCTAAATATTGGAAGTCTACTAACTTTTGGATATTTTGGATTATGCACTAGATACTATGGGTATGAATTTATTTTTTAAGTGATAAAATCTTAACTTAAACTTAAAAATCTTCTAAGTCTAAAAATCTTCACTAAGCGAAAAGACGTTAAATTTCTATATCTGGAAATAAAAGACAATTACAGAAATCATTGAAGGTTTTTATATGAACACTGAAAAAATAACTTAGCTTTCGATAATTTCCAATGTTGTTATATATGCTTATGTCCTCTCAATAACTATATTACAGCATGTTTAAACTCCGTCTTCCTAGTGGAAATTGAAGAGGAATCACACATTTGTGATCCCTGGATGAACTTCAGTTTTAAGTATTGTTTTACGAATAATTTAATCACCGCACAATACTCTATTTTTTTATTTCCAACAACACACGCATGGCACATCAACAACAAACTTCTGACTAATATGGTTTGCACTTTCACATGTCATTTAATTGGAACTGTATCATTCCGAAGGTAAAAATAATTAAAGTAGTGTAGCGATCTGCGCCTGAGGACAAGACTTTTTTAGATTCTTATATAAAAAGAAGAAATTGATCGTCTGACATCTTGACGCAGGGCCAAAACTAATTGAATTTGAAAATTTGGAGTATAAATTTCTATTATGATGTTTAGAAACAGTAGAGAAGGAAATTTTCATTTAAGTGGGTGAGTGGCCTGAGTGTGATTGAATGGCTTACTCTTTTTTCTTTCAACAAACAAAGACTAGAGGGGCATAAACGAGAAGCGGTGAAGCAAATACTAGTGTAAAAGCTCCACACAAATCAAAATGTGGCCAAGTAATGCTTGAGAAAAAATACATTTAGAGCATAAGCGAAGAGTCTTCTGTTCATTTTGTAAGTCTGTTGAGGGTGACCTGGACACCTCTTTCACCCTCAAAGGAGAGTACATTCCCAGAACTCACGGAGTACCAAAGTGGGACGGAGTAATCCTCTATAATTTTTGGTTTAAAACCTTTATTTTTGAGCTGATTTAAGAAAATACAAGGCTAAAATTTAATAGACTAGAGATATCATCCTTGACAAGGATGTCATCAGTCTCGTTAGCATGGAGACCAATGTAAGGCAAAATCCACTGGAATCTTGTGCTGTATCGAAAGAGCCCTGAGAGCATTCAGTATTGGTACAGATTTTCTATCTCCAATTTTTGTCCAATTCTGGTACAGCAGAGTACTACGGTTATCCATCAAAATCCAAATGTCCGCAGATAAAGTATTAGTATCAAAGTTCCAAGTTCCTTTTTGATAGCTAAATGTACTTAAAAACTAAGCCAAAATCTGGGGGGGGGGGTAAGCTTGATTTTATATACGTGTATAAGGGATACTCAATAAAAACCTTACTGCAGTACGCATCACTGTTACATCTATTGCCGTTAGCATATATCTGAATAGCCGTAGAAGGAATCTCATCAATAATCACGAGGACAAGTTGATAAAGATAAGCAGACAAATTCTGCAGTTTACTAGTCTGGATCCCAAGCTTAGTTGGAAATGTATATTAGGTAAGCTTTCCAATGAGTTAATGAATAATCTTAAGCAGCGTTCTTCAACAGCTATATTGAAAAGTTCATATGATGTAGTCTAAAGAAGTGAATATCTCTTTTTAGTTTCTGGTTATTTACATAATCTCTAATGAAAGTAGTAGTTCTGTTGTGAATACCGTAACTGTAAAACTGAATGAAATATTGGACTGGACCCGTGATTCTTCTCTAACCTAGAGTCGCATTCACAGAGAACCAGATCCGTTGGACAAGAATGTCTCATACCAGTAAGAATTCGGACAGAACTTAACCACATTTTTTTCTTAAATTCGTAGTAGAAGCACAAAAATAAGTCTGATAACCTTATTCTAATATTGTTCTGACCAGAGAACTATCGGTAGCACGAAGAGAAATGTCATTAACATCCTAACTTCTAGCCGTTATATATTTCAATATATTCAGCCTTTTTCTGCTTTTTTCTAAAAGATACTCAGTATATATGTTACTCAAAGTCTTTGGACTAAGAGTAAAAACCAAGTACCAAAGATATTTTTCATAAGTAAGGGCTATTCATTAAAAACAATTTTAGATTGGTAATTATATAAAAGTCGATTTGTGATTTAAAAAAAAGCTACAAACTGACTTTGCGATATTAAAACAGAGCTTATGGCTCTCAACAAATTTTGACATGTCAATTAAATTAATACTCAGCATAGATTAAACTTGATCGGTACTACTGCCAAAATTCAAGAGGTCTATATTATCTATAAACATGCCAACCTTGCTTCTCATAGATATTATCTTCTCTATGCCAGGAAAAACAATGTTCTTCACGTTATTTCTTAAAAATTTCTTTCAAAGAACAAAAATTAAAAAATTAGAAAAAGTACAAAGAATTGAAAATTCTGTAGTTAAATAAGAAATAAAAGATGAATAAACATTAAAAGATTAGACAGGGCTTTATACTATTTAGAACAGCAAACATCGGCTTCTGTCATTGGTCTGATATTTTTATTAAAATTATGGCGAAATTATGCAGCGAGTCACCCATTTTCTGCCATCGACAGAAAAAAGACTAAATATTTTAAACATTCATACTATGTTATGTAAAAATTATGTAATAAACTGACACTATTTACAATAAATGCGTACTATAACTGTAAAAAATGTGCATTTCCATTAAAAAAAGGATTTAATTTCTTTCTCATTCTATTTTTTAACCGGAATTTTGCTCAACCTTTTTAATTCCGGACCCATTTAAGCCAGTCTACAGTATTTATTTATTTTTACTTTCTTAGTATATTAATTCTATATTTCTATTTGCAATTACCTTTTGAAATTTTAAAAATTTTATATATAAGTGGATTTTTTCTTCTTTAAAATATTACTTTTTGATGCAACTATACATTAAAATGATAAAAAATAAAAATCATTTATATGGTCTGACGAATGGAGACTTAATCGGAAACATTCTCCTCCCAGTCCTTTGCTGAATGTCATCTATATATTGTTTCAAAGTCGGTTTTCGATAAAAAAAAATTTGCCCCCCTCCAGATATTTGGCATTTTCACCACCTGGGAGGGCAATATTGCTATAATTTATCCTTAATTGTAACAGTTGGTGGCTGAATGAAAAAGTTTGGTAAACAGTTTTGTCCATGATAACAGTTATATTGCTTTGAAAACGCCACGATTCTAGTCAGGACATGGCACTGTTTAGAGTTTTTCAAGTCTCTCTTTAGTCTTGTACTTGGGGTTAGATCATCAGCGTACATAGTCCTTATATTTTCGTCAGTCAAGGAGAATACTAGGTCATCTACAAACATGTTAAACAGCAAACAGACACAGATCCCTGGGGAAGATCGGTTTGTAAAACTTTAAACTTTGATTGGGTTCCACCACAGTGGACGTTAGTAAGACGGTGACCAATGAAGCCATGAAATCACCGTAGCATGTTACCAGACATATGTTTAGATTATAATTTGTGTATAAGCTTTGTTGTCCAAACAGTATCGTACTCTCCCTTGAAATCTACAAGGACAGAACCAACAATATTGTCCGTATCAAGATTATCTTTGATACTTTGTGAACAATTTGTCCCATGTTCAACGGTGAAACGATTTTTCCTGAAGCCGGCCTGGACAGGGTGTAAGAGACCCTTGGCTTCAAGGTGCTACCATAGTCTACTAATCACAAGTCTCTCCATTAACTTTCTCATAACACAAGTTAGGGATATCGGCTTAAAACTATTAGGATCAGATAATGGGCTGTCATTTTTTAGTAAAGAGATGATAGTTGCCTTTTTCCACAAGAATGGAACAGCGTTAATATCATTCCAAATTTTATTAAAAAGCCTTAAGAGTGTTTTCCGGGCTTTTTCACCACTGTGATGTATGAATTCGGTGAAAATATGTTCGCAGCCTGGAGATTTGCCTAGCCACATTTGAAAGATAGATAATTACAAATCACAATCAGTAAAATCTTTCTTGAAAATGTCTGTAGCAGAGTTATTTATCATCCTTGTTAAAACGTTATATTGTTTAAAATGCCCATTTCTTTGTTTCATAAAGATAGTTTTTTTACTTCAAAGAATAGTGTGTAGCTAAGGCATCAGTGACTTGGTTATCACTATATAAAATCTTCTTGTTCAGTTTCATTGGTTTCTTTTTATCTTCTTTATTCTTGGATTATAGATATGAAATCCTGAAACACAGGTCACATTGCCCCATTTAGCTCTCTTTTCAAAATCTAGGTGTTTTATCTCCAATCTTGCACGACTCTGTGATCGCAAGCTTTCTGAGCTCTGTCTCTGAGTTCATTCCGTTTACATTTAAGTTCGGTGAGTTTGTCATTCCAAAAACAACAGTAGTTCTGCTGCCTTCAAGAGGCATAAACATTTTTGCTCCATTAATAATAATTTTGTTAATGGCGGCAACAATTTTGTCTGGGTGTTGGTTAAAATTAATCTTCGTTTCATTTAGGTTATTCTTCCACTAATCTCTGAAATATGACCACTTCGTCTTTCAAAAATTCTACGAAACTTTAATGTATGGGCAAAAAGCATTGATTTTTGGAATAAGGACCTCATATAATACCGTGCGATGTCCACAGTCACAATCCTCCATTACGGTACTATGAGTAATGACTGCAATATCAGTCGAGACCATTAAAAGATCTGGGTTGTTATCTGCACCACTATAATGCAAAAATGTAGGATGGTCTTGTTTATCAAATACAAGTTCTAAATTATTTAAACTCAAAAAATCCTCAACGGCTTCTTCTGTGATGTTTCTGTAATTATAACTTTATTTTTGCGAGTGGGTGTTAAAATTACTTATAATGATAGTCTTTCTATTGATGTTAATTAAATCTAGATTTGATTTGTTATTGGGTGGGTTATAAACAGCAAATATTCATTTGGACTTCAGTTCCTGTTATCACAAGTCTATCTTTCAAAATAATATTGTCAAACAACTTATTAGAATGAATAGACTATGCTTAAAGGTAAAACCGGATAAACATGTTAAAATTCTATGTGTTACGTAAAAGTAATAATTCGGTAAGTCTTACACCATACACGTAATTGGTAACCTTAGATTTAATTAATAATTAAATAATAATTAAATATTGAACATAATTTTGAAATATCTAAAATATAACTAATATTATAATGAAATATAACATTACTGAGAGGTGGTAACTCAGTACCAAAGGCAATGATCTCGTAACTGAGAAGTTACGGTTTCGGAACACGAGACGGCCTAAGATCCGCCGTGTTCGTTAAATGTGATTGGGGCATGTAAAATAGGTTCGTGGTCCCAATGTCCTCCATGTTTTCATTTAAAACCTCTGGGGTTGGCAGTTATATATGTCTATGGGTCTATTGCTTAAGCCCATCTTCAAAATTATGAGGAGCAACTTAAACGAAGTCGTTTTTTCACCAATGGTGCTCATTAAAACGAAAGGCACACCCCTTAATATGAGAGCCTGCAGGGTCAATCATGCTTGGTTTGTCCAAGTGGCATGAGAAATAACAACAAAAATAATATTACTATTATATATTTAAATAATTTAATTTATCGATGCAACTAATTTTATACGTGGGTTTCAGAATAGTGGTTAAGTGTCATAGTATGCTGGTATATGGCCTACATATACTTTTCCTCATAGTTTAATTCTCTGGTTTTATTTTTCCAATCCACTGACAGTGCTAGGGATTTACATCCCTAACTGTTATCTTATTTAGCTTATTTTTACTTAGCGTTTTAGCATAGGATGTTATTATCTTTTGTTCTCTTTCATATAGGGATCGAACAGTACAATGAGGTATTCATTGTATAAATCACATCTTTCAGAAACAATCCTTTTGTTTGTTGTTGTTTGTGGGCACTGCTGATCACATATACCAATAAACCCCTGATTTTTAAACCTATTCTTTGTTTTGTTTATATTTCTCAGTTAACTGCTACTACATACACCGAAGAGCCATTACATTCTGACCGTCTTTTATTTTTAACAATAGGCTCGTCCAGGAACATTACTTCATGACATGATTTTCTTCACTAACTGTTATCTTGTTTAGCGTATCTTTACTTAGCGTTTTAGCATGGGTTGTTATTATCTTTTGTTCTTTTTCAAGTAAGGATCGAACAGTGCCAAAATGTATTTATTGTATAGAACACATCTTTCAGAAACAATCCTTTTGTTTGAGGTTTGTGTGCACTGCTGATCACACATACTATTAAACCTCTGATTTTTAAACCTATTTGTTGCTTTGTTCCTATTTTCGGAATCAACTGCTACTATGTACACCGAAGAGCTATTATATTATGATCACCATCCATTTTTAACAATGGGCTCGTCCAGGAACAAAATCATTTTGCGTGCGCGGCTTGATGATAGAGTTAATAAAGCAATTATGCATTACTTTTCCAAACATAACGTGATTAGCGTCATAATGGGAAAAGCAAATGATTTATCGGACTTTGATAGAGGCCAAATTATTATAGCTCGGTCGCTGGGAACATTAATATTAGAAACGGCGAGTTTAGTGGGCAGTTGTTGTGAGCCCATATCGAAAGTGGGGTATGAATGGTGGAACGACAAGTCGCCGGCCAGTGACGTGTAGTTCACGGGGCATTGGTTCCAGAGAAGAGCGGATATTTCTTCGTATTGTTCGCCGTAACCGAAGCTCAACAACAGCCGAAAACACCCCCAGCTACAATAGTGGAGACTCAGAAAGTGTTTCTCAACACACTGAGCAGCGAACATTGTTGCATATAGGTTTATGCAGCTGGAGGCCGAAGAATATTATGCACTGATGGCATGTCATTGCTAGCTAAGTCTGCAATGGGCCAAGAAACATCAGAATTGGACATTAGAAGTTTTGAGGAAAGTTGCATGGTTAGACGAATCACGTTTTATAGTCCATCACATCGAAGGGTGCTTGCGAATACGCTGAAACTCTGGCTCCCGGATGCACATTTGGACGGTGAAAGCTGGTGGCGAGGGGTATTATAGTGTGAGCAATTTTGTCATGGAGAACATTAGGACCCATAAAAAATCCTAACATTAAAAAAAACCATAAAGAAAAAACCTAACATCTACATCAAGTCTGTTTACATTAACATTACTCAAATACAATTACAGTTGCGGTTATGACAGACTGGGATTCTTATTCGGACTATACGAGATCTGAACAAGTGTATTTATTTAAGAATAATATGCTACCATATTGAGCTCGAAATGTATCAGAGGCGACTTCTACATTATAACGAATTTAGAAAAGAAAATTTATAGTATTAAATTCCAATTTTTGGTGACTTTTGTCATCACTATGACGCAGAAGTCGTCAATGACATATTTCCTTATTCCAAGTGTGGTGCCCACTAGTTGTAAATATTTTATATTGTGTTGTTTTAAATTATGTATGCAAAGTTTCTACGAGCGGCGAAGGATTTGCGTACGTAGACTCTCGGGTTCCAGTGGCTGGTCGTTTTATAAATCACAACTAGGCGAGAAAAAGGGAGTGCAAGGCAATGCGTGCCCAGTCGGCTTCACAGCAGAGCTAATGCGGAGAGCACTTCTTCACGCGGCGGTGGAATTCGTCTTGCTTTGACCTCGGAGGGCGCTTCTTCATTCGGCGATGGAATCCATCATGATTTGACCAAGAAAACTCTTCTTAATATTGTTCATCACTTGCAAGCTGCAAGTCTTATACTCGCCCTAATGTTTTTACTTTTTTACGTTATTTCTACATTTAAGCATTAACCTTTCAATAAGGGGTTATAACGGAAAGCTTCTTTTGATGTTTCACATTTTGCATACCGCTACAATAGTGGTAACACCTACACAAGCATATTTTTAAGACTGTTGACCACGGTCGAACCGATGAATACCTAATGAGTGTGCGTATCGTTAACTATGGCTGCATGTATTTATACGATTCAAGAAATTTAAAACAAAATATATTTTTCATTTATTAGTTGAGCCATAAAAACTTCTTGAAGATCCGCTTACAGCTCGCGAGCCACCATTTGGCCATTTTTGCTATGCAATACACCAATAAAAAATCAAAATGTGAAACATTGATGAGTTTAGCCTTTGAGAAAGTATAATCGGGTGAAAACAAAAAAGATATTTTATGAGTTTATGACAAAATAAATTAGTTGACTAAATCATTTTATAAGATTGTTAAAATTCGTAGAAGTTTTTAGCAGTTTTCTATCGAACCTTTAAATATTTTATTTTGAAGCGTCGGATTTATTTAAAATAGATTACTCTTTAATAGTTGTAAACTTTTATTATTATGCAAAAATATACATTCATGTAAAACATTTATAAAGGAATAATTTTATTTGCCTTCTGGAAATCTTTCGGTCGGATTTTTATCATCGTATCTTTCAGAGAGTAGTAGTATCCTCTAAAACTATGCCACTCTACACCATCGGCGTGCGATTCGTGGGCTCCTTTTAAGTACATTCCATTGAGATTTGAGCTATGGCAAGCTGTGTACCACCAAGCTCCTTTATACTCAACGGCACAGTTCTTATCATGCTTATCATTGTCTTGATCTTTGGTTGTAAAAGGGTGTCCATTGGTATCAGAAAAAGAATCACCTAAAATACAAGACAGAAACTAAAAAAGCCACAGTGAAGAGCTATTAAATTAAACACTTTGACAAATTACAGTGAATTCTTCCTGGCATAGAATACCAGCCGTAGTGTGAGTAGGTCTAGCATAATATTAACTCAGATTCTAACGTGCTAACTTCATAGGAAAATTGAATTAAAGAAAAGTTGTAGCAACAAAATGCTTTACACCCAATAAGTAAAAGTAAAAATGAATCTGTTTTAGAAAGGTGTTTCACGAAGTTCGAAATAGATTTGGGGGCTTACTCTGGACGTTGCTAGTCGGGTCGAAAGTTCATTGTGCCTTCACTTTGACGTCAACTTTATCATTTCCTCACATAATGTCCGCAAGATGATGTTAAAATGACGTCACAACGAAGGTTTGAAACGAACCGCAAAGTCCAGAGTAAGGGCCCTAGTATCATATTTGTTGGGAAACTTAAAAAAATTCTTCCTTACAACATGACATTATTAACCCATAGGGGCTTACCCTGGACGTTGCGAGCCGGTTCTTACGTTAGCTGTGACGTCATTTTGATCGTTTGTTCGCATAATGTCCACAAGCTGACTTCAAAGTGGCTTCACAACGAAGGTTCCAACCGAACCGTAAAGTTCAGAGTAAGGGCTATAATGATATTCATCCGATGCGTTTAACTTTAACTTTCAGTCACGGATATTTAACCGTGACTGAAAGCCGTATGCAGCTTTCCAACTGCAGCTATGTATTAAAGCCTGTTCAGCCTTGCTTGACGGACACTCCTAACTTACGCTTTTGTTTCATAGCCTGGCTTACTACTTTTCATTTATATGCTTTATTTTTATGCAAAAATCAATACATGTTTCCTTTTTATAATATTAAAAAAAGATTTAGTTAAAAGCATTCGAAGTGAAAGTGTTATTTTATGGAAAGCTATTACTTCATCTATCCACTAACCCCTCTGTGAATTCTTAGAAATTTTGGAAAATTATTTACGACTTTTGGTCAATTTTCCATCAATATTTCTAAGAGAAGAGTAAAATCAATGAAACGGTGGAAAACTAAGCAAAAAAGCGAAAGCACAATGATCTGTACTGCAGATAGAAAGACATCAACTATTTAAATTTCCATATAAATAGTTGAAGGTATCCATATGAGTAAGTTGAAAGTTTCCATATGAATAAGTTGAAAGTTTCCATATGAATAAGTTGAAAGTTTCCATATGAATAGTTGAATGTTGTATCTGGATAAGTCACAGTTTTGGAATTAGAAATTTAATGTTTATATATCAAAACAACCATGAGCCAAAGTTATAAATTTATTATCTTTGCCCATGTGTTTTAATCCGTAGTCAGTGGGATTGGTTCTCCTTAAAACCATTAAATAATTCATACTTTTTAATTGTACGTGTGGTTTTGAAAACCTAATATCCACTTAATTGCTATAAAAAGGCGTCGTTTCGTACAGGTGTGTTCGTAGACTTTCGGATTTGGCTTTAATGAGTAAGTCCCGGTTTGGTTGAAAAAAAAAAGATAGTACTATAAAAAGTACCTTAGCTTTCTGAACGAAGTCTAGAGAGAAGTTGATTGCCAGAATGAAAACTTCGAATGTGAATTGTAATTTGAAATGATTACTAAACAGATATGTTTGCATCAAACAATATCAGCATTTTTATTCATTTATAAAAATGACACTTTGAAGTAATGAGAGCTAACTCAACTTCAACAATGTTCATGCTTCACAACTTGGATTTTTCTCTTTTCAATTGTTAAGTTATTCTTACAAATCTTACTCTAATTATGAGCCCATGATTTCAGAAATGTCACGCCTAACTGAAAGCTTAAATGTTCGCTGCCAAAAATGTCTGACTTTAGTGTAATTGACTAAATAGAATGAAAAGCAATGATTCCCTGATATCAGTGGTTTATTACATGATTAGTTAATAAACTGCTTGATCTTGTTTAACAAAATGGTAGCATTGCATGTTGATGATGCTCTAAGGGTTTCAAAACCTCATTATTCCAAATTTTGACCACATTAAAATTGTGAATATCTATAAATGACAGTGAAAAAATATACTTTTTATTCTAATTTACTTTATAACTTAACACTAAACTTGGTGATTTATTGTACCCCTTCGCTAAGGAAAAAGTAACTACATTTCTTGTTCAATTATTTAAATAGAATTATGTTAGATACACAATAATATCGAGTCCCTATCTCGTCAAATAGTATAATCAGAGTTTTGCTAGATCTGTATAGTGAATAATCGCTGATCAGCTGTAATCGATTTTCTGGAGACTGGTTCATAGCACGTGACAAAAAATATTTTTAATTTTCGAAACTATCTCTCTGTTATCATAAAAACGGTATAGATTTGGAACAACATTTACAATTCTGGCTGCTCCGGATATAATGAAGAAAATCCCAATTTCTTATAGCTGAAATTAAATTTGAGGAAGAAAGATTTTTTTAATCGTTTAAATCAATAATCAATAAAGTTCCCACGTAGTCGTACTCACCTGCTGTTCCTCTGTACCCACTCACGTGCATGGTGTACTTGTGAGATTCATCATCAATCCAGAATTCATCATACGTAGCATAAGTTTGGTTCTTTTCCCAGTCAGACAAAGTAAATTTCACGATATTTGATCTTTGATTCGTAAGTGCAAAAATGTTGTCATTACCTACAAAATTGACACTTTTGTTAGAATTCAAAACTTGAACAAAAAGCCAGGTATTTCTACTTACTAATCTTAAAGAGAAATAAATTTTATTAATTTAAAATATTCAATACAATATCTGTTTCTATCATCATTTGGAACTATATTATCAAATTACAGTATGGTGATAAAAAGTTTCTAGACATAGGAAATCAGCATCAAAAATACGTTTCGACCAATAACTTTGATGAGACCCTTAGTTACTTATGCAGCTGGAACTTGGGTGATGACCGGAAGTGATAAAAAATATCAACAGTCTTTGAAAGAAAAATACTGCTAAGTATTCTGGGAGGTATAAAAAATAATGATACATAGAGAAGAAGAACAAATTTGGAAATTTATAAATTATAGGAAGTCAGACATAATTAAATTTATTTCAATTGAAAGATTGAAATGGACAGTACATTTGATTAGAAGGGATAATGACCGATCCACCAAAAAGATCTTCAACGATAAATCAACTGGAGCCCGAAAAAGATGAAGACCAAGGATCTGGTGGATTGAGAGACTTGAAACAGATCTGAAGATCATCAGAGTCAAAATCTGGAGAAATCTGTCCAAAGAGATGGCTGCCTGGTATTCGATTCAGTGGAAGGCCATGACACACTCTGAGCAGATGAGCCAATGAAGAAGAAGAATTTACCATGTATATTTACACGAGTACATGTATTAAGCATTAGCCACGTTGGACTAAGGACTAGACATTGAACTAAATTTACAAAATTACTGATGCCACAAGATCTTTTAAAAGCCTTTCTGTGTACTATTTTAATTTTAAACGTATCAAGTGCTATATTTAACAATATTTGGTGATTTATTCTTGGATACCAGTTTTTTTTTATCAGCATATATCTCGACCAGAATAGCAAAGATAATGTATGTTGAACGAGGTAGTGATATTGAATAACTGAAGCTTCATTTTTATTTCATATTATATTGTATTCAGGTACTTAGCAAGTGTATACTTAGAATAAAAAGAAATAGAAGTTAAATTCAAAAAATCACTTTTTAACTTGCTGATTTCTTACCAAGCCAAAAATCTTTCGCTGGATCTCCAAAACCTTTTTTATAAGACAGCCAGTCTTTGTAAAAATAATCTTTTGCACTGTCGAAATCTCCCCGTCTTTGTAGTACCTACAATAATATTAGGAATATATCAAACTTCCTTCATTGAAACACTGTAAATTACTAATATAATAGCCTAGATCACTGATCCGGTAATAATTTAGAGTGACCTCCTCCCTTCCCTTAAAAAAATGTATTAATCCAATAATATCCAGCAATAAATTCAATAATAAAAATTGATTTATGTTTTCATTTATATGATTGATTAACTGCTTAGAAAACAAATTTGAGCTTGAAAAGTATGACTTTTGTTAATATTGGGGGTTAAACGGTTTTTATCCTGAGTTGGAAATGAATCAGTAAATGCAAATAACATTTTAAGTTTCTTCACTTGGTACAATAATAGAAATTGATTTTGTGTATTCCTTTGAAAAGTTGATTAACTGCTTAATAAAAAATTAGAGCCTGGAAACTCTGTCAGTTGTTAATAATGGGGGTTAAGCGGGTTTTATCCTGGAGTTGAAAATGAATTGGTGAATGAAAGTAATATTTTAAACTTCTTCACTTGGTCCAATAATAAAAATTAAATTTATGTCACATAGACACACATATAATCAACTAACAGTTTGGTGACTAATTTAGAACTTCTAAATATTGACTTTATTTCTTAAATTTGACCTTGTAAAACAAATGAAAAAATGTAATACTTACATTATAAGTAGTTGAAAAGTAATATACCGTATAAAATCATGGGAATTCTTTGTTGTATCATAGAAATGATTAATTTCTATGTTGTTAGTTACAAAATGATATTACTTGGATGAATACCATTGAAGCACTAGCATACCAATCTGATAACAACAATTGATCTTCGTACCAATATTAAGGAATAATGTTTATCAAGAGATTTTCTTTATGTAAAAAGTATAGAAATATTAAGTAAATAAAAATATTTTCTTTCATAATCACATGATTATTTTATTTGTTTTCCGACAGTGTTAAACACTTTTCTTGAATACTTTTGTGAAATGATATTTAACCAAATCAACCAATTTAATTATGATTATATTATAAATAAAATTTTATTTCTAAAATGACAGCCTATGACGAAAAGTCTTAGTTTCACATTTACTTGTAGAGATCTTTGGCGAATTCGAGGATATCAAATTAATTTCTGTTTATCTAAATTCAGCTTCTCTGTTATATATGATATTCAATACGTATCATTTGATGTTAGTATATAACTAGAGATGATAGTTATGCAACCGAAAATGAAATTATGGGATACTTATAATTTAAATTCTGTTCACACTGGTAGTTTTACGAAGTCAATGACCAACAGACAATAATTATCAGATATACAAAATTAACAGATTACATTAGATGGAAACCTTTCCCTAAATTAAGAGCGAGAAAGCACTAAACTATGAGAGATTTTCTTTTACATTATTTTAGCCAATTACTGTATAAATAGATCCATAACATCTTCCCATACATGCACAGGCTGAGTAGAATAAATCTTATTATTTCAGTTGTACAATGTCAAAGACCAACTATGCTTATTTGTGTATGCTTATCAGGCATACACAATTTGCAGATGGAAACTTTTCAAGAAATAAAGTGGGAAAAACCACTAAGACTATGAAACATTTTCTTTTATCTCATTATAACCAATTATTGTTTATACAGGCTCATAAGCATCTCCCTATACATGCCCAGAATAAGTAAAATAAACCTGAAGACCTGAAATTTCTCTCACAGTAAAGTTGTTAGAAGGAAATCAGATGGTAAAATTTCCCATCCTGAGGAAATCTAAAATTTGGGAATTTTCCAGGCTAAATCAAATATCTTCCTTTACAATGATGGAACGTTTACGATGAAACTGGATTTCTTACTTCGCCTTGTATCAGATTTGGACTAAACAAAAACTGTAAGATTTTTTTTATGGTTATTTGATGATGGACTTGAGGTATTCTTGCTGTCGAGTAAGAAAAGGAACTCTACAACAGGAAGTAAAATAATACCGTACTTAACATTTCTTTAGCATTTTCGGTTTTACACAACATGGAAAAGACCCATAAACATTTACATTGATATTATATAAATGTATATATATATATATATATATATATATATATATATATATATATATTATATATATATATATATATATATATATATATATATATATATATATATATGCATTAGTATGCGTATGTGCATATATATGCATATTAATTGTATTGCACTTCTTTATGTCATTGATTTCTTATATACGTGTATCTATATTAAAGGTTCATATAACAATTAAATAAAATACTTTAAATAAAATATTTTATTTATCTTTTCTTCAGCATTTTCAGTTTTATACAACATGAAAAAGAGTCATAAATATTTATATCGATATCATGTAGATGTATATCTATATATATGTATGTATATGTATGCATATGTGTTTCTGTATATATATATTATTGCACTTCTTTATGTCATTGACTCCATATAGGCGTGTATCTACATTAAATATTCATATAACATTCAATATTCTTAAAAGTTTCAAATTTCAAAATTCATATTAATCACAAAATATTCGCATACTGTCCAGGCTCCGCCGTCATCTTCCATGTCGCAGTAGACTTCGATTGGTCCACTGATTATTCTGTTCAGAGGCCAGATTTTGTAGACGCCGTTGTTTGCAAAGGCATTTTTATCCTTGACCTCTGCGCAATCCATTGGTTTGTCACACGTGGCTCCAACGACAGAACACCTGTAAACGGCAATGTTATTTAGTTCACGACTTTATTGTTCTTTGCTATGCTGAGTTTTAAAACCTGACTTCTCTATGTAATTAGGTCAAAGTTTATGTCAAAAATGAGAAAATATTCACAGAATGATCGTTCCTTTTAACTCTTTTTCTTTTTTCGGTTTTATTCCTATTTGTAAAAACTGTTGCTCGAGTTATCATATTTTCTGTATAGGGTGGTTTCAAAATGACGTGAGGTACACAGAGCCCTTTAGCAAGTAAAGTATTGCACGAAACATAAATTTGACAGGTGTACATGTAGACGAAGGGATTTCGATTAAAAAATACAAATTAGTATATTTTGAGGTATAATACAAAGGTAGTTCAAAAATCAAGGTAAAAGCTAGAGCTCTAATGCGTGTACAAATTCCCTATAGGAAATAAATTAACTGCCTAAATAAATGAGACAACAGCAATTGAAAAGCGATAAATGTACCGAGGTCTTAGAGGGTGAAGGCTTTATTTGAAACATCGTCATAGAATGTAGTGCTTAGTGGTATAATATCTTAGTGTTTAGTTAAAATTCCTCACTTGGTGTTTAATTGTCTTAAATATCATCGGAATTTTATCAGAATTCATATGAAGTCAGTAAGTGTTCGGGGTGTGCTTTTGTTGAAAGTTCTCTCACGACTTTAGTTCACAAGAAGAGGGATGTAATCTAATTATAGTCTGGATCATTCAAAGGGATTTTATCTCTTTGGATCGTTGAAAAACATTTAAAAAGCCTCCAGAACTGATTTTGAAACTAGCTCATTTCGTTGGGATTCCACAATATGAACTCTAATTTCTTATATGCCGGCTTCCTATATACTATAAAAACTGTGACTATCAAAGTTACTGAAGTGTAACTAAGATTTAAATTAAGGATTATGATAGGGAATATCTACATTTCACTGTACTATCAGTTGAAAATAATAGAAGAAAAAATTATGATCTAAAAGACAGAAGCAGATTAATTTACTTATAAATATATACAATATTTTACCTGATAACAAAAAATTTTTAAGGAATCCACATAAAGGTATAACTTCTGTTCAAGTCAAACTTAGTAAGTTCATTGCTTTTTGAAAATTTCAGATTGTTATAGTTCTACGATCATACAGAACATATTTATATTTTAACGAATTACGCACTTTTAATTTCTAAATAAAGATAACTGTCTTTTAGTTCCAATTAAAAAAAAAGAGTAAATAATAAATAGTGATATTTCAGTAAGAAATATCAGAGGAAAAATTTACACCATTGAAAAAACAAAAGCATATAAAATATCCAACTGCAAATCCTATCTGCAAAATAATCCTAAAATAAGAAAATAATTCTTCAGAAAACATATTCTCTCCTGACCAAAAGTACTGTATAAAAATTTAAACTTTACCTGGTTTTTGTAGTAGCATACTTCTTAGCATCCTCCAGTAGACTTTTAGCGTTATTTAATAGAGTTACGACGATGGCTGATTGGGTGTCATCAGTTAAATTCTTTAAAAGGAACGAAGTGCATTGGGAATCATCTGCAGAAATAC
This sequence comes from Pardosa pseudoannulata, assembly GCA_032207245.1. Lineage (NCBI taxonomy): Eukaryota > Metazoa > Arthropoda > Arachnida > Araneae > Lycosidae > Pardosa > Pardosa pseudoannulata. The sequence continues at coordinate 131,289,744 of CM063498.1, forward strand.
TGTAAGTCCAAAAACTCCAAAAAGTGATACAAATTAACAGTCGGGAGAACATGACGAAGATAGAAAATTACAACTCCTGGTCAAAAGAATTTGGCGAACAGTAGTAAGTCCTGATGCCTTTAGAATTTATTTATATATCAAGGTGATGAAAAAAGAAGAATATTATCCGCTTCCGATCAATACAATATCGTGGTTGAATATTCTAAGAAATGGAATGTTTTTCCCCATTGTGTTATCCAGACATGAAATTACCTGTACTTGCTTTATCGTGTTTTCGCGATAACATTATAAAAAAAGGAAAAGGGAACTTTAAGTTGTTGATCCCTATGATTTCCGCTGTAGCAATACTTATCCGGAACAGATAGTGATAGTGAGGAAAGTGTGGTATTTCCTACTCTTCCTGTCTAGAATATCTGTGCAGGAAAATCTGTGATGATATGAATTCTTATTCAAAACCAGAGCATACCGCTAGAATCTAAAACACAAATATATTAATTCCCATTAAATTTAATTTTAATCTGAGGAAACATAACGTATCGTAGTAGTTGCAAAACTAATCTTTTAGCTTGTAGTTTTTAATCTTTTGATTATTGTAGTACCGTGTATTTGAATAACGTATCCTTAATTTAATAATAGTTGTAAATACTCGTTATTAAATTTTTAGTAACTCTTTTTTATTTTTATCGTAATTTTAATTCTTATCAAATGTAGTACCTTATTTCTTATTCCAGTTTATTTTTATATTTTTAATTATTTTTATTTTTCTTCCTCTAGTTTTAATTCTTACAAAGGATATGTGCTTATAATTAATAACTTTGTAATATAATTCTCATGTCTCCATCTTTAAAAATTACAGTCACATTTTATGTATTTTCCTCAATTAATGAAGCACACAATAAGGATGTAAGCATTGTAAACCACTGGGGATTCGGCATCAGCTAAGTAGCACCATTCAACCTTCCCTTCTGGTTTTGGTTCTGAGGAAACACTATTTCCCAGGATATCGTATTAAGGAGACATAATAAATTTCGATTATTATGTCTCCTTACTTCAATTATTATTAACTTTATTTATTCTTTATACCAGCTTTTTATTCCATCTTTTATTAAACAAAATATACTCCACCTTTTAGAATGAACTTTTTTTATAAAATTTAAATAACGCTCTACCTTTGAGAAATATAGCTAGTTTAACACAGCTTGCAAAAAACCGTCTTCTGTTTTAGCCTGTGAGGGTATGATTCAGTAACAATCCACTGGAATCTGTGTTGTTGCCGAATTAGCTTTTGATAGAGTTTTAAATCAAATTTCTTTATTTTAAAATCCCCACTGATTTTATTATTATTTAATAACAATGCATCAACTGGTGTTGTTTCGATTGTCCCAGGAACAAGGCGTAGAGCTTTATTTTGTATTCTCTCCAATCTATTTATGCACTCTCATGGGGCCGTGATAAGTGGTGCACAGCAATATGTCATAATCGGTTTTATAAAAGTCTTATAGGTTGTAAGCAGCGTTGTTGTTGCACAACTCCGTCTGACTCCTGCTAGGCGTTTAATCAGAATCATTCGCCTCTCAGTCCTTTGCTGAATATCGTCTATGTATACTTTCCAAGTCTGTTTTTGATCAAAAATTACCCCCTAATATTTAGTGTTTTTACTACCCGGAAGGGCAATATTGTTATAATTTATGCTTAATTGTGAAAGTTGGTAGAGGAGTCTGGTAAACAGTTTTGTTGTGTTAACAGCCATATTGTTTTCAAAACACCACGATTTTAGTCTGGACATGCACTATTTAGAGTTTTTTCTCTCTCTTTAGCCTTGTACTTGGGGTTAAATGTCCACAGAACAAGATCATCAGCGTACATAATTCCTTTAACATTTTCGTCAATTAAGGAAAATATCAAGTCCTCTACAAACACGTTAAACAGCAAACAGACACAGCTCCCTCGGGAAAAGTGGTTTGTAAAATTTCAAACTTAGATTAGGTTCTTCCATAGCAGACATTAATAAGGTGGTGACCAAACCCACTAAAGCTTTTTTTTTTTTCCAGACAGTTTCGTACTCTCCCTTGAAATCTACAAAGACGGAACCAGCAAGACTGCCCTTATCAAGATTATCCTTGATACTTTGTGAAATATTCGTCACATGTTCAACTGTAGAACGATTTTTGCTAAAGCCGGCCTGGACAGGATGCAAGAGACCCTTGGCTTCAAGGTGCCATCTTTGTCTACTAATCACAAGTCTCTCCATTAACTTTGCAATAACACAAGTTATGGATATCGGCCTAAAACTATTAGGATCACATGCTGGGCAATCTTTTTTTAGTAAAGAGATTATAGTTATTTTTTTTCCACGAAAATGGAACAGCGTTAATATCACTCCAAATTTTGTTAAAAAGCCTTAAGAGTGTTTTCCGTGCTTTTCCACCAGTGTGATGTATGAATTCGGTGAAAATATGTTCGCTGCCTGGGGATGTTCCATGCCGCGTTTGAGAGATAACCAATTTCAACTCACAATCAGTACAATCTTTGTTGCAAATATCTGTAGAAGAGTTATTTACTATCCTTGTTAAAACATTATATTTTTTAAAATGCCTATATCTTTGTTTCATAAAAATAGTTATCTTTTATAAAGATAGTTGTGTAGCGAAGGCAATAGCGACTTGGTCATCACTATATAAAATCTTGTTCAATTTCATTGGTTCCTTTTTCAATCTTTTACTCTTGAAGAATAATTTATAGATGAATCTCTACGTTTATAGTGCAACGGTTTTGCAGTTTACTTTAGATATGAAATCCTCAAACGCAGAACGCTTTGCCCCATTTATCTATCTTTTAAAATCGAGGTGTTTCTTCTCCAATCTTGCATAGCTCTGTGATCGCAAGTTTTCTGAGCTCAGTCTCTGAGCTCACTCCGCTTATATTTAAGTTTGTCATTCCAAAAACAACGGTAGTTCTGCTGTCTTCCAAGAGGTATAAACATTTTTGCTGCATTAATGATAATTTTGTTAATGGCGGCAACAATTTTGTCTGAATATTGGTTAAAATTAATCTTCGTTTCATTTAGGTTATTCTTCCACTAATCTCTTAAATATGGCCACTTTTCACTAAAATTTAATGTATGGGTAAAAGACATTGATTTTAGGAATAAGGGCCTGAGCTAATGCCATGCGATGTTCACTGCCACAATCCTCCATTACGGTACTATGAGTAATGTCTGCAATATCAGTCGAGACTATTAAAAGATCTGGATTGTTAGATGCACCAGTATAATGTAAAATTGTCGGATGGTCTTGTTTATCAAAAACAAGTTTTAAATTATTCGAACTCAAAAAATCCCTAATGGATTCGCCTGTGAAGTTTTTGTCCTTATAACCCCATTTTTGGGAGTGGGTGTTGAAATCACCCTATAGTCTTTCTATTGATGTTAATTAAATCTAGATTGGGTTTGTTATTGGACGGGTTTTAAATAGCAAATATTCACCTAGGACTTCTGTTCCTGTTATCACAAGTCTATCTTTCAAAATAATATTATCAATCAGCTTAGAATATATAGACTCTGCTTAAAAGTAAAACCGGATAAACATGTTAAAATTGTATGTGCTACATAAAAGTAATAATTCGGTAAGTCTTACACCATACACGTAATTGGTAGCTTTAGATTTAATTAAGAATTAAATAACAATTAAATATTGAACATAATTTTTATGTACCTAAAATATAACGAATATTATATTGAATTATAATATTACTATTATATATTTAAATAAGTTAATTTATCAATGTAACCTATTTTATACATGGGTTTTAGAATAGTGGTTAAGTGTCATAGCATGCTGGTATATGGACTACATATATTGTTCCTTATATTTTAATTCCCTGGTTTTATTTTTCCTATCCACCGACAGTGCTTAGGGATTTACATCCCTAACTGTTATCTTATTTAGCGTATCTTTACTTAGAGTTTTAGCATAGGATGTTATTATCTTTTGTTCTCTTTCATATAAGGATCGAACAGTACAGTGAGGTATTCATTGTATAAATCACATCTTTCAGAAACAATTCTTTTGTTTGTTGTTGTTTGTGGGCACTGCTGATTACTCATACCATTAAACCCCTGCTTTTTAAACCTATTCTTTGCTTTGTTTTTATTTCTCAGTTAACTGCTACTACATACACCGAAGAGCCATTACATTCTGACCGTCTCCCATTCATGACAATAGGCTTGTCCAGGAACAAAATCATTTCGCATTCGCGGCTTAATGTTGAAGTATATAAGGTGGTTATGTATTACCTTTCCAAACATAACGCGATCAGCAACATAATGGGAAAAGAAGCTGATTTATGTGATTTAGGTTAAATCGTTATAACTCGGTGACTGGGAAAATCAATATTAGAAACGGCGTGTTTAGTGGTCTGTTCATGCGCAGTTGTTGTGAGCCCATATCCAAAGTGGTGTATGAATTGAGAAAAAACACAGCGACGTTTATGGACCCGGGTGCATCGATTCTAAAAGAGAGTGTATATTGCTCCTCATAGCTCGCCGTAACTGAAGCTCTACAACATTCGAAATCACCACTAGCTACAACAGTGGCGACTCCGATAGTGTTTCTCAACATATTGCGCAGCTTACATTTCTGCGTATGGGCCTACGAAGCTAAAGGCTGGAGCGTGTTCTGCACTGACAGCATATCATCGCCAGCTAAGTCTGCAATGGGCCAAGTAACATCAAAATTGGACATTAAAAGAATGGAAGAAAGTTGCATGGTTCGACGAATCACGTTTTCTAGTCCATCACATCGAAGGACGTGTGCGAATACGCTGACTTTGAAAGGAAACCTTTGCTCCCGGACGTACAGTTGGACGATGACAAGCCTGTGGCAGGAGTATTATGGTGTGAGCAATGTGCGCTACGTGAACATCGTTGCAGACCAGGTTTTGAGGACTAAAGGTGGTCCTATATGTCATTAATAGGTTGGTCAAAATGTAATGGTTGTTCTGTGTATGTGCATATATATATCTCTTCATTGCTTTTATTTATTTATAGTAGAAACATGATAATTCGTCATTTTGAAAAGGAGGGGAGACGCATGAGTATGTTAACCCATACTTCTTCCATCCTCTCTTTTGCCAGACGCAGGCTGGTTACTGAAAATGTAAATAGTATTTATCTTTGTTGAAAATTCATTAAATAGCTTTTGTATCAATATGGATTTATCTGCATTTAAGAATTTTCTGGAAAAAGGACCCTACGCCCAATCGGGGATAACCATGTTCCACGAGTGATCCCTATTTGCTTAGTAAAAAAGCAAAAGTTTTAGTAAACTTTTTAAATTTTATAAAAGATTGAATACCTAAAGGCAGTTTGCTTGTAAAAAATAGATATAAATAAATATTTTATAAATAAAATAAAATCTTAAATTTCATAAAGTCACGTGCTTCAAATACTTTAATATATGTCACATATTAATCTCCGTTCTTTTTGTCTCTCCTTGGATATTTCCAAATTTCTTGAATAATTTTCTCTTGATAAAGAAATCCTCCGAACTCCTAATAAAAGGAAGAAAACAACTGGTATATCAGTATATCAACCGACACCCAATTGAAACTAAAATTTAGTAGAGTTGATATTATCAATGTTTGGATTGTCATTAAAAATTAGTGTCCTGAAATTGCTCAAAGTGCTGTGAAATATCTAATATCATTTGTTTCAACCTTTGTATCCAAAAATTCAAGCATCTTCCTATACATGCCTAGAATAAGTAAAATAAACCTGAAGATCTGAAATTTCTGTCACAGTAAATTTGTTAGAAGGAAATCAGATGGTATAATCTCCCATCCTGAGGAAATTTGAAATTTGGGAATTTTCCAGACTAAATAGAATATCTTCCTTTGCAATGATGGAATGTTTGAGATGAAACTGGATTTCTTACTTCGCATTTATCAGATTTGGGCTAAACAAAGACTGTACTCTTTTTTTTTATGGTTATTTGATGATGGACTTGAGGTATTCTTGCTGTCGAGTAAGAAAAGGAACACAACGACAGGAAGTAAAATAAAATACCTTATTAAGCATTTCTTTAGCATTTTTAGTTTTACACAACATGGAAAAGACCCATAAACATTTACATTGATATTATATAAATGTATATATATATATATATATATATATATATATATATATATATATATATATATATATATGTATGAATTAGTATGGGTATGTGCATATATATGCATATTAATTGCATTGCACTTCTTTATGCAATTGATTTCTTATATACGTATATCTATAGTAAAGGTTCATATAACAGTTAAATAAAATACTTTACTTATACTTTCTTTAGCATTTTCAATTTTATACAACATGAAAAAATGTCATAAATATTTACATCGATATTATGTAGATGTATTATGTTATGTGTATGTCTTTGAATCCTTCTCTTTTTAAGTTGCTATAAAAGAAAATGTAGAAACAGATTGGATGCTGAAGATGGCATTATGCTGCAGATTTCAACAATCATTCTAGGCGTAAAAATACTTTGCTATAAGTAACAATCACAGCCAAATTATTAAAAGAATTTTCTTTTTATTAATTTGTTATACTTTTAAGTATTATTTCCTTTGTTTATTATACATAGAATATATTTTAGAAAAAGAAAAATAAATCTCATTAGTTACTTTTCTGTTTATCGTAAATAAGATGTTTGTTTTGTGATTAAATAAAGATGCGATAATAATTTTGTAAATTTTCGTAGGATAAAGCTTTGATATCCTACACTTTTCATTCCTTGATACAGAGATTCTTTCAAAAAAATGATGAGCTCAAGTTTCCCCAAAGATTTTTAAAAACTTTTTTCTTTTTTTTAATAAAGATTTTTTAAAAAATTCAAATTTTTAAGTAATAGTTTTATTTTTTATCAAAGAAGTTTTTTCATACTAGGTAAATGAATTTGTGATATAGAAACAAATTTTTTATAATCAGGGTGATGATTAAAATCTGAACTCTTAATTCTTTCAAATGCTGGTTCTTCAATTTTCAAAGGAACTTTGGTTTAATAATTTTCATTCTGAAGAACAATATTTTAACAGCATATACCTTTTTAAAAATCGTTAGAAAATTATATGCTACCTTTTTAAAATTTTTGTTCTTAGTTTTCGGTATACATTTCCAAAATTAATCATTCGATTTCGTAAAATTATGGAACATATGAAGACCTTGCTTTTCTTTCTAAATGACATGTTAAATTGACTCTAACTATGAGTTATACTTTTAAGAATACAGCATTTATTAGGTTCTACTAATAATCAGGAAGACAGTTCTACTAATAACATGAAGTAAAACCTAACATCTACATCAAGTCTGGTTACATTAACATTACTCAAATATAATTACAGTTGAAGTTAGGACATGGAGTACGGTTATGATAGCATTCACATACAATTATAGTTGCAGATATGACAGACTGAGATTTATATTTGGGCTATACGAGATCTGAACAAGTGCATTTGTGTAAGAACATTATGCTACCATATTGCGGTCGAAATATATCACAGGCGATTTCTGCATCATTATGACGTCAGAGAGAAAATGTATAGTACTAAATTCCAATCTTTGGAGACTTTTGACATGACTATGACTTTATTATACATATATTCATTATATATATATATATATATATATATATATATATATATATATATATTTCATTATTCCAAGTATATTTTTAAGAAGGTTGACTCAGGTCGAACTAAAGAATACCTAATAAGTATCGTTAACTATGGCTGAATGTATTTATACGGTTCAAGAAATTGAAAACAAAAAAAAAATATTTTCCATTTATTAAAAAACTTTATGAAGATACGCATACAGCTCACAAGCCACCATTTGCCCATCGTTGCTATATAATACGCCAAGAAAAAAATCAAAATGTGGAACATTGATGATCAAATCCTTTGAGAAAGTATAAGTAAGAAAGTTGAGAAAGTTCAAAATAAATTGGTTGACTAAATCTTTTTATTAGATTATTAAAATTCAAATTAGACTCTTAAAGTTTTAAAAGTAGAAGTTTTTTGGATTTTCCTATCGTTAAAATATTTTATTTTCAAACTTCGGATTTATTTAAACAATAATACTCTTTAATAAATGTAAACTCTTTTAATTATGCAAAAAACATACATCCATGTAAAACGTTTATAAAGGAGTAACTTCATCTGGCTTCTTCTGGAAATCTTTCGGTCGGATTTTTATCATCGTGTCCTTCAGAGAGTAGTAGTGTCCTCTAAAAGTATGCCACTCCACACCATCGGCGTGTGATTCATGGGCTCCTTTTAAGTACATCCCATTGAGATTTGAGCTGTGGCAAGAGGTGTACCACCAAGCTCCTTTAAACTGAACGGCACAGTTCTTATCATACTTATCATTGTCTTGATCTTTGGTTGTAAAAGGGGCTCCATTGGTACCAGTAAAAGAATCACCTAAAATATAAGACAGAAACTAATAGAGCTACAGGGAAGAGTTATTCAAATTAAGCACTTAAATGAGTTTCAGTGAAACTTTGTTAGCATAGTGTAACGTCACAGCTCTAAAATAGGTAACTTTGGTAGAGTTATGGTCGAGCAGGGTTCTTCAAAGGCCTCATGAGGATGACACATCGAACACAAGTGAGATGGAGAAGAAAGAAGAATTTATTCTGGTATATAAAAATATTTACATCATTTACATTCTCGGCAAGGCTCATTCATCCTCGTTCGCCGGACAACAACTCTCATCGTCTTCTCCCACACCAAACGACGCTTGGCACACGTAAGGTCACTCGGAATCCCCCCCCTCTCTCTTTTCTAGAGGAGAGATTAGGGAGGAGAGAATGGAGGCATAGGGACCCCCTAGATAGCAAAGAACACGTTCGACTGACGTCAGAGCGAGCCTTGATACACAAACAAATACAAAGAAAAATAGTTTTCCAGTAGAGTGATGCTACAATAGGAAACCAGCCACATTGTGAGTAAGTCTAGCAGAATATTATTCTAGACTATCTCATATTCTAACCTATTAACTTCATTCACAATATAATCCAGTTAAGGAAAAGTTATCGCCCAGCACACTTTACACAAGAAGTAAAAGTTGACATGAAACTATTTTAGAAAGGCATTTCAAGAAGTCCGAGAAAGACCTAGTATCATATTACTGAGAGAAGAGTACATTCAACGAAACGGTGACAAATGACAAACTAAGCAAAAGTGCGAAAAGACAATGTTCTGTATTGTAAATAGGAAGACATTAACTATATAAATTTCCATATAAATAGTTGAAAGATGTGCTTTTTATGATATTTGGATAAGTCACAATTTTGGAGTTAGATATTTAGGGTCTATATACAAAATTACCATAAATCATAATCATAAATTTATTATCCTAATCCATGTGCTTTAATCCGTAGTCAGTGGGATTGGTCTTCCAGGAAACCACTAAAAAGTTAGTACTTTCAATTATAAATGGGGTTTTGAAAGCCCCATTTATAATCCCCAAGTCCCAGTTTGATTGAAGAAAACAGTAATACCATAAAAAAAATACCATAGCTCTCTGAAGATATCTAAAGAGGAGAATTTGATCGCCAGAATGAAATTGAATTGTAATTTTGACAGTGAATTGTAATTTGAAAGGATTTCTAAAGAGATATGTTAGCATCAAACAGTATAGGAATTTTATTCATTCATAAATTGCACTTTGAAGCAGTGATGGCTAACTCAACTCCCACAATATACACGCATTTTCAATAGTAAAGTTATTTTAACAAATCTTACTCTATTTTATTAGCCCAAGATTTCAGAAACAACACACCTGACTTAAAGCCTAAGTCTTCCCTACAAAAAAAAAAAAAAAAAAAAAAAAAAAAAAAAAAAAAAAAACAGTCAGCGCTCAGTGCAATTCAGCTTTAAAATAGAGTGAAAATCAATGATTTCTTGATATCTATAGTCTTTTACATAAACAGATTAATAAACTGTTTGATCTCGTTTAACAAAAAATAAGTACTATCGAATGCTGATGATGCTCTAAGGTTTTTAAAACGGCATTATTCGAAATTTTGCCTGAATCCATCAAAAATAGTGAATACCTATAAATGACATAGAAATTTTTTTAAAAATTTTCTTTATAAATTTAATATCATATTTGGGGACAGGCAATTTGGATCTTTTTAATTTAAGGTATTAATATATATAGTACAGGAAGCTGAAATGCTTCGGATTTAAATCTGACTTCATCACATCCTTTCGCAAAGGAGAGAGGACCTATAAAATTGAATTTATTGGTTGAAAGGATTCATCGTGTGCGGGATTCTGATCTCAGGCCTAGATCGGAATTGTATTTCTGATCATGACAGTAAGTAAGAATGCACCTTTGGGGAATTATTTATGAGTCCCTAAGCAACAAATTTTGATGGTTTGTAGCGGTCGGAAGTGCCCGATTTGAAGGGGTGAGATTTTCCCCATGTTTACGCTTTGAACACGGAGAAGAGACAGCCAATTAAAAAGTACAGCGCTGCTGATTGGAGTGATGGGAAAAGAGGAAGATCAGCGAGGCAACTCATATAAAAGAGAAAAAAAATAAATATAAAAAAACATGAGAAGAGGTAGCAGTAGAGTTCTGAGGGCCAGGTGGAGAATCTTCGGTCCAACAGGGACACCGTAAAAATAACTATTGGGACATCCCACAACCACAACCACAACCATAAAGTGTTTCCATGTCGCAGCATTATGGCCTCACCCCAAGTCCTTGGAAGAACCAGACCAGAGGTAATACGGAGATGTGTACATTGCCATCACATAAGTCTACGGTCCACAACAGTGATCCTGTGTCTCAATATTAAAACCAAGTCCTTGACATCTCCTGACCAGAGGTGTTACTGATGCATAGCCCTTGCAAATCCTCAAAAGTGCTTGATACTAACATTTTAATTCAGAATTAGGTCCTCTCTTTTATTTATATGTATAGGTATAAATGTTCGATGATATCTGATTATAGTGTAGCATTGGATATAAAATAATTTGAGAAACAATTTCTAAACTTAATAATTTTTGTAAATATATATATAGTGTAACAATAAATGATTTTTTTTTATTAATTAAAACCAGTGAATTTTGTTTTCGTATTTTGTTGAGTGAGTATATACTTTTTTTATAAAGCAAATTATTTAACTTTAAAAGCCTAAGATTAGTCTGTGGTCTCTTAGAGCTTGTGTTAGAGATCAACAAATAATAATAACACAACGCAACAAAATAAGTTTAATAAGACTATACGATCTCTACATAAATATTTAGATCTCTGTGGAGAACTACATGACAATATTTGTTGATTTATTTTACCCCTTGGCTAAGTTAAAAGTAACTACATTTCTTGTGCAATTATTAAAATAGATTCAAGTTAGCAACACAAATAATAATATCAAATCCCAATCTCGCCAAATATAATCAGAGTTTTGATAGATCTGCATAATAAATAATCGCTGATCACCTCTAATCGACTTTCATGAGACTGGTAAAAAAACGTGACAAAAATATTTATAATTTTCGAAACGATCTCTCTGTTATCATAAGAACGGAATAGATTTGGAACAATATTTACAATTCTGGCTGCTCTGGGTATAATGAAAAAAATCCCAATTCCTTATAGCTGAAATTAAATTTGATGAAGAAAGATTTTTTTAATCGTTTAAATAAATAATCAATAAAGTTCTCATGCAGTCGTACTCACCTGCTGTTCCTCTGTACCCACTTACGTGCATGGTGTACTTGTGAGATTCATCATCAATCCAGAATTCATCATACGTAGCATAAGTTTGGTTCTTTTCCCAGTCAGCCAACGTAAATTTCACGATGTTTGATCTTTGATTCGTAAGTGCAAAAATGTTGTCATTACCTACAAAATTGATATTTTGTTAAAATTAAAAACTTGAATAGAGAAGGCAGGTATTTCTGCTCAATGCTTGCGCTCTACATCAGAAAGAAATTTTCTATGAATTTATATTATTCAATACAATATCTGTTTTATCATCTTTTAAAATTATAGAATCAAATAACAGTACATTGGTAAGAAGTTTCTAGACATAGGAAATCAGCATCAAAAATATGTCCCGACTAATAACTTTGATGAGGCCCTTATTTACTTAAGCGGCTGAAGTGGTGATGATCGGAAGTGATTAAAAATATAAACAGTCTTTGAAAGAAAAATACTGCTAAGTATTCTGGGAAGTATAAAAAATAATGATACATGGAGAAGAAGAACGAATTTAGAAATTTAGAAATTATACTAAGTGTCAGATATAAAAATATTTATTTCAATTGAAAGACTAAAATGGACAGTAAATATAATCAGAATGGAAGATGGCCGAGCCAGCAGAAAAATCTTCAACGCTAAATCACCTGGAGCCCGAAAAAGCGGATTTTTGATTTGGTTTGGAGCACTACTGTCAACTTTTTGCAACACGAGGGCTAATGAGACCGTACCCTACTGCTTAAAGCCGATTACCGAACGGCTACGAACATCCATGCCATAGTGGGATTCGAACCCACGAACTCTGGATCTGAAGGCCAGCACCCTAACCAACTGGCGATCGTTCGGCCCGAAAGAGGGGAAGACCAAGGATCTGGTGGATCGAGGGACTTGAAACAGATCTGAAGGTACTGGAGTCAAAAACTGGATAAATGTATATAAGAAGATGGCTGACTGGAATTCGATTCAGCAGAAGACCATGGCTCACCCTGAGCTGATGAGCCAATGAAGAAGAATTTACCATGTTGTGCACAGTACTCGAGTCGCTTCAAGTGGACAATAATCTACAGCATACGCATGTATTTCAATTCATCTTAATTTTTTCTTACATCTGAACACAAGATGTATATATATTAAGTATTAGACACTTTGGACAAAGGACCAGACATTGACCTAAGTCTACAAAATTACTGATGTCACGAGATCTTTTAAAAGCATTTCTGTGTGCTATTTTAATTTCAAACGTATCAAGTGCTATTTAACAATATTTAGTGATTTATCCTTGGAAACCAGACTTTTTTTTATTAGCATATAGCTAGACCAGAATAGCAAAGGCATATATGTTGTACGAGATCATGATATTCAACAATTAATGACTCACTTTTATTTTATATTATCTAATTGTATTATTGTATTCATGTACTTAGCAAGTCTATACTTAGAATTAAAAGAAATAGCAGTTAAATTTAAAAAATCACTTTTTAACTTGTTGACTACTTACCAATCCAAAAATCTTTCGCTGGATCTCCAAAACCTTTTTTATAAGACTGCCAGTCTTTGTAAAAATAATCTTTTGCACTGTCGAAATCTCCTCGTCTTTGAAGTACCTGCAATCATATTAAGAATATATCAAACTACCTTCATAGAAACACTGTAAATTACTAATATAATAGCCTAGATCACAGATCCGGTAATAATTCAGAGTGATCTAATCCCTCCCCTCATAAAAATGTATTAATCCAATAATAAAAATTGATTTTATGTTTTTATTTAATTGATTGATTAACTGCTTGGTAAATAAATTACAGCTTGAAAACTTCGACTTTTGTTAATATTGGGGGTTAAGCGGGTTTTATCCTGGGGTTGGTAATGAATCAGTAATTGCAAATAACATTTTAAGCCTCTCCACTTGGTACAATAATAAAATTCGATTTTGTGTATTCATTTGTGGGATTGATTAACTACTTGTTAACAAATTACAGCTTGGAATCTTCAACAGTGGTTAATATTAGGGATTAAGCTGGTTTTATCGTGGAGTTTATAATGAATAGGTAAATGCAAGTGACATTTTAAACTTCTTCATTTGGTCCAATAATAAAAATTGATTTTATATTTCACACACACACATATATTTATATATGTATATATATATACATATATATATACATATACATATATATATATACATATATATATATATACATATATATATACATATATATATACATATGTATATATATACATATATATATACATATATATACACATATATATATATATATATATATATATATATATATATATATATATATATATATATATATGTATATATATATATGCATATATACATATATATATATGTATGTATATATATGTATATATATATATATATATATATATATGTATATATACGTATATATATATATATATATATATATATATATATATATATATATATATATATATATATATATATATATATATATATATATACATATATATATATATATATATATATATATATACATATATATATATATATATATATATATATATATATATATATATATATATATATATATATATATATATATATATATATATATATATGTATATATATATATATATATATGTATATATATGTATATATATGTATATATATATATATATATAAAATATATATATATATATGTATATATGCATATATATATACATATATATATATATATATATATATATATATATATATATATATATATATATATATATACATATATATATATATATATATATATACATATGTATATATATACACCACACACACACACACATATACATATATATATATATATATATATATATATATATATATATATATATATAATATATATATTTATACATATATATACATATTAATATATATATATATATATATATATATATATATATATATATATATATATACATATATATACATATATATATAATATATATATATATATATATATATATATATATATATATATATATATATATATATATATATATATATATATATATATATATATATATATATATATATATATATATATATATATATATATATATATATATATATGTATATGTATATATATATATATATATAATCGACTAACAGTTTGGTGACTAATTTAGAGCTTCTAAATATTGATTTTATTTCTTAAATTTGATTCTGTAAGACGAATCAAACATGTAATATTTACATTGTAAACAGTCGAAAAGTAATATACCGTATAAAATCATGGAGATTCTTTCCCATATGATAGAAATGATACATACTTGAGTTGTTAGTTTCAAAAGGATATTGCTTATATTAATACCAATACAGTACTAACATACCAACCTAATAAGAACAATTCATCTTTGTTCCAATATTAAAGAATGATGTTTATCAAGAGATTTTTTTTACATAAAAAGTATATAAATAATATGTAAATAAAATATTTTCTATCATAATCACACGTTTATTTTATTTGTTTTCCAATAGTGTTAAACATTTCTCTCTCATACATGTACTTTTCTGTAACAATATTTAGCCAAATTGACCAAATTAATTATAATTATATTCTAAAATAAATTTTTATTCTGAAAATACAACCTTTGGATAAATGTCTTTGTTTCACTTTGTTTAATTGTAAAGATCTTTGGCGAATTCGAGGAAATCAAATTAATTTCTGTTTATTTAAACTAATCTTAAAAAACTCCTTTACATAACACAGTTTTATTTCTTAACGTCATCACGTGTCTCTTACTTTGATTTGGCTTCTTTCTTGGCCCTTTACAGCACTATAATAGAAGTGAATGTGAAATGTTTTGGCAGGAGAGTGCGAAATATGGATTGTCTAAGCTCAGTAGTTTTATTTTCATATTTTGCTGTTTTTTCTTATAGTCTAACGACTGTGCTTTAATCAGAATAGGTATAATTTAAAGGTTGACTTGGGTAAAAATCACCCATTACACACATATATTAACAAGTCAAATTTGAATCCCTTGAATGAAGAAGCAATTTTCTTCCATCAAAGCAGGAGATGTTTTCAAGTAATACAAATATGCACAAATAAAAGTATCCGGATGTTTGTAATTGTCGCAGACTGAAGACTGCAATGTTTCTTTTTTTTTCACTTAGGTAGAAAGTTTTATTTAAAAAAAAGCTACATCATCTCTTCATCTTTTTATATCTTTGCACCCGTGTTCTCTAAAGGTGACTGGGACACTTAAAATATGATGGCCAAGCCAGCAGAAAAATCTTCAATGCTAATTCAACTGGAGCCCGAAAAAGGGGAAAACTAAGGATCTGGTGGATTGGGGGACTTGAAACAGATCTGAAGGTCCTAGAGTTCTAAAGATCTAAAGGTCCTGGAGGTCCTAAAATATGTTCGTGGTCACAATGTCCCTCCCGTTCTCAATTTTAATACCTCTGAGGGGGGAAGTCCAATCCTGCGGGTCTTCTGCTTCAAAATTATGAGGACCCACTTGAGCATAAGTCGTACTTTCTCACTTGAGGTGTTCTTTGAATCGAAAGGCGCACTCCTTTGCCTTAAATCGAGTAGCCTCCGGTTCATATCCAGCTTGGTATGACCAGGAGGCATAAGACAACAACAACATCTTTGCACTAAGGAAAGAAAGTATTGCATATCATGAAATATTTTGGTGTTTGGATTGAAATAAAGAAACCCGTTTTATCCATGTTTGAATTAAATTGGACTAGTTTTGGAGCTGTGGCTCTACTAACATACAAGAAAACTTTAAGGTTGAGTGTTACGGTAGCTCTGTCGGCAAAGGCAACGATCTCCTATCCGGAGGGTCTGAAGATTAGGGTTTGTGCTGACCAAAGAACCGCCGTGTTCATTAATGGCAGATAGGACTATAAAATAGATTCGTGGTCGTTATATTCGTGAAGTTACCAAAGATACCTATGGAGGTGGCAAGATTTATTAACATTATTAATGGATATTAACGTTAGCAGTTTCCTCCAGATGGCAGAACTGGACCACTCTTTAGTCAATACCGTTACCCCGAGAAACGTATCTAGCTTTGAACATTTAAAAGAATGTGCAAATGATAATGCTGATCACTCATCCCACCGTAAAAAAATGTGCATAATTAAATAAGCGTAGATGGAAGTCATATGGTGTACATATCCAAAATTCTATAATGAAAAGCTATTCTTAGTGCAAGTCTTAATGATAGTTCGTAATTAGATTATTTGCTTTTTCGCATAGTTTTCTCTTGCTCAATATCTGAAAGGTAATTTATGAAGTGCCTAACCCCATTCTTCTTTCAATAATAATGTCGCATTTAGTCAATTATTTGAACTAAACTGTATAAAAACTGCAGTTTTCTGTAGCTGATGACTTATAAATGTTAGCAATAAATTAATTTATGGATTGCCAAAAAGTGTAGTCAAAGCTTATAGAACCAATCAGAATATAAATAAAGGACAGGTTTGCTCCAAAATTCGGTTTGTCTATTATATATGATATCCAATACGTATCATTTGATGTTAGTATATAAGTAGAGATGACAGTTATCAAGCATTCAACAAGTATGAATGGAATTTTCTGATACTTATAAATTAAATTCTGTTCACACTGGTAGTTTTATAAAGTCAATGACTAACTGACAAAGATTATCAGATATAAACTAACAGGCTTATCAGGCATACACAATTTGCAGACGGAAACTTTTCAAGAAATAAAGTGCAAAAAAGCACCAAGACTATAAAACATTTTCTTTTTTTACTATTCAACCAATTACTGTTTAACAGGACAATAAGCATCCCCCTATACATGCCCAAAATAAAAAAAATAAACATGAAGACCTGAAATTTCTGCCACAGTAAATTTGTTAGAAAGAAAGCAGATGGTAAAATCTCCCCTCACGCGGAAATCTAAAATTTGGAAATTTTCAGGCTAAGTAGAATATCTTCCTTTGCAGGGATGGAATGTTAAAGATGATACTAGATTTCTTACTTTGCATTGGATCAGATTTTTACTAAACAAACTCTTCCTCTCGAGTAAGAAAAGGAACACAATTCCAGGAAGTAAAATAAAATACTTTACTTATCCTTTCTTTAGCATTTTCAGTTTTATACAACATGGAAAAGAGTTATAAATATTTACATCGATATTATGTAGATGTATATTTATATATATGTAAATATGTGCATGCGTATATATATATATATATATATATATATTTATGTATATATATGTATATATATGTATATATATATATATATATATATATATATATATATATATATATATATGTATATATATATATATATATGTATATATATATATATATATATATATATATTACTTGCATTGCACTTTTTTATGTCATTGACTCCTTATATGCGTTTATCTATATTAAAGATTCATATAACATTCAATATTCTTAAAAGATTCGAATTTCAAAATTGAGGTTAATCATAAAATATTCTCATACCGTCCAAGCTCCACCGTCATCATCCATGTCGCAGTAGACCTCAATTGGTACACTGATCATTCTGTTCCGAGGCCAGATTTTGTAGACGCCACTGTTTGCAAAGGCGTTTTTATCCTTGACCTCTGCGCAATCCATTGGTTTGTCACACGTGGATCCAACAACAGAACACCTGAAAATGGCAATCTTATTCAGTTCACGACTTCATTGTTCTATTTTTTTGCTAACTAAGTTTTAAAATCAGACTTGTTTAGGTAAATAGGTCAATGTTTGTGTCAAAAATGAGAAAATATTCACAGTATGATTGTTTTATTTAATTCCTTTATTTCAGTTTTATTCCTATTTGTAAAAGCTGTTGATCAAGTTATCAAATTTTATGTATAGGATGGTTGTAAAATGACGTGAGGTACACATAGCTCTCTAGCAAATAAAGTATTCCCCGAAACATAACCATGGGATATCGATTAAAAAAATAAAGTATATTTTGAGGCATAATACAGAGGTGGTTCAAAAACCAAGGTAACAAGAGCTCTGATGAGTGCACAGATTCCCTATAGAAGATAAATTGGCTGCCTAAATAAATGAAGTGATCACAGCATTTGAAACACGATGGCAAATGGAGAGAAATGCACCGAGGTCTTAGAAGGTGGAGGCATTAATTGTGACATGGTCATCGATTGCAGTGCTTAGTGGTATAGCATCTTTACGTTTAATGAAAATTCCTTACCTGGTGTTTAATTGTCTTTAACATATCATTGGAATTTCATCAGAATTTACCTGAAATCAATAAGTGTTCGGGGTCCATCAGGGTGTGCTGTTATTGAAAGTTGTCGCTCACGACTTCAGTTCTCTCGAAGATGGATGTAATCTAATTACGGTATGATCACACAAAGTAATTTTTATCTCTTTGGATCGTTGAAAACCACTTAAAAAGTCACCAGAACTGATCCTCAAAATAACTTGGCTACACAATTTGAACTCTAATTTCTTATATGCCGGCTTCCTATTGATACAATAAAAATTGTGACTACGCGAAGTTACAATATCTTAACTGGGATTTAAATTAAAAAGTTTCATAGGTAATATCTACATTTTACTGTTCTATTAGTTCAAAATATTAGAAGAAAAATATTATGATTTAAAGGACAGAAGCAGATTGGTTTACTTGTATATAAATATCTAAAATATTTGATCTGATAACAGAAAATTTTTACATAATTCACACAGAGGTATAGCTTCATTCAACTCAAGCTTAGTAAGTTTATTGCTATTTAGAATTTTCAGTTTGTTACAGTTCTATAATTATATAGAGTATTCTTATATTTCCTCGAATTATGTACTTTTAATTTCTAAATATCTTAAAAATATAGTCTTTTAGTTCAAATTGAAAAATTATGTAAATATTAAATAACTAGTGATATTTTAATTAAAATATCAGAAGAAAAATTTAAACCATTTAAAAGATAAAAGGATACACAATATCCAACTGCAAATCTTATCTGCAGAATAATCATAAAATAAGAAATAATTCTTCAGAAAATATATTCTCTCCTGACCAAAATTTCTGTGTCAAAAATTTAAACTTTACCTGGTTTTTGTAGAAGCATACTTCTTGGCATCCTCCAATAGACTTTTGGCGTTATTTAATAGAGTTACGACGATGGCTGATTGGGTTTCATCAGTTATATTCTTTAGGAGGAACGAAGTGCATTGAGAATCATCTGCAGAAATGCTGTAACTCAAAAAACTCCAAAAAGTGATACAAATTAACAGTCGGGAGAACATGACGAAGACAGAAAATTACAACTCCTGGTCAAAAGAATTTGGCGAGCAGTAGTAAGTCATGATGCATTTAGAATTTATTTATATATCAAGGTGATGAAAAAAAAAAGAATATTATCGGCATCTGATCAATACAATAGTTGAATATTCTAAGAAATGGAATGGTTTTCCCCATTGTATTATTCAGACGTGAAATTTCCTCTACTTGCGTTCATCGCGGTTTTGCGATAACATTATAAAAAAAAGGAAATGAAACTTTAAGTTGTTGATCCCCATGATTTCCTTTGAGCAATACTTATCCGGAACAGACAGTGATAGTGAGGAAAGTGTGGTATTTCCTACTCTTCCTGTCTGGAATATCTGTGCAGGAAATATCTATGACGATTGGAATTCTTATTCAAAACCAAACGATACTACTAGAATTTAAAAGACAAAATATATTAATTCATATCTCCAGTAAGAAAGATGAATAATTGTGAAAGGGAGTGGTTCATGATGAGTAAAAAAATGTTAAAGATGCCAGTTACGTTAAAAATAATAAGAAAATAATAAATGGTAAACAAAATAAATAGTTAAAGATTAATAATAAAAAAGGATAAAAAATCAATATAATAAGAATGGCTAAATATGAGTAAAATGCGATAAAATAGATTTAAAAATAGGTAAATACTCATATTTAATCGCATTTACTTATTTTTAAATCTATTTTATCACATTTTACTCATATTTAGCCATTATTATTATATTAATTTTTTAGTCTTTTTTTATTATTAATCTTTAACTATTTATTTTGTTTACCATTTATTATTTTCTTATTATTTTTAATGTAACTGGCATCTTTAACATTATCTTACTAATCATGAACCGCTTCCTTTCACAATTATTTATCTTTCTTACTGGAGAAATGCCCTAATGGGTCAGGGACTCCGACAACTACCTTCAAATGGAGAAGCGCAATGAGGAATACTATCTTTTTTTTTATATGTGAATACTATTTCTCAGGATACTATATTAAGATAGCATAATACCTTTCAAGACTTAAATTATTTATTTTAAGAAGATTTTTTTCCATCTTTTATAAAAAAAAATGTTCGTCATCTTTTAGATAGAAATATTTTTTTAATAAAGTTTAAATAACAGTTTTATATTTTAAGTAGATTACCTTTTAAATATAACATAGAAAACTCATATTGATTATATAATAAAAACAAAATCACATATATATTTTGCATGAAGAAAAAACATTTTCTAAGGCATCTGTGCACCTTCATTTTTTGAAATGTGTTAATTTTATAATGAAACATAGTTTAAAACTATGAAAAAGTGCATTATATATCATTTTTGAATAATATTTTCATATTTAGTTGAGAAAAATAAGGTAATATTTGCTATAAAATTAAGCATTACGCAAAACACGATAACTCCAAATTAAATCACATTATTACTGCTTTGTAAATTTGATAATGTTTCTAATTATTTACTTCAGGGAATAGACTACAATCATGGCGATCACAAATATATTTGTGAAGTTATAGAAATTCGGGTACAACAACATTGAAAATTTCTCAAAATTTTCATGCAAGTCATGAATTAATGGGCTGTAAATCCCAAAATAATTAATCCTTAACGATAATTGTCGTTTATTACCTGGATATATATTTATATGACAAGCACTTAAAATATCCAAGCATTCGAGCTGAAATACTTTGAGTTATCATGTTTTGAGGTAAGCAAAATCATGAAAAAATTAATTTTGAGAAAAATGGAAAAACAACTTAATATATTAAAAAAACTTTTATAAACACTTTTAATGTCTTAATAGACGCCTATATTTTAAAGTCCATCTTTTCTTCCTGTGTGAGAGAGTGATTATTTTATTTCTGAATGCTTTTAATATATTCTTGGGTTTTATTTTGCAAAGAAAAGACTGTCATTTTGAAGTAGGTAAAATATGTTCTAAAATTAGACACTATGAAAATCACTGTAATTCCAAAATGAATAATTATATCATTATTTTATAGCTTACATAATGTTTCTAAGTATATTCTTTAGGTAATGGACTTTTATTTTTGTGATCATAAACATATCTGCAATTCTATGAGAATTTGAATACAACTTACGAAAGTTCCCGAAAATTTCATGCATTTTATGAATTCAAGGTTTTAAATCACAATTAATCTGTATTAATCTTGATAGCAGTCACTACCATTTCTACACGTTTATGTAATATACATTTAAAATTTCAAAGCCTATGTATTTCAATTTGTTGAGATATGTTATCACAGGCGATCAAAATGGACAAAAAAAAAAGGATATTTTGAGAAAAATTGAAAAATATATTTCATGCTAAAATTTCAAAATATGTGTATCTTTTTTTTAAACCCTCAAATTCAATACGTTTTTTTCTTTCTAAGTGTTCTTTAGAACTTTTTTTTTTAGTGTCGGGGTGAAGTGAGAGTAGCATTTACTATGATCTAAATGACTTCAAAGTATGCACAGTATCAGAAATGAAATCTGTGTTAAAACTAATAAAGCAGGCTTCAAAACCATTATTAAATTGGATGGAGTCATCATAATCTGAGGCATAGTCTTGGGAATTTTAAATTATTAAAATAAAACTTTATTTAAAATATGTATAAAAATAAGAGCAATCTGTGAAAATCTGGGAAGCAGAAGAAAATTTGACAGTGTATCCCTAAATTTATTGCGATATTCAGATGCTAAATTCAAGAATATTATGTTGCCAGATTCTTGAAAAACAATATCTTTAAATATAAAATATTTGGTTTCAGATTAATAACATTTTAATTATATCAGAAGATTTTGTTGAAATTAACAAGAAATTAAAAGTTTACAGGCAACTTCCGGTTTACAAAAGAGCACTTCCAGCATTAAAATTGACTTTGGACTTGCATTAAAAATACTATAATTCTAGTTCTAAATGAGATACAAGCAAAACTCAAGCAGTTATGTATAGATAACATATTGGAGTTATGTAATTACATATTCAAAGTGAAAGGTATTATGGCAAAGCAGGAATTCAATTGCAATATTTTGTTGACCATTTGAATAAACTTTAAAAAATCTCAGCCTGCTAACTAAGTGTACGTCCTATCTTTATATGTAAATAAACAAGTGTATTTTCCTTTTTACTAGTTAATGCGATGCATTAACTGATAAAACTGAATGAATTCTTAAATTGAAGCAACATATAATAGACAGTTTAATTTCGAAAACATATTTGTTTTTCTTAATCATAAAGATTATCTAATTAAAAAAGTGATTTAATTTACAGAGTAGAAAATTACACAATTAAATTATTTATATATTTACAATTTACATATAGTAATTTTATCTCATTCATTAATAATTATTTAAGTATGAATGTAAAAATTTCAGGATATCGATGGTCCCCCAAAATGAAAAAATATTATCCTACAATATTCCTCACTTCTTAGGCTTGACAGCATAAAATGCTGAAGGTATAAAATACATTTATGAGACTGTTGTAAATAAAAACCGCTACTGACCATTGGTACTTGCTAGAAGACTTAAAAGGGATGCCCTATTCTTTCATTACATTGGGAGTCAAGTTTTGAAAGAAGTAGAATGAAAAGTAGAGCAAACTTGACTAATCTACTTGAATAGTCGCATTACCTCAGTAAATATGTCAATGGAATACATTCTAACGATAAAAATACTATTCTTTGCGTCCTCTGCCACAAATAGCCAAATGATGACTGAATGGTAAGGTGTTGCGTTCGGTACCTGAGCCCACAGGTTCGAATCCCGCTGATGTCATAAATGGTCGTAGTCGCTCAAAATAGGCTTTAGGCTGTAAGTCCCTTGATTGTCCTTCGCGTACCCAAATCGTAGCACTCCAAGCCCCACTTAACCTACATACTTACTTTTGTTGTGGTTCGGAGTGCTACAGCCATTTCTTTGCATCACGATTGCTAATAAAACTGTTAAATAATTGAAGAAATCAATAAACCCGAGTAATCTTAAATAGCAAGTACTCGATATCTTGAAACAGTGAGGATAAAATATTAAACGATATAGGTTTATATTCTGCAGTTCTAATGTAAGTACTGATTTTATTTAAATATGTTTATAAAAAGGATACTACAAGATTCTAAAAAAATAAACACTCTGTGCAAGACTTTCCGGACCACTTGATGAACTGGGCAGGGTCTGAACAGGGAGGACATATTTCTCAGTCCTCTTCTGGCTTATGATTATTTGAAGATTTTTGGGCTCTTGGACCTTGGTAGCCTGCTGCTAGATCGGGTGAAATAAGTCAACAACAACAACAAAATAGATTTGTTGAAAAAACTCCCAAAAATTAATTTTTGATTCAATTTTCCAAAATAATTAAGTATTATAGGAGTGTATGCAATTTAAGGTTTTTTCTTCGCAAAGTAGAGCACAGAAGTCGGATCTCTGAGGCTTTGGTGTCGAAAGATATAGTTTTACGCCGTTGTCATTTGGCGGAGCTTTGTTTGGTCCATTTGTAACAGTAAATATGAGGATTGTTGAAGAGTAAGAACTGAGATATTTTCATATTATTTAGTTTTATTTAATATGTTTATCACGGGATAAAATTATAAATCTATTTACCATTCATAAGCAACCAATGCTTCGAACCGGAACTGAACAGAAAACCGGAAAAAACGGTTATTTTGGTCGGAACGAAAACCGGAACTGAACGGAAAAGGATATCGGTTTATTTCGATTCGATATATCTTCAGTCATTTTGTTACTGTAACCAACTTATCAATATTTCTAATTCAACGTCAACCATGTAGTTATCGTCTTTACATATACATTGCTTCTCGATTTCCTTTTTGTTTTGATGTTCACTAGCACTTTCCTGTTTCAAGGCGAACGATGGCCGAATGGTTAGGGTTCCGTAGTTCGTGGTACCGTAGTTCGTGGATTCGAATCCCACTGTGGCATGCATGCTCGTAGCCGTTCGGAATCGGCGTTAAGCAGTAGGTCTCGGTCTCATTAGCTCATGTATTGCAAAAAGTAGACTATAGCTCTCCAAACCAATAATTCTGTTTCAGCTTCGCTTAAAGCTGATTGCAAAAGTCAAATTTAATTTAGTTGTAGGTTCAGTTGTTAAATGCGATTTTGATAATGGATAACAATGCCAATTATCGCCTTTCTTTACTCCCCACTCGTATCATACAGGCTAGTTAATTGTATCAATTTATATAGTGTCCCATTTAAAAAAGAAAAGAATAAAATCTTCTAAACATTGATAGAATTGCATTTTTTGTTTATGATAAAATTATATTTTTAGTACAAATAAGAATATAACCCCCAAAAGCGTCATTTTTGTAGAACAAAAACCTGAAAGAAAAAAATTACGGTTCCAAGCCATGGAAAAAATTTTGATATTTGTAAATTAAAAGTTAACACGAAATTTAAGTTTATACATGAAATAGAAGCTAACTACTTTTTTCATTCTGTGAACCTCAATCATGTTGATATGAGCAATGTAGCTTATTTTATAGTGACATAAGGGCTATTTATTTCATTTTAGTTTAAAATTTCATAATAGTTTAAAAGCATTTTTAATATTAAAATATCAGACATTTTAAAATTTTAGGTTTACAGAAGGAAACAAATATTTACCTACAATATAATTATCGTCTTTATATAGACATTGCTTCTCGATTTTTCTTTTTGTTTTGATGTTCACTAGTGCTTTCCTGTTTCAGGGCGAACAAAGGCCGAACGGTTAGGGTGCTGGTCTTTGGTACCGTAGTTCGTGGATTCGAATCCCACTGTGGTATGGATGTTCGTAGCCGTTCGGAATTGGCGTTAAGCAGTAGGACCCGGTCTCATTAGCCCTCGTATTGCAAAAAGTAGACCATAGCGCTCCAAATCAATAATTCTGTTTCAGCTTCGCTTAAAGCTGATTGTAAAAGTCAAATTTAATTCAGTTGTATGTCCAGTTGTCAAATGCGATTTTAATAATGGATAACAACATTCTACTCACCGTTCGTATCGTGCATGTTGGTTAATTTTATCAATTCATATAGAGTCCCACTTAAAAAGAATAAAATCTTCTAAACATTGATAAAATTGCATTGTCGTGTAGCTCTCGTTTATATTTAGGTATTAACCTATGATCAAATGTATAGTGGTATTTATTTTGGTTAGTTACAAAGACTAAGTATTATTTGGTTGCGTCATGTAAAATATTTAAGTACTAAATTCAACCACAGGTTCTGAGAGGTTACAGACTTGAAATAAGAAAATAAATTAAAAAGCTAAATTAAAAGTAACTGAAATCAGCTTAAAAAAACGCAAATTTATTTTAATGATATATATATATATATATATATATATATATATATATATATATATATATATATATATATACATCTATATACAAACAATCTGATTTAATCTTCATAAAATTTACTTTATCAACACGTTCAATTTAAGTGTCACACTAATTTAGGTCTGACAATAGTTTTCCATCAATTAGGTAAATATATATGTATAACAGAGAGGGCCTAATCTCAATTTCAAATATATGTAAAAAGGAGTACATTTGTGGGTAAATATGGTGTGCCAGGAACACTTCTGGTTGAGAGCTAATCAGGATTGGGTATGTGTGGTAGCAAATTTCAATCTTCCGTCGGTCTGGTCAGGGGATTCCTTCTGAGTATATGAATATTGATCTGAGTATTTAGTCTCCTTAACCCCGCCTTGAAACCGGCAACGTGGAAAAACCTTATCCCTTCAAATTGGGCACTGTCCCTTAGGGACTCATAAATAACTCTACAAGGGTACATTCTTATTTAGTGTCATGTACGGAGACGTGATTCTAATCTGGGACTGGGATCAGAACCCTGCCCGAGAATACCGCACAAGACGAAAAAATCCGTTGAATATATTTTATGGGTCTCTGTCCTTTAGAAAAGATGTGATGAGGTCAGATTTAGATCCCAAGCATTTTACTTCTCGTATTAAGTAATCAGTTATATTACTGATCTAAATCGCCTCACCACATGCATTATGATTTTTGTTTATGATAAATTATATTTTTAGTACAAAAAAGAATATAACCCCCAAAACGTTATTTTTGTAGAAACAAAAACCCGAACTGAAAAAATTAAGGTTCCAAGCCCTGGAAAAAATTGTGATATTTGCAAATTAGAAGTTAACATGAAATTTAAGTTTATACATGAAATAGAAGCTAACTATTTTTTTATTTCATTCTGTGAACCTCAATTACGTTGATATGAGCAATGTATTTTATTTTATAGCGACATAAAAGCTATTTATTTAATTTTTTTTTAATTTCATAATAGTTTAAAAATATTTTTAATATTAAAGTATCAGACATCTTAAAATTTTAGGTTTATAGAATGAAACAAATATTTACCTACAATTTGATATAAAAATTTAGTTTCTAAGATACAAGTTTCAAAAATTATTTTGCGGGTAAGTGATTTTGATTTTTTTTTTGTTTGTTTGTGGTATATTTTTATGTTATTTTTTAAAACATACTACTTGAAATGACAAAAGTTAGAGAGTTATTAAAGAAATAGTAAAATATTCGTTTCTCAAGAAGCAGATTTTGTTTTATGATGAATCGAATAACAGCTGTTGTAAGGAAGATTTTAAAATCTCGAAAGGAACTATGTCCCTTTAAAGCGCTTTTGTAGACAGCTGTTTACATTTTTATCTATTCACCAACCCGACGAATAAAAGCAGAAAAAAGAACTATATATATATAGCCGATCAGTATAGTATTCACATTTGCTATGTTCTAAGAAATGCAGGTGGTTCTCTATTGTTATTCATTTCCGATCCTTCCTCGTCATTCCTTTCCACATTCATTCCATTAAGAAAACGAAACAAAATGTCCAAGCATTGTTCATGATTTATGCTTGCAACATTAACAACTGTTAGTAGAAAATGGCAGGGCGTTTTTCTTCGTTTTGTTTCTGAGCCCAAAACTTTTGTGATGATCCGAGATTTTATAAAAGCTTAAAGAAAGTCTGGAACTTTAGAAATATATGTGTAACATCTTTTGTATTCAAAAATAGCTGGACCGATCTTAATGTAAAAGAAATAAATAAAGCAAAACTTTAATATTTAATATTTACTCTCACCATTTCTATTTTATTCTTTTTAATTTGGTCTTGAAATGTCTAATGAATAAGTCACCAGACTGGTTTTCTCTTTATCAGCTAACTTCTTTTTAATTTGGTTTTGAAATATCTAATAAATAAGTCACCAGACTGGTTTTCTTTTTATCAACTAACTTCCTTATAATTTGGTCTTGAAATGTCTAATAAATAAGTCACCAGACTGGTTTTCTCTTTATCAACTAACTTCTTTTTAATTTGGTCTTGAAAATGGGATCTTGAAATGTCTAATGAATAAATCACCAGACTGGGTTTCTCTTTACCAACTAACTTCTTTTTTAATTTTGTCTTGAAATGTCTAATAAATATCACCAGATTGGTTCTTTCTTTACCAACTAACTTCTTTTTAATTTGGTCTTGAAATGTGTAATAAATATCACCAGACTGGTTTTCTCTTTATCAACTAACTTCTTTTTAACTTGGTCTTGAAAATAGGGTCTTTATATGTTTAATGAATAAGTCACCAGAGTGGTTTTCTCTTTATCAACTAACTTCTTTTTTAACTCAGTCTTGAAAATAGGGTATTGATATTTTTAATGAATAAATCACCAGACTATTTTTCTCTTTACCAACTAACTTCTTTTTAACTTGGTCTTGAAATGTCTAATAAATATCACCAGACTGTTTTATTCTTTATCAACTAACTTCTTTTTAATTTGGTCTCGAAATGTCTAATAAATATCACCAGACTGATTTTCTCTTTATCAACTAACTTCTTTTTAATTTGGTCTTGAAAATGGGATCTTGAAATGTCTAATGAATAAGTCACCAAACTGGTTTTCTCTTTATCAACTAACAAAAATTAAATATACAAAAGTTATAAGCACGTATAATTGCATTTCACAAATTTAGACTTTGAAACAACAAATTCTGCGGGAAACACGAAGTATAAATAATGTTTGTGTTTAAGACTAATTAATTAGTTCACAAGTTAGTTAAATGATTATTTAAATAAGTAAATTTTTAAATTTTCTTCTACCTCTTAATAGTTTATTTTTATATGCTATGTTTATTTAAAAATAGCAAGTTTTTTTTTAACAAAACATTCTCGTTTTGCAAAAAATATATGTAGAAAGTTAGTGAATATGCAGAAAAGTCGACATAAAATAAACCTAAAAGAAAAAAAAATTCCTGCACCATTTTTAGACGCATAAGTTTTATTTTTCAAATTTTAATTTCACAAGCTTTAGACATACATGATTAAAATATTTGGGAAAAGTTATAATGACAATAAACAGTTATAAACAATAAACAATAAATGATAATATGTCAATATATGACAATAAACAATTACAATGTAAGGTCTAAAATAACAAGTACAATCTCAAGCAATTAACCAAAAAACAGGTGAAATATTGAACCCCTTTAGTTTTAATACTCAACATTGATACAACAATATATTCGGCGGGAAACATGTAGCGGTGGGGTGGGGGTGGGTTATATTTGTTTAGGAGACTCTGAATTAACCTAGATTAGATTACTCGGATTGGGATACTACTGAAGAATAGGGTGCCCCTTGACAAATTTAATGAAATTATTTGCGATTTTTACTAAAACACAAAGGTATTTCATTCGAACAACATTGTATCCCTTGCTATTTGGGCAATTATAATTGATGAAGATTGCGCCATTGTATTATAATTATATACATTTTCTTAATTAACCAAAACTACTGAGGAAGTGGGCATTTACATTTATTGGCAATTGATTCCTTAACAGTTTACATAGCCAACAACTCCAAATTATTAAAAATTAGCCATATTGATCCTTTAATGGTTTATTATATCTAATATTTTTAAGCATTACTCGCATTTAATATATAAGAAATGGCGCCAAGTCCACAAGAAGAACTGGATACAAAAATAATATAAATTAAAAAATAAATACAGATTGTTTGGACACCGCGAGATCAGGAGAAAATGTTAGGCTACAATGCCCAGAGCTTTATTGCCAAGTTGGCTAGGGGCACCCTGTTCTTCAGTCAAGCCCGGATTGGATTCAAAAAGACATTCCTACAACAGATTACGATGATACTGTTTTGCAGAGAAAAATCTTAAAAGATATGAGAAAGTAAGACTGTTCTGAACCTTGGGATAAAGAAGAGATGAAACAACATGTATTAATGAAGATTCTAATTTGGAATGTTTCGAAGTTTTAAGTGATATCGTGTTGCTTGTTGCTTGTGGTTCAGAGGAACATGGAATTTCGAACGATGTCCGGAAAGTAAAGAAGAAAGTCTTGTAACATAAAAAATTGAAAGACGGTGACTCATTATGACACAGTAACGTTTTTCTTAATTACTTGGTGCAACAAAATAAAAGTACACATAATGGAATAAATGATTTTGTCAAATTTGTGTGCGGAAATTTATCGACTAGTAAATGATAAAATAATCTTCTATCGTTTCATTCTTGCTGAAAAGGTGAGGCAAATTACATTTTATGTATTTTATTGTACTAATTATAAATCTAAATAACACTAAAATTAGGTTCATTCTCTTTTTTTTTTTGCATTAAAAAAATACTAATGTTTAATTTTTTGAAAATTTTGCATTTTCGATCATTTTTTTCAAAACTTTTCATAAAATATTTTGCTTTAATTCAATTATCTGGAATATTTGCTTATCCGGGAATTTCTCGACATTTCTGGTTAATCAAGAGTCTACTATAAGGCAGCGGCCTCAGAAGCCTTTGTTCGTTGACCACATTTGCATTTTTAATATTGTGGTTGGATCTCAGAATAAACAAAATATATTTCATCTAGATTCAACGAGGAATCTATAAGGTGTCCGTTACATCCACGTAAAAACTCTATATGTCTATCTGCCACATCTTAAGGCGACGCTAGAATTTTTTCAGCAAAACAGCGAAAACAGGACTGTTGCCAAACATAAACCATATCAAAATACAAAATTATATTTTTACACACAAAATTGTGTGGAAATTCAAAAATGTAATAATCAATTCACGACTAGCTTTATATGGTATAGTGTTATCAATGAGCAGTCTCGGTACGTTCTTGCAAATTTCGGCTCGACTGGGTATACCAGTCGAATATCATACGTATCAAACATGTTGGTTGTATCCATACAGTCCGAAGGTCATACTTTCAGTACCAATGGTCTAAGACAAATTCTTACAACTAACAAATAATCTTCACATGGTTATTAAATTTAGTTAATTTTTCATGCTTTCTCTATTTTATAATCACTTTAGGTTTCCTATCCTTTGTTTATTTAACAAGGTAATGTTACTCTTTGTAGACAGATAGTACTATTTTTCTGTGAAGACGATGTTCATATAAATCACTTATTTAGGAGCAACATCATCTAGCTTCATTTGGAAATCTGTCGGGCGAATTTTGATCATCGTATCTTTCAGAGAGTAGTAGTGACCTCTAAAACCATGCCATTCCACACCATCGGCGTGGGATTCATGAGCTCCTTTTAAATACATTCCGTTGAGATTTGAGCGATGGCAAGCTGAATACCACCAAGCACCTTTAAACTTAACAGCGCAGTTAGTATCATACGAGTCATTGTCTTGGTCTTTGGTAGTAAAAGGTAGTCCATTGGTACCAGAAAAAGAATCACCTAAAATGTAAGAAAGAAATTAAAATAACTAAGGGTGAAATAACTAAGGGTAACCATATTACAGTCGTCATATGTCACGGGTGACTTCTGAATCCTAATGATGTAAGAGAGGAAAATTTATGGAACCAAATTTCCATCTGTGGCGATTTCTGACGTCATAATGAGGTGAAAGTCACTCGTGACTGTAATATGGTAGCACCCTAAAATCTTATTAGAGTTTTTAGAGAGAGATGGCGAAGATGCATCTCATTTGTGTTTGAGCTTAAGAATTCCTCTTTGCGTTACGTGCGTATTTCGTACTAGTCTATGCTAATGAAAAACATTTAGTTAAATGAATTCGATTCATATTACTGTGCTTAATAATTACAAAGAATCAGGAAGTTAGACGGCGATTAAAGATTTTTGTAATCAAACACCAACTAAATGTGCATAAATAATATATATATAGTACTCAAAGTCTGTAATATAGATATGATTTTCCTTAATTTTATGATAAATGCTTAGTTTAAAAATTAATTGCAATTTTGATTTCAATATGCTATATAGTATTACATCTGTTTTTATTCATATTAATATTGAAAATAATGTAATAAAAAGTAAAACGAATATCAATTTTCAAAGAAATATAAAATTTATTTTAAACCTCTATTACTCATGCAGAAGGCTGGATAGCAAGTGGCTATTCTAACACAAGTAAGCGAATATAAACATATTTTCAGATTCTCCAGAGGATTGCAAACCTGACATTAAAAATTTTTTTATAATGCCAATATAGTTCTTAACGAAAAATGTGAGCCACGGTAGTTCAGTCGGCAAAGGCAACCCTCTCGCAACTGGAAGGTTGCGGGTTCGGAGCCCGAGTTGGTCTATGTTACGTCGTGTTCGTTAAAGGAGACTGGGGCACGTAAAATATGTGGTCACAACGTCCTCCAAGTTTTCAATCAATATCTCTGGGGGTGACAAGCCAAGCCTATGGGTCTTCTGCTTGGTTCCTGCTTCAAAATTACGAGAACCCACTTGAGCATAAGTCGGACTTTAAACTGTGAGTTACTCGTTAAAACGAAAGGCTCACCACTTTACCTTAAATCGAGTAGCCTCCGGCTCAATCGTGGTAGGTTTGACCAAGTGGCATAAGACAACAACAGTAACAACAAAAAGTGTAAAATTAAGATTTTCAGGGACATTTAGATTTTGGCTCCCATGGTGCGCGTGAAATGCGTATACTTTCCTTATGCGGTTCAGCTTGGATCCACGCAGTACGTCGGAAGGAGCACAAATCACAACAAAGAGATCTTGAATCCTAGGTTCTCCGAAGTTAAGAGGGGATGGAGACTTGAAGGATAATACATTTATTATCTTTTAATCCTAGAATGCTATAGTTACGTTTCGAAGATGTTATCTAATTAATACAATAAACTGTTTAATGTAGAATATTGCTTTAATGCGCGATAAATTAGTTTTTTAAATGAAATCGTATGTTTAACTTTACTTTCTTTGCTTTAAAAGAAATTTTAAAAAAGTTGTCTTGTAGATATAACAGTAATGACACGTTCGACAAAAACAGTATAGCGTCCTATGGATAAATACAAAAAAGAAAAACATTTATCCATACAGCATGATAAAAAACTTATCAAGCGTGGTATTGATAAATTTCTTTGTCATACGCCACATATATGTTTAAAAATTATAAGAGTGTGTCTTAAAAGGTTGCTCTTCAGTAAGGCTGAAATTTCAATTATTCACCAGTTCGATTCACTATCAAAAATCGGGTAAATGACAGAGATTTTTTTTTGTTTATAACGCATATTTGTGATCATCATCTATTCACCATTACCAGGGAAACCTAATAAAGGGGAATTAAATCTAATAAATCATTCTAAAACAGGAGTAAATGTGGAATTCATTCTGTGAAACAAGCTATTCATAATTTAATGCAGCGAAAATTTCTAGAAGTTCACTGGCTGATTCAGGAATATGAAGAAATCCTCCAGGTATGCTTAAAATTAAAAATAGAGAGAGAAATTTTTTTAAAATCTTTTTAACACAAATGACAATAATCTTCTTTTGTGATCGTACTCACCTGCTGTTCCTCTGTATCCACTCACGTGCATTGTGTATTTCTGAGATTCATTATCGATCCAGAATTCATCATATGTGGCATATGTTTGGTTCTTTTCCCAGTCAGCCAACGTAAATTTTACCATGTTTGACCTTTGATTCGTCATGGCATATATATTGTCATTGCCTAAAAATTTAAATTTTGTGTTAGAAATTAGGTAAAATTGAAGAAAAAGCCCATAAATTTATATACACCTTTTCTTTTACAGATACAGAAATTTTTATTAATTTAATAATTTGGAAGTTTGGTTAGAATATGATGTCTGAATGGTGGATTTTCTGAAGAAAAGTATTAAACTTCAATATTGAGCTTCCAATAGGAGTTTCTAGCTGTAAAAAATTACTATTAACTAATTAATACTTATCAATTTACCTTATCGTGAATAGTAATCGAGCACTTTTCAAAGACTAACAATCTTTCTAGTATGCAATTTGGTCAATTCGGTTTATCCTTTAATTTTCTTAAGATGATAAATGCAGACGTACAAATAACAACATAAAGGATTTATTCAGTATTTTCAAAGTACAAAATATTTAATATCTGATAACTTTTCTAGAAATGTTTTTTTAGTTTATAGTAATTGCTTATTTTAAGTAAATGTTTTATCAAAAGTTATTCCAAAAAATTATCTAGTTTCATTTCTGTTAATGTTGTCTAAATACAATCAATTCCCTTCCCAATCTCCTGCTTGAAATGAAAAAATGACATTCTTTAACTTTTAAACGTCAATTTAGTTATCTACTAATAACTTACCGATCCAAAAATCTTTCGCTGGATCTCCAAAACCTTTTTTGTAAGATTTCCATTCTTTGAAAAAATAATCTTGAGCACTGTCAAAATCTCCTCTTCTTTGAAGTACCTACGATAATAGAAACATTGTATGTTTTAAACAGAGAAATACATTAAACAAAAATCCAAGCAGAAGTATATAGTTATTTCTTAGAGTTGCAAATAAATAACTGCAATATATCTTGATATTTGATTCGACATAGCCAATGTAATTTGTTCTTACTTCAAAATAATTACTATTCCTTGTTAACATTTTTTACAACTGAGTACTAGTGTTAGTAATTAATAATAAGACAAAATTTAATTTTAAAGGTCCTTACTTACGAAAGATATCAATCCGTGGCAACATCAGTGCAAGTCAGTTAGTTTCGAGTTTGCTAACCGACGCATTCATCCTTATCTTGCAACGTTCTAGCTTGAAATGATAAAACTCTATGCAGCAGAAAGCGTCCTGCCAACACTCTTTTTAATCAATCACTTCTCAGGTTTTGAGCCAGAAGTTTCCATGTAAATATTGTTTATCTTGGTTTGGTTTGGTTTGGCGTACTACGGCCTACAATTTGGTTACATAAGGGCTAATAAGTCTGGGGCCTACTGCTTAAAGCCAATTCCCATCTGTTACGAACACCCATGTCAACAGCGGGTCAACCAACTCCGATACTATAGAGCAGCACCCTACCATTCATCCATCTTCCGGATTTGCTCGCCATGATAACTTG
Organism: Pardosa pseudoannulata; assembly: GCA_032207245.1. NCBI lineage: Eukaryota > Metazoa > Arthropoda > Arachnida > Araneae > Lycosidae > Pardosa > Pardosa pseudoannulata. Next base: position 131,325,181 of record CM063498.1, read on the forward strand.
TATGGCAGCTCACTCGCGTATACAGGGAAGGTGCAACTCAAAGAATTTTTCCATAATTGAATATTTTAAGATAAGTGTCTTCTGTATAGTAATCAAAATTACATATTTTAAGATGGCTTATTTTATTATATTAATCAATATCGAATATATTAAGATAGTTCTTTTAGTATAGTAATAAAAACTTTCTAAACTTTAGAATAAGAAATTTAGAAATTTTCTATTAAGATATTTAAAAAGAATTTTTGTACACATGGTATAGTTATTATATTTCTTAAATGAGCTTTATTTTTGTAATTTTTATAAGTTGATAAAATTACATCAATCCTTAAATAGTTTTATATAGGAGAAATAATATTGTTATGAATGTATTAGGCGACAATCCCTAGATTGCGGTAGCTTATGTTTACAAAGGGTATCTTCGGTACCTCACCAAACGGCCAAGATTTTGGCTCGTTGGCGATTTTTTGAAGACCCGGTCATCAAATTGGTGGTTGTTTTGGCGATTTTTATGTTCTTGTATGTTATAGATGGTTCTATGTTCCATACTATAAAGAAGAGGTTCAAACACGGTAACAACTTCAGGTGTATTTAGAGAATTGTTCTAAGCAGATCTGTGTTAAATAGCTCTCTAGTAACAGATGTGAAAAGGTGTCTAGGGTGAATGGACTATTTTGCTGGAAATGGGTTCCAAAGTGGTAATTTATAAGCTGGAGACAAGCAGAACCCCTTCCTCTTCTCAAGCTTGGCCTGCCACCCCCAGAGATATTGCTTAAACGTGGAAGACATTGTGACCATGAACCTATTTTAAATTCTTCAGCCACCATTAATGAACAAGGCTGTTCTTTCGAAGGTCAAGTCTCAAACCCAAACTTCTGGTTGGCATCTTTGACGACTAAGCTACGTGGCTCTACGTACTTTGTTCCTATTGTGAACAAGGATTATTTCCTGATAAGTAATACTGATTCGTATTACTGCTTACTTAAGATTTTCAATAAATTTCTGCCTTGCTTTGTCTTTGTTCATTCAATCCATGAATCCGTAAACTTGTCACAATATTGATATAGCGTATTTTTTTGTTTTAACAAGTGATAATTCCAGAAGAAATTGCTTCATTCATGAAAGTGACGATACGCACTTCCCAAAATTATATCGTTGCAATGCCTCTGAATTAGACCAGCATGTTAAGTTTGTAAGCATACTTTTAAGACACCGTTAATGTCCGTGTGTATATATACAATTTAAAAAACACTCATTTGAATTGGTAAATAAATTGTTTTTCTCAAATAAAAATTTATCCTTTTGAGTATAAACATGCTTTACACATTAGTGTATCCTCAATTTTAAGGCTCACTGCATACTATTGTTATTATTATTTTGTACTTAACCCACCCGCTACTCCACAGCGACTCTTCATGAATGTGTGTTTTTATAGACTAAATAATACTAATACATGCTTTTTTTAGAAATTTTAGAATAAAAACAATTAAGGTGGATATGAAAAAAAAAATAAATAAAAAAACGTTTCGTACCGTCCATGCTCCTCCGTCATCTTCCATGTCACAGTAGACTTCGATCGGACCACTGACCTCTCGATTACGAGGCCAGATTTTATAGACGCCGCTGGGAGCAAAGTCGTTTTTCTCCATGACCTCGGCACAATCCATCGGTTTGTCACAAATCATTCCAACGGCAGAACACCTGAAAATGTCAGTCTCGTTCAGTTCCTATATTCAGTGTTTTCTGGTTTGTTAACTGCCTTTGAAAACCAGGCGTGTCCGTAGTCATGTTCATTGTTATATCAAAACAGGAGAAATTTCATGACATGAATAATTATCTATCATCTATTAACTGCTTTTCGGACTTTTTTTCCACTCAAAAAATTATTTTTCGTGTTATTAAGTTTAAGATACATTATCTCTTGGAATTTCTTGGTAAATACATGAATTACGCATTTCAGAATAAATTATTCCCTTTATAATAATAATAGCTTAAGTCATCTGTCCGTCTGTGTTCGAATTTATGAAGCGGTTGTACCAGGAATGGATAGAGTCATCCATATTGGATTCTTGATGAGTTAGGGTTAGCAATGTTCAAAATCCACCCCTTCCCCCCTTTTCGAGAGCTTAATGTCATTATTTGAAGCCTTTTTTCTCCGGTTAAGAGCAGACGATTAAAATTTTTAAATATGTCACATTATAAGTAGATGAAACTCACATTTTTTATAGCATTATGACTATCCTTTAACCATCTCAATTAATCATTTCTTATTTTGAATTATTTAAATATCGTCTGCATTATTTTGATACGTTTTATCACTGAACTTAGATATTATGTAAATAATATTTTTTTAATATTTGGCTTAAATAATAATAGATTAGGTACATATGTGATAGTTTTAAATTTAATGATCGATTACTTCGTTGCAATGAAAATTTTATCACTGATATTAACAACAAATTCTATCTACCTCCAGGGTGTAGTGGAAATGACAGTTTCATTCCTTTACTTCCATTAAATACTGTGGAAAAAAATTTGGGAAGAAGTTAACGATAATTTCCACGTAGCTAAGAAAACTTTGAATTATCTTTCTAAATGAATTCAATGCGATTCTAAACTGCATTGACAGTATCGGTTGACTTTAGAAGAGTATGAAGTTAAACAAATTATTGAGCATGTACCAGATAATTGTCAACCAAAAAACAAACAATTTTTTTTCTGCCTTATAGAGTACTTTACAATTCTGGAAAATTAAAAATTTTACTGATACCGTCATATGACGGTTATATGCTAGTTTTAAATATTTCGTCATAGTTTATAAAGGATTTGTTTAAATTAATCTAAATCTCTAAATCAAATTGAGATAATAATTAAAAATGCTATCAAAGGCAATCCATCCTACTCCAGGCTCATTCCTAACCATCATATATCTTCGAAATTTATCGAAAATTTACTTAGTACAATATAAAATGAAAGTTAATAGAAATTAAATTAATCTATTTCGAACAACAAGTATCTGCACTTTTTAAAACTAAAAGTATTACAATGGTATTTTGTAAAAAAGGTATCCTAACTGTTATTATTGTTTATTAACTATATTTCCAGCAAATCCTTAAGCTAATTGCTAAGTTTTACTCTACGGTCTGAAAGATATCCTATGGATAAAAATAACCCTATTTTACGTAAAGATGATTTGCCTGGAATGATCCTTTTTAAACAATAATTAATATTTCTTAATTGTTAACTAATACTTAGTTATTAATTAATAAGAAGTGTCAAATACCCCTTCGTGCAATTCTTTGGTCTATCACATGCAATTTTAACAAAACAGCGTCTAAAAATGATAGTCTCGTCCAATTCCCAACTCATCTATTGGCGTGATCTGTTTCTGTTATTGGTTATTTTTCTTTGTAAAATCAGATTAGTTTATATCATTACGTTAATGTTTAAGCCCAAATCCAAAATTTCTCCCTTTGACTGACACGCTGACACAAATTTTCCCTTTGTTCTATATCCGTTGTTAAAAACTATTTATCATGCAACTGAATGTTTGTTTATCCTGTCTCTTGACGTATAAAGTACGTAATACAGTAGCTTTTAATTCCAACAAATAATTCTCAAATTAAATAGGATTTCTACTGACCCGCTTTATAGCTTTTCTTTCCCTGGCTTGTCCAGCCAGGGACTTGCCAGTTTGACTCAGCCTTTCTTCCCTTCAGTGGGTAATGAAATTGAGGACCAAGCATGCTTGGGAACTAAACACTGGCCGCTCTGCTTTAATAAAATCTGGCAGAGCTCTTGGGATTTGACTATTAATAACAAGCTGCGTAATATTAAGCCAATAGTTGAAAAGTGGAACCATCTGTCATCCAGAAAGCACGATGTCATCCTCACCCGTCTAAATATTGAACACACACGGTTCACCCATCGTCATCTCTTACTCGGTGATCAGGCATCTTCATGTAAAATTTGTAAGACCAACATGTCTGTTAAACACGCCTTGATAGACTGTCCCATCTATATAATCAACATCGTCTCCATTATTTTAACTCTGCTACCCCTGATATCAAATATCTTTTAAATGCGTCGCCTCATCCTGAAATTTTTACCTTTTTAAGAGTCATTGGTTTTTATCCTCATATTTGATATTATCTCATTTTATTCATCTTTTTAATTCTACATATATTTCTTTCGTATTTTCTTGTTGAAACATCGCTTCGTTGTTATGTTTTAAACTTTGAAATTATTTTTAAAATATGTTTTTCACTACTGAGTACTTGTGTTTGGCACAATATATCCCAGGAGGATTCAGTGCCATTAAGCTCTAACCAACCAACCAACCAACCAACCAACTGGGGGTTCTGCGTAAGGTGACCACCTAACCGGAACATATGCTTCATCCCCCAGGGCCTTTGGTCTAGAAAACGGAGATTGGCACCTTAGGCCCTAGCCCCCTAGGGGCTGTTGCGCCAAGGAGTTTAGTTTTTAATAACCTTTCTACTGACCCTCTTTATAACTACTTATAACCTTTAATATAAATTTATTTGATATTTAAAATTGAATTTAGTGTCGAATTCTTATTTCAAAATTCCATCGTATTATTCATTATTTTTATATTTTTGTTGTATTTTATTTCATGTTCAAAAGTATTCTCTCTGTTAGTTTTTAAAGTAGAATCTCTTTTGGCCTATAATATATTTCACATGTATCTAGCAATTTAATAATGTGATACTAAATACTTAATTGGGATTTTTCAATAGTTTTCATTTAATGCTATTTAATATCTGAAAAAAATAATAATGAACAGTATAATGTATGAGTATTTTATATACTATGACGCTAATTTTTCAATGTATATGTGTATATACAGTGTGAAATATTACACATACCTTCAAAGGATCGTTAAAATATTGTTTTATTTTCCTTATTATAAACAAATAATGTCCTATTATGACTGTCTGGACAAAAACAGTGTTTTAGGAACTTTTTTTTCAATGTCTACAGTTAAAATATATTAAAAGAGTAAGTATTAAATTAATCATTAATAAAATCTTATTAAAATGCAACTGAGGCTTACCTTACTTTAAAAAATTTAAATCTTATATTTTTACTGTATTATAGATTGGATGCTTTTACATTTCTCTGCTGAGTATTTTTAAGTTCATTAAGTTAAGTTGTTGTATTTCTAAGTTCTGAATATTTTAAATATAATGCAAAAATATAAATTCTAAAACGTTTTTAAGGTTCAATTGGAAAAAAAATATATTAAACAGATATAAAATGTTTGTTTTAAATTAAATTAATATATAAGAAGTTAAAAAAAATTCTCAATTCAAAACATAAAAGGATATAAAATTTGCTGTTAAAAATCCTATTTGCTAAACAATCACAAAATAATAAAATAATCCGATAGAATATATGTGGTTCTAGAAAACTGGAGTTTTTTTAGGCTGTAGAAACTGTCATCTGATGGAAATTTGCAGGAAAATTTTATAGCTATACCTTATCAAATTTTAAGATTTAACTAGTAATAAGGATTAAATAGGTTGCCTTAATATACAGCACCTTTTAATGAACAAAATTATTGCCAGTACAGATAATTAAACTATTTCTAATAACTACTTTAAACTCTTTTCTAACCGTCACAATGCTCCGAAATTTATCAACAATTCGTCTTTTACAGTATAAAATAAAAGTTAAAAATTAACCTATGTAGAACAGAAAATGTCTGTTTTTTTTAAATTAAAAGAATTATTATGCATATTTTGTACGAAAGAAATAGGTATTTTAACTACTATTAGGAAATATGTTTTCCTAACTATATTTCCATCGAATTCTTATGGTAACTACTAACTTTTATTCTAAGCCTTAAAACTATTATAAGATCAAAAATGACTACTATAAGTAAAAAAGGTGTGCATGAAACATTTTCAGTGATAATCATTTTTAAATAATTAATAACTTCTGAAGTTATTAAGATTTAACTTTAATTATTATGGGTTTAATTATTATAATTTAACTTTATTTATATTAGGGCCCGCCTGTTCTTTTTAAATTAAAAGAATTATTATACATATTTTGTACGAATTGGTATTTTAACTACTATGGGTATTTTAACTACTATTATGATTTTCTAACTATATTTCCATCGAACTCTTATGGAAACTACTAACTTTTATTCTAAACCCTAAAACTATTCTAAGATCAAAACTGACTACTATACGTAAAAGAGGTGTGCATGAAACATTTTCAGTAATAATCATTTTTAAATAATAACTTACAAAATTATTAAGATTTAACTTTAAAATAAAAGTTAGTTAAAATTAATCTGTTCCGAAGAACAAACATCGGTCCTTTATGAAACTAAAAGTGTTATTATGCATATTTTTAAGAGAAAAAATGGGTATATTGACTATTATAATTGTTAACTAACCATAACTAAAGCAAATATTTCGATAGTTGCTAAATTTATTCTTTTGAATAAAAATAACCCTATTATAGGTAAAAGGAATGTGCATGGAAAATTATTAGCTATTAAATCTCAAAATTATACAGATTTCACCGTAAAATTATAAATGTTTTCTTATTGTATCTCAAATAACATGTTAGATTTTCAAACAGATTTTGATAAATCTGTCTAAAAACTTAACAAAATAAATTAATTTTGAAATTCCACTGTCCTCTTAATGGAAACTAAGTCTTACCTGGTTCTTATGGTAGCATACTTTTTGGCGTCCTCCAGTAGACTTTTAGCATTGTTTAATAGAGTAACAACAATGGATGATTGAGTTTCATGAGTTATATTTTTTAAAAGGATCGAAGTGCACTGGAATTCGTCTACAGAAGTAACACAGCTCATGCAACTCACAAAGATCAGGAAAAGAAACCCGTACGAAAGCATTATAATGAGAAGAACAGGGAAGGATCAAATCCTTGGTCACCAAAGTGCTTGTTGAGACCAGTAAGCCACCTGTTGAGTTTATCTAAACACTAATAAGAAATGAAATTATTATATATCCTATCAATGAAATTTCGCAATCGAATTTGCAAAGGAAATCAAAGTGTTTTTCTCAATGTTTTATCCAGCCATATAACTTTCTCGACTGACTTTCGAAGAGCTTTCACGACGATAGCAATAAGAAAAAAGGAAATAGAAACTTTAAGTTGTTGATCCCAATAACTTCCGCTGTAGCAATATTTATCCGGAACAAATCATGATAGTGAGAAAAGTATGTTACTTCCTATTCTTCCTGTCTTAGATATATATACAGGAAACATTTCTAAAGATTTGAACTGTTTCTCAAAAGTAAGGGATACCACTAAAATCTGAGGGGTGAAAAATATTATTTTATATTAAATAAAATGAAGAATACTCTATATTTAATATGAGCAATATTTTACATATCAAGCACGGTAAAATAAATGTAAATTTGTAGAAGCAGAACAAAAGTTTTTGTTTAAATCTGCTCTAAAGTTATCAATTTTATATATATTTATGGCTATATTTCAAAGATATTAATAATTTATTCTTTTATATATTTTGTGACAACAAATCTATGTTATCTCTTCTAAATAAAAGTTTTTAAAATTTTATTAATCTAGCATTTCGTCTACACAAAATTTTCACGTTCAAGACTGATAAATTTGGACATTATTTCTAATAGAGGATATTTCAGATTCACAGATGGTTTTGTAAGGAAGGGATATCCTTCCACAAAAAAAAGTGGAGTTCCTAGATAACATTTATCTTTCTTTTATGACATAAAGCAATTTGTCAAAACGTCACGAACTACTATAATGCCCTTCCCATTCATTTTCATGTTTACAACAGCCAATAGATAAACAAAAAACTGCCCTTCCATTTGAAACTAAAGCCAGTATTGTCATAAGTTGCGATGTGCCCTACTGCGTGAAATCGCCTTATTCTTTCATCCACTCGAAGCACAGTTTCAAGAGAATTTCAAATTTAAAGTAAATATCATTTTTGCTAAAAATTTGGGTATCGTATTTAAATTAATATAAAATTTTAAAGCATGCTGTCATTTGTCCGCTGACGACGAAAAAGTTACCCAAGGGGGTGTATAATACATCTGTTCCGATTCTTTTGTTACCAATTTTTATTTTGGCCATACTTTCATAGTACAAAAGCTAGACAAGTGATTTTCCGATTCTTTTGTTACCAATTTTTATTTTGCCATGCTTTCATAGTACAAAAGCTAGACAAGTGATTTTGATCAAAACTATTCCATGTATTTATTTGGTCTAAACCTTTAAATATGAAAATTAGATATTATGGATAGGATGCTACCATATTGCAGTCGAGTTATATTGTCACAAAGATTCGAATGAACACACCGTTTAACTTAACAGAAGAATTTATTGAAGCTAAGTAGCAACTCGCAACTTTACAAGATCGAGAAGTTGCCTACAACTAGTGGGTATCAGCTTTTATACCCGAACAGAATATTCGAGAAATAACTAATTTACATATTAAAGAAAGATCTAGAATGTTCAAGAACCTAAGGAAACAATAAATAACATTTTTAAATTAAAAATCCGTACTTTGGATAAACCGCCATGGCAAGCATCGAACCCACAATCTTCGGGTCTGGATTGCGTGCTTTGACCATTCGGTCACTTAGCTCGTTGGCTAAACTGCTTTATGCGGCAATATCACAGGTGACATATGCGTCATGATAATGTCAGAAGTCGTCATTATGACGAGGCAGAGAATTTCTGGTACCAAATTCCCTTCTCTGGTGACTTTTGGTGACTCTAGGAAGTCGCCAGTGAGATATCTCCACTTCACTATGGTATCACTCTTAGAAAATAGCTTTTATTTAAGTAAAAAAGAGATAAAAATAATTTTTAAACAGTGCATAAAAGAGAAATTGTGTGAAAATTTTCTATATGAAAATCGTAATGTACTGATATAGAAAAATTGCTTGAGGAGGTTCTATAAGGTAAGTGTCAGTTATTAAGATGAGTTATGCGACTAAAAATGAAAGAATGGAGCAACGTATGACATTTAAATATCACATTAATATTTTAACAAAAATATTCCATTATATCTGAAATAGAATATGTTATTTTGACATATTCGAATTGCACACGACGCTTTTCTTCCACCATTCGTCTTTATCTATGCATTTTCCTTAATACACAGTTTTCTTTTAATTTAAAACTATTTGAGTTCCGACGATAAATCTGACTCGATATCACCTTTCTTTTTTAAGAGATACAACTTCGAATGTGGTTTGGCACAGTTTTTAAATTTAAGAATTTCTAATCACACTTGTTTCAATCACTTTAAATTGCTGTGTAGATTATTAACTTACATAACGATAACTTGGACCAGAATTTTGGGAATGAGGAACTCGTGTGCAAAACAGTAGACCGTAGCGCTCCAACCAAACCAAACCAAACCAAACCTTGGGAATGAGGAAAATTTATTTGGATCGAAAAGGGAGAAAAGTTAAAAAATACTTTTTTATATTTATTTTATTTATGCTGCTTTCAGATTTTTTTTATTTATTCTGCTTTTTTTTGTCTTTTTTAAATGTTTTTAATATCGTTCGGTTCACAGTTATGTTGGATTTTGGAGAGTTTTAAAGTGTTATTATTGTTTGGGGTTTTTTAAGATGTACCGTTCGAGATTTAAAATTTTTATTATAACAATCATTTTATTCATCATCAAGTAAAGTGTTTTGATCCTTTAAGAAAGATTTTTTAAATTCTTTAAATATGCTATAATTTTAAAAAATATTCAGCCTTGACATTTTACATTTATTAAAAGCTGACTGACTATCTATCTGTCTATGGCTTGAACTTTCTTTAAAACTGCTGAGAGTTAGGGGTCGAGATGAATATCCACGGATTCGCAAAATTCACAGAAATCCATTTCCTTAGTAGGATCAAAATTATTGGAGATATTAATTAAAAATCACTCAATATGCTAGTTATTTTAATCCAAATTTATTTCTATGAGCAAACGATCTCTTGAATTAGCTGCATTTGACGTCATAAATAAATCATCGAGTGATATTTACCAATTTTTTTTTACGGGTTGGAGTTCTAAACTAAAACAGGTATCACCAGAACGAAAAAAAAATCTGAGAAACTTATATCTGTAAGTTTCCTTTTTATAAAATTATAATTAATTGAGATATTAATTAAAAACCAACCTAACTATTAATTCTTTTGGACTAAACTCTATTAAGTTTTCTGTTCAAACGATAAAATATTCCCTTTCGAATGAAAAAGTCCATAATAATAACACCAAATTATAAAATAGTTTGCAAGAATTTAACCTTTTAATATTTTTGTGTTGCCTTGGTTTCCGAAAGCAAAATGGCAAACCAAGGCTCATTAATTTTTGTAATTATTTGGGACATTTTTTCATCGTTTGGCAACCAAAAATCTGATCTAAAAATACATTATTATTTTTTGCCTAAAAGAGAAATATTGCTCTCAATGTATAATTTATGTGATACTGAAAGCTGACAGCAGAACAGGATATGGTAGTTTTCACTCGTAAATTGGAGGCAAGTTTGCTAAGCCAAACTAAATCAGACTGATTAGAAATACATAAGTGTTTTCAATTTTTTTGAATAATTTAAAAGGCTTGCTGTCAATTATCATTAGTTTTAGGTTAGAGAAAACACAAGTAAAAGTTAGATAGGAAGTTAGAAGCAGAAAATGAAGCTAGGAATTTCGAAGCAAAACATGAAGTTAATAAGTTAGAAGCAAAGAATAAATCGGTTTGAATGCAAAACCGGGTACGACAATTTTCACTTGTATTATAAATATTCTTTAAACTCAAAATTTGTTTTAATGTATAAACAATTTTGCATTTAACGTTGTGATGCGTGTGAAGCGGTAATAGTTCATTAATTTTTGACATGTGTAAATTTAAAAATTTAAATGTGTGCCAAGTGTGTTTACTCCAAGACTTGGCGAAACTGTTCTGGTGAAAAAAACAAAAAAAAAAAAAAAAAAAAAAAAAACAAAAAAAAAACAAATCTTACCCTTTTCTGTATTTTTCCATAATTATTATGATTATAATTATTAATTTTAAATATAAATTTATTTCTAAACAATTATGCTCCATTTTATGTCATTTCGAATTGAAAGGCAAGAATACATTTATTTGACATATTGATATTCTAAATGGCCCCGATAATTTAACTAAAATCCCCTTTAAATAACGGAACAACTTAAGTAAAAAAAACCATAGGTGACTTTTTACATTTGGTGCGTTTTTTCATTTATTTCTAGTTATTATAAAGCACATAAATTGGGCATAATTTAGAATTAAATACCATGCTAATTTGTCTATAATCTCTAAATTTAAAAAACAGTTTACGCTATTGGTAGAAACTCAGTTTGGGGGGCTCCAGTTTCAGTGGGCAAGCCAAGCATGGGCAATGTCACCAAATACTAGAATCCAAGTTCCGGGGGCCGGCTGCCAAGTTTTTGGCTCTATTTTTGTACAAGTGATCGCCAAATTGTCGCCAAGTGATGTTTCCAATTTGTGCTTCGTTTTGTATTAAGTTTATACCCAATTTCAAAGCATATTTTGAACAAAAAATAATGAAATGAATGAAATGTGTCTTAATTTGAATTAAATTAAGACACAATTTTTAATAAAAAAGTTCAAAAAGCAGTAAATAAAAAATATACATGTGAAATATAACATCACTTCTTACCCATCGAAAATTAAGCATAAAATATAAAATAAATAAAGCACTTACCAAATTTAAGTATCCTGCATTGTTAGTGGATATAAAAGCTTTATCCGATTTAATTGTTATAAAGAGTAAATTGTTATAAAGAAAATTTTGATGAAATTTAAGGCATGAAAATATTATTTTTCTCTTATGCGTACTCTTATGTGCCTATAATATACACGCTTGAAACATCTTCATCCTCGAGCGACATTTATTTGGGATTCAAAGAAATGGTATAGTAGTTTATAAAATCGATCGTTTTTATTCTTTGAAGGGATCATCTCCCCTTAATAGCATATTTTATTATTCCTCTTTAACCATATTACAATTATATAACCATATTCTCAACTATCTTTTTCCTTTTGTTTTCATTTTGCATGTTTGCTAAAAAAGGTGCTCTTAAATACAAATATTATTTTATTAGAGTAGACTGTAATTTATTACTGTATACATTGTGACGTCCTGAAGCAAGGGGTAGGCGAAGCCGTCAATGATACAGGCTGGACAACTGTTTACTATGGATTAAATACTTTATTCGAGTGAATAATTTATGTACAGTTATGTACAGGTTTCAGTAGATTCTAAATCTTCTGAGATCTCGTGCTGAGATAACGTTAACACAATTACAATGTGTGGGTACAGTGAAGCTAGTTCTTCTCGAACACTGGAACAGTTCGCTAATTAGTGCCGATACGAAACGCTGACACTATAACCTCCGGGCTGACGATCGGAACAGTCGGTTTCCACACTGAGGCTCAAACGCTCAGAATGTGTATTAAGCTGGAGTTCGTTGAGGAAACTCAGGATGCAGGGCGATCCAAAATGACAGTAAGGGTCGTCACTCTCAGCAACGTAATTCTATGCACGAAGTAGAAAAAATCATTAAGATAACGGGAATGAGATCCCAAAGTCGAAAGTCGACTTCTAAGCAACAGCAGAGACACTGGCGGTCTCTAAAACAAAGCAAGCTCTGGAAATCGAAGAGACGAGTGGACTCCTCTCTAGCTCCACAAAACAGCTCCAAAGCAACTCTCAAGAAAAAGCTCCCTTCTTGGCTCCACCAATCTTCTTTTATAGGGGTCACGGTTCCCTTCACGTGATTCTTCCAGAACCTTCCAAACCCAGGGTGAAGCAATCTTGCGGTCAACTCCCCGCCTGCATCAGCTGATCGGTTTCCAGATGTGGCCGAAAGGTCGTCTTTAAGACAACCACCAAACCAACTTAAATTCCTTTTGCGGTACCGGTAACGGGCCCAGATGTACACTACAGCATCGCTCGATTAATAATTATTACTCGAGTCCTTTGACAGTAGCCAACATGATAAAGCCGCAGATGTGCTGGCTCCAGCGTACCGACAGTTTTCAATTACGTCCATTTAAGCTAAGTCGTGGGTTTGTTGAAGGGACCTGGTACACAAACGGCTATTGTTAGGATCACAAGCTTCTACCTGCTGGTAACCGTAATTGTCCGCTGCGAAAGGCCACCATCCGCTCTTCTTTCGCTAGGGTCACGTAACGGATCGTTACAACATACGTATTCTATTACTACATAATATTGCTAAATACATATATTCTTTCTAGTTTACATTTGAAAGTAATTGAAATATATGAGTCACTCAGAGACTAATGCAGTTAATAGCAGAGGAAACAAATACGTAAAAATTTAGTATTTTTAATGAACTACTAATTTTAATGTTTGGTTTATTTAAAACGTTAATAAACAAAAAGTTTAAAAATCAATGAGTAAACTCGTCAAAGACTAAAAATATTATTAATTAATCGATTTAAAAAGATAGAAATCAAGAATTATCAAAAAATGAACTTTCCCAAATTGGCGAGATACCGGCTCATTGGCGACAGTTTTGGCAATCAATTTTTGTCGCCAAGTGTCACCAAATGTTGACAAGTGTGGCGATACGTGCAACTTCCGGTTCCGGTTTCTGGAATATTCCAGCAGTTTCTTCGGGTCTATATAAGGCAGGCTGAGTCCCAAACGAGAGAGTCGTTAAATAGATTTCTCAGTGTAAAGAGTACTCATAGTGTGTTGTGTTTTACAGGTGCCTCCGTTTTGTTTGATGCGGAAAGAGGTGTGTAGTACCTTAATGATGCCTTTCTGACATTTTACTTTCCAACTGATTGCCAATAAATTATTGTTTTCGTGCTGTCTTACTTAAAGTCCATTCAATCCCCGAACCCAGCTTTGAAGTTCGTAACATGCACTGCAGAAAATAAATGCGATTTAAAAAGACAGAAATCAAGAATTATCAAAAAATGAACTTCACTGCATTGGCTTCTGAAAAACATATTTATTTATATTTTGTGACGGCAAATGCAAATTATTTAACAAATTTACTCTGTAGTTTAAAGAAATTATAAAGGAGTAACATCGTCTGTCTTCTGGAAATCTTTTGGACGTATTTTCATCATCGTATCTTTGAGAGAATAATGGTGTCCTCTAAAACTGTACCATATCACACCATCAGCGTAGGATTCATGAGCTCCTTTTAGATATTTTCCGTTGAGATTTGAACTGTGACAATTTGAGTACCACCAAGCTCCAGTAAACAGAACGGCGCAGTTTTTTTCATGCGTATCATTATCTCGGTCTTTCGTAGTAAAAGGTAATCCATTAGTACCAGAAAATGAATCCCCTAAAATGTAAAAAAGAAGTGAAAGTATACACTGTTTAAAATATATCAATTTAAGATCCCTAAGATAAAATAAGATAGATTTATTTCTCTCTTGGAGGGGAGACCTGTTTTAGACACCGGGCTGATTTAGAGCCGGTCTCACCAAAATCGTTTAACGGCTAATTGCGATTAATCTCTGTTTAAACGGAGAATTGTGTCCCATCAATGGTTGGCGCCATGGGTTAATCATGGTTAGCCATTAAACGACTTTTGTGAGACCGGTCCTTAGATTATAACTTCCGTAACTTTGTAATAACATTCGCAATAACTTTAACACAGAATCACAAGACAGTTCAGTTGAAATAATCTTACATAGAGCTTTATACTTAACATAAAACAGAAACAAAATAAATATGTAAGGTGGATCCCTTCCATTACCTTAAAACGACTGGTGAGTGCGTGTAATATAACACTAATTGTAAAATGATGCACCAGTAAAGAAAACTGTATAGTATTAAGCTTTGGCTATTGACACGTTATTCACAAGTACATGCTTATAAAACGAACAGAAAAACTAACACATAGTATATATAAAGGCCTAATCACACGACAACCTGTACGCGTTGAAAGTGTAACGGATGCAGTTTATGATCCATTTACAAATGAAGTATATGAGAATTACTCGTGTGATAGCAAAACATTACAACCTATTAAAGACCTTATCATACGTAAATCAGTTGTAATTAGTACGCAGAATCAAAGTAAATCAGTTGAAATTGTTTTGCTATCAGGCGAGAAATCCTCGTCTTCTTCGTCGGGAAAGAGAATTGCAAAACGAATCCGTTGCTTTTTCAATGCTTATAGATTGATATATGATAAGGCCTCCATGATATAGATAATTAACATTTCCAGGTCTTTACAATATTTCACCCCGTTTGGCACCAGACAATGCCTGAGGAGGTATCGGACATGATTGAAATAATGTGATGCCCACGGCAAATTCAATTGTAAAACTATGCCACAGCAAAAGAAACTTCAGTTTCATAGATTAGACAATGTTTGTTGCCAGACTTGGAGGAACTAACATTTCCAGGTCTCAAGAATATTTCACCTATGCAGTATATATATGAATTTTTTTGTCGAATAAACATGTAGTGTGAATATCATGTCCATGCAAAATGGACATTTGCTTTAGAAAGGTGTTTTCAAATGGTTCGATAGAGAACTATACTGGATACCGATAAGAGGGGAAAGGATAGAAACGAAGTTAGGATAGCTTGAAGAAAGAAGGTTGCATATTTTTATCTGAATTTCCATATAGTTCAGAGGAGCAGTTTTTGAGGTTCCAAGATAGATGACCTTATAATACAGAGACTTGGAGTGAAACATAACATTTATTCCTACAGCATGATAAAAAAATTGTGTGCAAGCGTGGTATTGGTAATTTTCTTAATTCTTATGTTTGAAAATCATAACAGTACTTCTGAAGGGTCTGATTTTCAATAAGGCGAAACGCTTCGATTGTTCACCAGTTCAATTCACTATCAAAAATTGGCAGAATGACAGAATTTTCTCATTTGGGATCACTATTCAACATTAGCAGGTAAACTACCCTTCTTTCTAATAAGGGGGGGGGGGAGGTTAATGTGGAATGCTCTCTGTGATACACGTTAACTAGAGTTAAATGCAGCGAAAATCTCAAGAATAGAAGTTCACTGGCAGATACAGGAATAGAGAGAATTCTTCCACGTAGGCTTAAAATTAAAAAGAGAGGGTGCATATTTTTTGTTATCTTTTACACAAATGATAACATTTTTCGTTTGTGGTCAGACTCACCTGCTGTTCCTCTGTATCCACTGACGTGCATGGTGTACTTGTGGGACTCATCATCGATCCAGAATTCGTCATACGTGGCATACGTTTGGTTTCTTTCCCAATCACTTAATGAAAATTTAACAATGTTTGACCTTTGATTCGTCAGTGCATATATGTTGTCGTTGCCTAAAAATTGAACTTTTGTGTTAGAAATAAGATAGTTGAAGAAAAAACATGAATATCTATATAACTTTTTTTCGCAGACATAGAAATTTTATTAATTTAATAATATGGAAATTTTATTAGAATGTAGTACCCAAATGTAAGAAATTTTATTTGGTGATATAATCTGGCTGAAAATCGCCTAATATTCTTGCCAGATTATTTCGAGAGAATAAATATATCGACAAATTAAAATATTACTCATGTGATATAAATGTTAAATATTTTATCAAACGACAACGCCGTTAACAATGAGATAAGAATTGGCATCTAAGAATTAAATAAAAGTATGGCACAATTGAATTCAAAATAAAAAAAGTTATAATGAAATTAAAATGGTTTAGATCAAATAAATATTATGGTCAAAAACCAAGAATAATTTTATTATGTAAAAACCCCATTGCAAACGCTATCAGATGAATTCTGCTACTTAAGAGATTTTAATTATTTTAGAATGTAATTAAATGGGAAAATGTATTAAATAACATCAAAATAGAATTACCGAACCCAATTTAGAATAAGAAAAATGTTCTGTCTCCACACTCCTGTGACCACTGAATAGTTAACCTGAGAGGGGGGTGGGGGTAGCTCTGTTGCAAAGACGTCGAGCTTATAAAAAGAAGGTTGGGGATTCGAACCAGCCAAAGATCGACCGTGATCATTAATAACGACTGGGGCACGTAGAATAGGTTCGTTGTCACAATGTCCTCCAATCTCAAAGGATACCTCCAGAAGTGGACAGCTAGGCCTAATAGTCATCTTCTTGATCTCTCCTTCTCAATTTTGATGATCCACTTTAAGCATAAAAGCTATTCTTTAACCCTAGTGGTGTTTTACAAACGAAAAATGCAACTTGTCGCCTTATAATTCGTGTAACCTCTGGCTCACGTGTTCTGTTTATCAAAGAGAAATTAGGGACAACATCAGCCACACAATTGGACATTCATAAAACTTCCCAAAGTGAACCTCAATGTTTATGCAAAATTCTGTTAAGACTGGTTCAGACGTTTTGAAATTCATAGCTAACATACACATACAAATTTTATATATATAGAGAGAAATTTTGATCAATTCGAAGTGCCGTTCATCGTGCTATAAGCACTACCGCACAATGAACGGTACTCAGAACTGATTGGTTCAATAAAGACTAGCACTATTCTAAGCTTCTTGTACTATAAAATATAAGCTTATAATAAAAAAAATGAATAAATATATTTTCTAAGCTGCAGTAATTAAATTGAAAACCATGTCAATCAAATTCAATTCAAACTATATTACTTCGCTGCATTGTGTAAATACTTCATGTTTCAGATGAATATTTTTCTTTGATCGAAAGGATATTTTCGAGACTTTGTTGAAAATAGAAGTGTAAGGTATATTTATCAGTATTGTAGAGGTCAAAGTGTTAAGATTCAGTTACAGTTCATTGCGGATTAATTTTGTCAACACATTAAAATATTATGTTTTTTATTCATTCTTTTTAAAGGAAGTTAACAACATTTACCATTTAGCAAATCCATGAATTTTTAAGAAGATGTGAACATTACTAGAAGTTTGATAAAATATGAAAGTCCTGAAACATCAAACACTTAAAAATTGCAGCATAAGTGAATTGTTCATATATACTGCAGTTAATTTAAATTTTTCTTAAAATTGGATAATATTTTTAGAAAATTATTCTTTTGTGAAAACTTTTGCTAATTTTTAAGATGATCCATGCTATTTTTTACGTAGATTTCTACATATAATATTTTATAGAAATTTGTATTATTTTGTATTATGCAAGGAACTCTAATTGAATCTTAATACTTTGACCTTTACAATACTGATAAATATAACTAACACTCTTTATATACTTTAAAGCAAATATGAGTTTTCATATTAAATTTAGACATCATTTAGATTATTAGATGTTAATATTTTAAAATTGAGATTTTTTCTAGAAAATTCAATGTACAAGCAAAGAAATATATTTTATAAATTAACATAGTCTATAATTAATTTGATACTAGAAATATTCAACAGTAGTTTAATCCAAGTAGTTCAAAATTAATTATAAGAAATAATAAGGTAAAAATGAGGGATAAAATGGAAATTAATGATCAAGGTACCTCTGAAATATTTCAAAATTGAATGTTTAAAAATATATCTCTTTTTTTAAATTTTGTAAATGTGATTTAATTACATTACAGTGCATATATATATATATATATATATATATATATATATATATATATATATATACACGCACACACACACACACACACACACATATATATATATATATATATATATATATATATATATATATATATATATATATATATGCACACACAAAATTTCAAACTTTAAGGGGATAATTTAGACAGACTCTTTGTAATGTCTCAACAATATGAACTCCTTTATTCATCTCCATTTACTAATATCTCTAATGCTGTAAGATAGTATATGAGTATTAATCTTCATCCTAACACGATCTACATCTACCGAATATCTTCATCGTAGCACAAAGTTTCGTACTTCAACATAGAAAATACAAACGGAAATAATGCTTTTATATACCCTTACTTTGATAATCTAGCTTTTGAATGCAATTTATAGCGTAAGTATGAAAACATTAGTGACTTTTCAAAATTTTTTCTCCATTAAATCGGAAATTTTCTCAAATTTCATAGCAGTATCTGTACAGTGGTTAAGAGATAAATGAGATTTATTGCTCAAATTAGTTGCAACTTACTCTACCAATGATATTTCACCCGATAGTATAGGAAAAGAACAAAACTAAAATTAAGTTACATTTGGCTACATTTTTCTATTTTATTTACAACTAATTAGAAACTGCCTAAACATAAACAATGTCACATCCATTCTCTTGTCTCTTTTTACTGTAAAATCTCAGCACAATAAATACCCACACACATACTACACCGAAATATATGTGAGAGCTAATTTGTTATAAATTTTATTATTTAATACCCCCTTTGTCTCTTTTATTAATTTTGGTATTTACAAAAGTTACCAAAATTAATGAAAGGTATTACAATTTCTATACACAGGTATATGCAGTTTGGTTTGAGAGCTACAGTTTACTTTTTGTTATAAGGTGGTTAATGACATAGGGACCTATTGCTTAAAACCTATTCCGAAAGACTACGAACATCCCTGCCACAGCAAGATTCGAACCTACAAACTCCGGTATCGAAGGTCAGTACCGTAAAGATTAAGCCAACGTGCGGTAGAGGAAGTGTACAATGGGTAAAAGAGGAAATAAAAGGTAAATGAGAACTATTATCATTGTCTAATTTTACATACCCACGTCTTACTAGTGAAGAACCAGTGTACGTATGGCAAAACATACTACACAGTCGCATACATTTTGATATCGTGTCGCTATCTTGGATCAATGTATATAAAATATTTCAAAAATTCATCACCGAATCTTAATACAATCATCGAGGAAGCGCCGCAACCAGGCTTGTTTTCGTTTCTTCACTCTACAAGATTTTATTATGAAATCTGATTCCTTTGATTTTTAATTTTTATGTCCATTTAGATTTTCAGTTTTTAATTAATTTTCAATTTAACAATTTTAAAATTTTAATTTATCAATTTTCAATTATTTGTTGTAAATTGTTTTTGGGTTTCTTATTTTTATATACTGTTCTAATCTACCTTGTAAATAATTTAATATTTTTTCTTATACTTTTTGTTCATTTATTTTAAATGTGCTTTTAAAGTTTTCAATTTGTTTTCTCTCTCCCGTCATCATTAAAATATTCCTTTTTCCTGTATTTAATTTTTAATTTTCAATTATTTGTTGTAAAATTGTTTTTTTTTCATTTTTTTAAATATTTATGTCTCTCACCATTTTAAAAAATTTTAATTTATATTTTCTTTGAATACTTTTTTCTTTATTTATTTTAAATGTCTCTTAAAATCTTTGACAATCTTTTTTTTTTTATGTAAAATTTTTTTTCCTGTGTTTTTCACTTTGTATTATGTGTTGTAACTAATACTTCTTGTTTGGCGCAGTATGTCCAGAGAGAATTTTGTGCCATCAATCGCTCATCAACCAATCAACTGGTACCGAAGAGTAACTGGCAACCATTCGGTCATCGTTTGGCACAGGAAATGTGAAAGAGTATATAAGGATATAAAAGGTAATTGAGAGCAATTATCACTATCTAATTTTAATTTCCAAAGTTTACATTTTATACTTTCTAATTATATCTGGTACCTGTGCGTCTGATGAAAAAAAATGACAGTCATTAAATCAAAATTTATTTTTACTAGACTGTAGGTGACTCACCAAGCCAGAAGTCTTTTGACAAATCACCAAAGCCTTTTTTATAAGCTTGCCAGTCTTTGTAAAAGTAGTCTTTAGGGCTGTCAAAATCACCCCGTTTTTGAAAAACCTATAAGTATATCCAGAATATATATTTTGGTCTAGATATACAACACATCACAAATTAACTTATACAAATAAAAAAGAAACAAAGAAATTTAAAACAGCTAAATTTTATACGGTAGTTGCTTCTGAATTCCATAAGATAACTATAAAAAAGCTGCAATCGTTACGATTCTAGTAAAAGCTACTCGTAAATTTCAAAATGTTAGATGATGGATTTATCTTTATCATATTTGGTGGTTACTGTAGTCCTTTTTTATTTATTTCCTTGTTTATACAAAGGCTTTTAGTGCATCTTCTATCAAGATATATTTAATATAAGTCTAATAGTAAGATTAACTTATGAAATTAATTGAACCTTTTAAACAAGTGCAATTACTACAGACTTTGAGGAAAAACATGCAAAATACAATCAAAGATGGTCATTTTACAGATCATTTAAACTTAAAGTTTTGCAGTTGTCTAATGGTAGACTTTAAGAAATTTGTAGCTGTGAAAAGGAAAATAATTTTTTAAAGTCAATATCTGTATGAAGAAGTAATAACATATAACCAGAATAAAGTTTGTAGGTTCAGTTTAGATATCTGTAATACAGTTAAGAAACAGTAAATTTTAGTATGAAGTATTTTACGTTTTAGAAATAGAATACATCAAAAAGAGCCGGTACTATCTTTAAAGGTGAAAAAAAAAGAGTAGCAGCTAAGAGCAGACAACTTGACGAGAAAACTTACAGTTCAAGATACGACCTCGTGACTATTGTTAGCTCAAGTGGTTAACGAATGATGTCTTCAGCATTTTTCCTGCGTTAATTTTGCTGTGGAGTATTGCAGGTTATACTGCCATTGTAAGCTAACTTGTTTATATGTGACTCACAAGTCTGTCGAGTGAAGACCTTAATGATGGCGTAATTAATTTGAGCCTGTTTGGTAACAGATAATGGAAAGTAAGGAAAAATTCTCTCTATATGAAAAAATGCAATTATCATTAATACAAATCTAATTTCATTTGAAAAATTTTCTTAGAGTTAAACTTAATGAAACTTAGCAAAAGATATTTGAGTAGCTGTGAAAAGAATTACACTTAATAAGTATTCATACATAAGATGTTAACGTAATGCATAGGGGCGCATTTTCCTGACAACCTGCTCCTACTGTTTTATATGTACACTAGTGTAAGAAATTAAGAGAATTTTCTTATTTTATCTTTGATTTCCAGAACTACTGGACAGATTTAATAAAATTTGGTGTGAACATAGGTTAATATAATACAAACAAAATAAACATTCAACAGTTATAATAACACCCATGTTCACACGTAAAAACACATGGGAGTCTGGAAGATCTGAAACAACGGTTAAGAAATGAGTTAATAGGAGGTATGGTCCCCTCTTACAGCTATACAGGCTTCGCATCGGGATGTCATACTGAAAATAAGGCAGTTTATCAGTGCCTACGGCAACTGGTCTCACTCATTCATCAACGCTGTTTTCAGTTCCTGGATAGTTCTCGGAGAAGGATTGCGAGTTGCAGTTGCCCTCCCTAGAGCGTCTCAGACATGCTCTATAGGGTTGAGGTCTGTAGAACTGGATGGCCTCGCCTCTTCTGGAGACCATTCTGCAAATATCCCCACTCTCGAGAAATTCGTCGACCAGAAGAGCTCTATGTGGCCGCATGTTATCGTTCTGTAAGATGAACTCGAAGCCTACTGCATCCCAGAAAAGGCAAACATAGGGGTCCAAGACCTCATATCTATACCTCACACTAGTCACAGAGCCTCTGTCAAAGACGTGGAGAGGTGTGCCAACATGATGCCTGCCAGTCATTACACCACCACCATATTGTAATACATGTTAGGGTAAGCCGGATCTAAAACAGCCTATTATAAAAAATATCAAAAAACACATATATCTCGGCATAGATAATCGGGTCTCTAATTCGTATACGTGAGCGGGGAGGGGAAAAAAACAGCTGGTCTTCTGACAAACAACCCTCTCCTCTTCATTTGGAAACAGCCAAACTTGTTACACGGGTTCCCGTGGTTGCAAACAACAGAGCTGAAAATCACCAAACAATTAAAAAACAAATAATCTCTTCGCCTCGTACAGACCCCCCAGACTTTCCCGTCACCTATCCAAAAACTTCTATAGGTTCAAAAAAAATTTTCCCAGCGTGCTTTCGACGTTTTTTCCGGATGATAACAGCAAAAAGGAAACTAAACCTTCAAGTTGTTGATCCCGATGATTTCCGCTTTCGAAATTGTTATCCGGAACAGACTATGATAAAGATGAACGCGTGGTATTTCCTACTGTTCCTGTCTGGAATATCTATGCAGGAAATATTTGTAAACACTTGATTATTCAGAAGTGGAAACTGACAGGTGATATGCTTTCAAATATATTCATTTGTATTTAACATTAGAATAACCAGAACATTTCTATTTGCTCTGTCAAGAATGTCCACCGGTATATCTATATACACAAAAAAAATTAAGTATATTCGTATTTATGCAAATAAATCTACACACACACACTCTCTCATATGTATATATGTAAAAGCATATATATATATATATATATATATATATATATATATATATATATATATATATATATATATATATATATATATATATATATATATATATAGGTAGATAGATACACACACGCACACATACATATATATGTGTATATTTATTTCCTTTACATATTGTAGTGTTATAGCTAGATGAGAAATTAATAAAGTATTAAAATATAATTTGTTAAAACGCATAACTATATATTTGTCGCTGTGCCCACACATATACATATATACGTGTATGTATCTATGCATATATATATGCATACATATATGTATATATATGTATATATATATATGCATACATATATGTATATATATGTATATATATATATATATATGTATATATACATGTATATATATATATATGTATATATATGTATATATATATATATATATGTATATATACATGTATATATATGTGTGTGTATATATATGTATATATATATGTATATACGTGTGTGTGTGTTTGTGTGTGATATCTCAATACTATTACTTCTAAAATAGATATCCGAAACTCTCCCTTTTACGCCTTCTCATCTTTGAATACATAATTTCTACAGTAAAACATTATTTAGTAAACATGCTCATTTTTCATCCAATATTTATTATTTTTAAATTCTGATTGAAGGGTATTGCGCACAATGTTGTTTGTCATGTGTCACGAAAATAACATTCTTTACTATTAAGAGCTCTGAAAATTATAAGCAAAATACGTGGGTAAATTCGGGATTGTTTTTATAAAAACCTTAAT
The DNA here is from genome assembly GCA_032207245.1 of Pardosa pseudoannulata. Lineage (NCBI taxonomy): Eukaryota > Metazoa > Arthropoda > Arachnida > Araneae > Lycosidae > Pardosa > Pardosa pseudoannulata. Next base: position 131,349,308 of record CM063498.1, read on the forward strand.
TTCTTCATGAGTATATGTGCTATCCTCATAACAATGAACACAGATCATTACAAGAAACATTCTAATCATGTTCTGAAATTTCAAAGCTTTTAATACATTACTTTTTACAGGGTTATACAAAACATATTCGTTTTTCTTCCAATTGTTGATCTCATATGGGAAGAAATTCTTACCTGAAATATGTGACGTGTACCATCCTGTTTACAGTCCGGAGGTTTCAGGATAATTCCTAGTGTAGGTTTCTAGATATTCCACAAAATGTCTAAAATCGAAAGTGATCCGTCATGATTGGCAATATAGTGTATTTTCGTGTAATCACTATTTTACTTCATTCTTCTAAATGATAGTTTAAATACCTTTCACTTCTAGTGTATTTCTTCCTTATTTTTTAAATTCTTCCCATAAATATTCAACAGAATTTAAATCTGTTGACTTTGGGGGTATATCAACCACTTTTGTATACTGCAGAACAACAAAGTCTGGTATTTAGAGAATTTTTCATTAGTCATTTTCCTGCATGAAATGACTGAAAATAAATTTATTTTATAAGATGTGCCTTAAATGAAATAACTTTTAACATTAAACTACTATAAATTTGTCATCTAGAGAGTTATTTCGCGTATTATGGTTTTAGTGACTGCGTGGTATCAATTTTTCTTTTTAATTCTTTTAGGTATTTTTCCTTATGGGTTAGAAATATAAGTTTTAACTTTAATTTCTTGTGTGTTTCAAGATGTTGTAATTTAAATTGTTATAATTATGTTGAATTTATAAAAAAAAAATATTGGTAATTAATTTTTTTTTAATGTTTCTAAATTGTGTTTATGTTTTATTTTGCTGAAAATAAAAAGATTTAATTACATTTAACAAAAATTATGTTTTTTAAATAATTTTTCAGTGTTTCATAATCATTTTTTTTTATGTTTTAAATGTATGTATGTTTTTTTCATATTTGTTCTAATATATGTTATTTCTCTCAAAAATAAAAAATTTAATATTTTAATCTTGTGCTATTTCTGCCGCATTTTATTTTCTAAAACCATGTTCTTGTTTTTTAATTGGTGATCTTAGAAAGCGCCATTTTCTGCCGTTTGTTTAACTTTCAAATATTTGCAAGATCACAAGTAATGGCGTGGGAAGTGCGTAGTCACATCTTAAGACGGAATTTCACTTATTATTATTATATAATGTGGCACATTAATGTACTATTTTTTGTGTAATCATTATTTTACATCATTTTACTGTTATTTTAGGTACCTTTCGCTTGAGGTAATTTTCACTTTATTTTATTCCTCCCATAAATGGTCAATAGAATTTAAATCTGGTAATTTGGGGCATGTTTCAAGGACTTTTGTATGCTATACAAGAACAAAGTCTGGTATTAAGATCTTTATGGTTTGAGTATTAACCTGCATGAAACGACAGAAGAAAGGTTTAATACTCTATAGATGTGGCTTGAACTAAAAAAATATTATATAATTAAGTTATGTGATACTTAATACTATTTTTACCCTAATCAGTATTTTACATTCTTCTTCTAAATGATGTTTTAAATACCTTTCCATCTAGTATATTTCTTCTCTTTTTTTAAAATTCTTCCCATAAATATTTGATAGAATTTATATCTCGTAACTCTGGGGTTGTTTTAAGCACTTTTGTGTGTAGTTCAACAACAAAGTCTCTTATTTAGAGAATTATTCCTTAGATCATTGTCCTGCTTGTGGTCTGACAAAAGATTTCAAGTAATAATCTGTAGATGTGCCTGATACTTAATAATAACTTAAATTCATTATTAATTTTTTTTGGTCTCTATTAATCTGCCAGTTTTTGTGTAATCATTATTTCTGCTAAATGCTGTTGTAGGTTCCTTTCGCTTGTAGCATCTTTCGGATAATTTTAAAAATTTTTCCAATGAATGCTCGATAGTTTTTAAATGTAAGTAATTCTGGAGGTGTTTCAATGTTTTTTGTATGTTGTACAAGAACAAAGGTCTGGTATTTAGAGTTTATGATTTGAACATTAACCTGCATGACAGAAGACGACAGAAAAAAAGATTTATTTAATATTCTATAGAATATACCTTGGACTTCATAAAAAAATATTTAATTATTAAATTATGTGATACTTTATACTATTTTTAGTGTAATCACTATTTTACACCATTCTACTAAGCGATATTTTAGGTACCTTTTGCTTGTAGTATGTTTCTTTCTGATTTTTTAAATTCTTCTCGTAAATACTCGATAGAATTTAAACATTAGATACTCTGGGGTTGTTTCAAGCACTTTTGTGTGTCGTTCAACAACGAATTCTGTTAATTAGAGAATTTTGGTTTAGATCATTATTCTGCTTGTGTTGTCTGAAAGATTTAAGTAATATTCCATAGGATGTGCTTTAGACTGAATTATAATTCCATTAATAATGTATGTGAAACATTTTACTATTTTTAGTGTAATCACTATTTTACACAATTCTAGGATCTGCTGTTTTAGGTTCCTCTTGCTTGTAGCACCTTTCTGATATTTTTTAAAAATTTTCTTGTGAATGCTCAACAGTTTTTAAATGAAGTGACTCTCTGGATGCTTTAAAGTCTTTTGTGAGTTATAAAAGAAAACATTCTGGTATTTAGAGCTTTATCATTTGATCATTAAACTTGCATGAAGCGACAGATAAAATATGTATTTAATATTGTATAGGATATGCCTTGGACATAGTAAAAATTTTGTTAAATTATAAAATTATGTGATACTTTATACTATTTTTAGTGTAATCACTATTTTACAACATTCTACTAAGTGATATTTTAATTACTTTTTGCTTGCATGTTTATTTCTGATTTTTTAAATTCTATTCTTCTCGTAAATACTCGATAGAATTTAAACATTAGATACTCTGGGGTTGTTTCAAGCACTTTTGTGTGTTGTTCAACAACGAATTCTGTTAATTAGAGAATTTTGGTTTAGATCATTATTCTGCTTGTGTTGTCTGAAAGATTTAAGTAATATTCCATAGGATGTGCTTTAGACTGAATTATAATTCCATTAATAATGTATGTGAAACATTTTACTATTTTTAGTGTAATCACTATTTTACACAATTCTAGGATCTGCTGTTTTAGGTTCCTCTTGCTTGTAGCATCTTTCTGATATTTTTTTAAATTTTTCTTTTGAATGCTCAACAGTTTTTAAATCAAGTGACTCTGGGGATGCTATAAAGTCTTTTGTGTGTGATAAAAGGAGAAGGTCAGGTATTTAGAGCTTTATTATTTGATCATTAAACTTGCATGAAGCGACAGATAAATCATTTATTTAATACTGTATAGGATATACCTCGGACATAGTAAAAATTTTGTTAAATTATTAAATTATGTGATACTTTATACTATTTTTAGTGTAATCACTATTTTACAACATTCTACTAAGCGATATTTTAGGTACTTTTTGCTTGTATGTTTTTTTCTGATTTTTTAAATTCTATTCTTCTCCTAAATACTCGATAGAATTTAAACATTAGATACTCTGGGGTTGTTTCAAGCACTTTTGTGTGTCGTTCAACAACGAATTCTGTTAATTAGAGAATTTTGTTTTTAGATCATTATTCTGCTTGTGTTGTCTGAAAGATTTAAGTAATATTCCATAGGATATGCCTTAGACTGAATTATGATTCCATTATTAATATATGTGAAACTTTGTACCATTTTTAGTGTAATCACTATTTTACACAATTCTAGGATCTGCTGTTTTAGGTTCCTCTCTCTTGTAGCATCTTTCTGATATTTTTTAAAATCTTTCTTGTGAAAGCTCAACATTTTTTAAATCAAGGGACTCTGGGGATGTTTTAAAGTCTTTTGTGTGTTTTAAAAGAAGGTCTGGTATTTAGAGCTTTATCATTGGATCATTAAACTTGCATGAAGCGACAGATAAAATATTTATTTAATATTGTATAGGATATGCCTTGGACATAGTAAAAATTTTGTTAAATTATTAAATTATGTGATACTTTATACTATTTTTAGTGTAATCACTATTTTACAACATTCTACTAAGCGATATTTTAGGTACTTTTTGCTTGTATGTTTTTTCTGATTTTTTAAATTCTATTCTTCTCCTAAATACTCGATAGAATTTAAACATTAGATACTCTGGGGTTGTTTCAAGCACTTTTGTGTGTCGTTCAACAACGAATTCTGTTAATTAGAGAATTTTGGTTTAGATCATTATTCTGCTTGTGTTGTCTGAAAGATTTAAGTAATATTCCATAGGATGTGCTTTAGACTGAATTATAATTCCATTAATAATGTATGTGAAACATTTTACTATTTTTAGTGTAATCACTATTTTACATAATTTTAAGATCTGCTGTTTTAGGTTCCTCTCTCTTGTAGCATCTTTCTGATATTTTTTTAAATTTTTCTTTTGAATGCTCAACAGTTTTTAAATCAAGTGACTCTGGGGATGCTATAAAGTCTTTTGTGAGTTATAAAAGAAAACATTCTGGTATTTAGTCTTTTATCATTTGATCATTAAACTTGCATGAAGCTATTTTACGCCATTCTACTAAGCAATAGTTTTAGGTACCTTTTGCTTGTACGTTTCTTTCTGATTTTTTAAATTCTATTCTTCTCGTAAATACTCGATAGAATTTAAACATTAGATACTCTGGGATTGTTTCAAGCACTTTTGTGTGTAGTTCATTAATACGAATTCTGTTAATTAGAGAATTTTGTTTTAGATTATTATTCTGCTTGTGTTGTCTGAAAGATTTAAGTAATATTCCATAAGATATGTCTGTAGACTGAATTATAATTCCATTATTAATATATGCGAAACTTTGTACTATTTTTAGTGTCATCACTATTTTACACAATTCTAGGATCTGCTGCTTTAGGTTCCTTTCGCTTGTAGCATCTTTCTGATAATTTTTAAAATCTTTCTTGTGAATGCTCAACAGTTTTTAAATCAAATGACTCTGGGGATGCTTTAAAGTCTTTTGTGTTATAAAAGAAGAAATTCTGGTATTTAGAGCTTTTTCATTTGATCATTAAACTTGCATGAAGTGACAGGATAAAATATTTATTTAATATTGTATAGGATATGCCTTGGACATAATAAAAATTTTATTAAATTATTAAATTATGTGATACTTTATACTATTTTTATGTTATAACTATTTTACATTATTCTACTAAGTTTTGTTTTAAATACCTTTTACTTCTAGTATATTTCCTTTTGATTTTTTAAATTCTTTCAGTAGATATTTCATAGAATTTAAATCTGGTGACACTGGTGGTGCGTCAAATACTTTTGTGTGACATTCAAAAACGATGTCGGTTATTTAGAGAAATATGAATTAGATCATTATCCTGCATGTAATGGTGGGAAAATGTTTAAATAATATTCAACAGGATGTTACTTAGACAACAAATTTAAATAGTTATTAGGTTATGTAGTACTTTGTACTATTTTAGTGTAATCACTATTTTACATCATTTTACTAACTTCTGGTTTAGGTACCTCTTATTTGTAGCAACTTTTTGATTTTTAATTTTTTTGTCAGCAAAAGCTCTGTAGAATTGAAATCTAGTGGCTCTTGGGATGTTTGATGGTGTTTTAAAAACTTTAAGTATTCAATTGTGTGATACTTTATATTATTTTTAGTGTAATCATTATTCTACATCATTCTACTGAGTTATGTTTCAAATACTTTTCACTTTTATTATCTTTCTTTTTGATTTAAAAAAATTATTTCTGTAAATGCTTGATAGAATTTAAATCTGTCAATTCTGGGAATGTTTCAGATGCTTTTGCTTGTTGCGCAACCACAAAATCTGTTATTTAGTGCTTTATACTTTTGATTAAATCGCTGAACATAAAATCAGTTAATATTGCTATAAAATAAGCAATAGCTTGTTAGTGTTTTACGGTAAAAAATAGAGAATCAATAAAATTTTATTAATATATTATGAACTATGTCCTCTCTGAGTGCATCTATGTATGTATGTATATTTTCCAACACTGAGGGCACTTGAGTTCATTCAGCCTTCACCCATACAAACCGATCTGAAACTTTTTTCACCTCAGCACCCCTACCATATGCTCGAGGTACTTCAAAGTGTTTATGGTACTCAATTTCGAAACAGCAAATTGAGATTTAGTTGAAATTTAGTCTAAATTAAGAATAATACGTAGCACTTTTAACAATGATGCAATAATCAGGTTTTCAACAATGATCTTTCCTCTGTTTAAAAACACAAGTAAAACAACTCAATAGATATGTATATTTTATTGACCTGAATAGGTTATGTATGTTATAAAGAATAGACTACATCTAAATTTTTCTCTGTCTAATCTCACGGAATATGTAATTATAACACATCTTCATGCATATTTTAGAAGCGAATACAAACCACATACCTCTGAAGATAAAACCAACGTAACGCAATTACAAAGGCGTAACACTGTCTAGCTTCTTCAGGAAATCTTTAGGGCGTATTTTTATTGCCGTATCTTTCAAAGAGTAATATAGTCCTTTAAATTTTTCCCATACAACACCAACGTATGATTCTTGATTTCCTTTTAAATGCAATCCATTAAGATTTGAAGTATAGCAATCTCTGTACCACCAAGCTCCTTTAAATTGATCTGCACAGTTTCTAGACTTATCTACGTCATTATCTTTATCTTTCGTACTGAAGGCATATCCATTATGATAAGAAAAAGAGTCTCCTAAAATATAAGTAATAACTTTGAAGAAAGACAATAAAAGGTGTTAAAAATAAAAATATAAGATTTTTTTATCAACTAATTTAGCATTTCTTAGTACTATGATATATAAAAATGTACGTTACGTCGTAACGATACTCCTCTAATCATATGAATAAACAGTTTAAATGGAATGCTATGTTTGTCTCCCTACAGTGGTTTAGAAGATAATTCGTCATCAAACAAAAGCGTCAAATATTTTAACAGATTTTATAGAGCCTTGCCCTTTTATTTTAAAATACCTCAAAACTATCGATGACAGAAGCAGAACTTATCTTTGTGTAAAATCTTTTTTTGCAAGATTTTAATCTGGTTTATTGCCAATTATATATATATATATATATATATATATATATATATATATATATATATATATATATATATATATATATATATATATATATATATATATATATATATATATATATATAAAGTGATAACTTTTTACATTAAAACTATTTATGTAAAATTTATTAATTTAAAAATAACCTAATAATGAATTTTTTATACTCATTATTAACATGAAAAACTTTTAGAGTCTTCCGCAGAAGTTATCCCAAAATATTTTAAATTAAAAAAATAACTTTCTTTCAAAAATATAATAAGTTATAAAAAGTATTTGCATTAAACATAATTTGAAATTTATGCAAAAACTATGCCGGAAATAAAAAAAATGTTTAATAGCCCACATTTTTAATAGTAAAAATTTTAAATGTAAAAATTAATTAACAGCAGTTTCAATTATTTTATTTATAAATCATAATATATATATATATATATATATATATATATATATATATATATATATATATATATATATATATATATATATATATATACATATTATATATATATATATACACACACACAGACACAATATCGTCCTAAGAACCATGACCCAAAAATTTCAACTTCTCTATAACAATATTTAATTGATATATTTAAATTAAAAATTTAAGGAATTTACTTTGTTCTTTCAGGTATAGGTTAGCAGATAAATTGTAGTAATTGTAATTCGTGGTTGAAAACAGGTGTCAATGTCCCATTTATTGCAATAAGGGGATATTACTGTTTAACGTAAAATGATTAGTAAAAAAGATATAGGCTGTGTATTTTAGCAAAATAAATTCTTTATCTCAAATTCATTTTACCAGAAACGGTCCCTTGTAACCTGATTTCAATGTATAATTATAGTTTATTAGCAATCGCCAAAAAGGTTTTTAATTTTTAACATTTTGAATATTAATATATCAGTCAATTTTTGTCACGAAGAAGTAGAAATTTTTGTTTTACAGTCCTTAGGGCTAATTAAAATTTGTACTAAATATAATTTAAAAGAACTGGAAAATGTATTAAAAATAATTTAAATTTATAATTTTCTTAAAATTAATATTTAAAATTAAATACATCCTAAAAGAAATTCTTATCTTATTTGAAACATTTTTGAATTGAAAGTATATGTCTACAAATAACACTTGTAAAGGAAAGAACTTTTAAGAACTTTTCTGTGAACCGTGTATAAAAAAAGATTAAAAATCAAATATTTTGCAAAGGTTCCGGCGATAAGAACCATTAGAGAGACGTTAATCACTGATTTGGATTAATATAGGAGGCAGGTAGAAGTATGTTTTTTAACTATGTTGCTGTTTCACAATTTAAAACACACAATTGTCTTCTTTACTAATTTTTTTTTGTTTGTACATTAACTTACTTTTTAAATTAATTTTCACTAATATCAAGGTATCTCTTCCATTGTAGATTTTGAATTATAGCAGCATAAAAATCTGCTTCTTATTTATAAAGTGTCTTTGGATTTATGCACCTCAGTCAATGAATGTCCTTGATCCCCAGAGTGAGACGAACGATAATTTGAGGGTTGTACAGTAATCCCATGAAAAACGCAACTTGAAGCTTGAGAACACTGCTTTAATAAAGAGAAACTTGTAAAGCATCTATTTACTCGAACATATCTACCGTGGTATTCCACCATGTTTTCAGTTAATGAGAGAAGATCAATCAATTCGTTTCACATTATTTTCATTCATGCGGCGATTTTTAACTCTGCTCTGATGATATCTTAGAACTCCTCCCTTTGATTTCTCCTTATATCTTATTAATTTGTTGAAGAATTTCAACCTCTCTCATATATTTGGAACTATGCAAACGAATGAAAGAACATTCTTCCAAGCAAATGGAATATCCAATTCATTGTTGTATTTTAAATACTCACAAATTTCAAAACGGCTGATTTTTTCCGGTATGGTGCTGTAGCTAACAATAAGATGCAAGTACTCTGTGTGTATGCGTGAAAAGCATCTAAATCTCTGCAGCTAAATCATTGCGGACAAACGCGTGATAGCTTACATTGTACCAAATACCTTTATACTGAATTGCTAAATTCTTATATATATATATATTTATATATTATATATATATATATATATATATATATATATATATATATATATATATATATATATATATATATATACATATATATATATATATATATATATATATATATACATATATATATATATATACATATATATATACATATATATATATATATATATATATATATACATATATATATATATATATACATATATATATACATATATATATATATATATATATATATATACATATATATATATATATATATATATATATATATATATATATATATATATATATATATATATATATATATATATATATATATATATATATATCATGCCTATTACTTTCTTCAAAGTTTAGTGATAAATTAGGATCTTTTTTATTTTGAAAATATGAGTTTTATTTAAATATATTTCAATTGACATTCAATTTCCTCAAGTTCAATTAAACTATATCAATTAATAAAATTATTTTATGTTTCTCAAATAGTTACATAAAGGCTACATTGTATCTCAAGGGTAGTGACTTAAAAAGAGTCGTACATCAATTATAATAACAGTCATCATAAATGTGCAGCTGTTTTCCTAACTAATTAGAAAATTAATTTGAGGATGCGTGTAAGCTTTCGGAGTGGATTTTAAGCAAAATAGGCCTGAGCTTAAGTTCAAAAACATTTCCTGAAACTACCAAAATGGAAGTTTAAGATAATCATTTTTGTTAAGATATTCATTTTAAAAGTTAGATGCATAAGTTGGAAGATAATTCCCGAACACTTTGCTGACTTTTTATCAAATAAGATTTTTATCAGTTTTCAAAATTATTTTTAAATTTTCAACTATTATTAAATTTTTTATTACTTGCATTAAAATTCATTTTCACATGAGTTTAAAAATAAAAAAAATCAATATCATAATCCTTATCAAAATCAGAATCCAATTTTAGCCAATATATTTCTGATTAAAAGGAAAAATCAGTCACAACATTTCATTGAGAAAAAAAGTGTGCATTTGTAAACACATCTATTATTTAAAAAACTTTTACGCTATTTAACTTCAGATAAAAGTGATAAAATTATATAGTAGTACTTACCTGCTGTGCCTCTATATCCACTGACGTGCATGGTGTAATTGTTAAATTCATCCGCAATCCAGAATTCGTCGTATGTGGCAAATGTTTGATTCCCCTCCCAGTCAGTTAGAATAAATTTCACGACATTTGATTTTAGATTCGTCAAAGTAAATATAATGTCATTGCCTGCAAAAATTTTAACATTTACATTAAATCTTACAAAGGGGATAAGAAATATAAAGATATTTTTTTGTGTACTTATCAAATATTTCATCAAATTTTGTATGCCCTGAAATTTTGCCTTTATGTCGTTTTATAACTTCGTGAACGTGTTTCGAAACGATATTGTAACATAATTTTTTTTAAATTTTTTGTTTAGTTTAATTTGACGGTAGATATGATACATTCTTGCAAAATTTTTACTCAGTGCTATAAAACATAAGACATATACACTGGAATTAGATGATGCTTAACTTTTAAATAAAAATTAATATTTTATTATTTTACTTGATACCATATTAGAATTTTTCTTAAAAATAGATAACAGGTTTAAAAAAGTCCTTCCGAGGTTTATTTTGCTTATTTTTATAGTGGTACTATATATATTTCTAAAGGTTAATTTAACACTCTTTCTGTAGAGTAAAATAAGTCTCTGTAATCATTGTGAAACTGATATTATTTCGTTTATTAAAACGTTATTTAAATTTAGAAAATTTAAAAAATGACGAAATTTAGTGGACAGGCATAAAATTAAATTCCTCTAGGTTTACTAATTTAACAAATGGTAAAACTTTTCTTAATTTGTACATAATATATTTTTTAATAATAAAAAGTAAATAAAGTTTCGGGGAATAATTACTGAAACACAAGGGACATTTTAAACAAGTGTTAAAACTGGGCAAATAATGATCTGATATTTAAATTTTTTCATCCTCAATAGTTTAGTTATATGTAGGTGATATCATCTCACATTTTCATAAGTTAATAATTTGTATTATGTTTAGTAACTTTCGTTGTTCTCAGAGTAAATGAGATAGTTACTTAGTCAGCAATTAGAACCCGTCCCTTTATTTTCAAATCTAACGTATGCGCATTTTTGAGATCAAAATATATCGCTTATTTTAATATATATAAAATATGTATGTATATAAAATATGTATGTATATTTTAATGTATATAAAATATGTATGTACGTAACAGAGGAATTTATTGAAGCTAAGAAGCAACTAGCAACTTTTCAAGATCGAGAAGTTGCCTACAACTAGTGGGTATTAGCTTTTATACCCAAACAGAATATTCGAGAAATAACTAATTTACATATTAAATAAAGATCTAGAATGTTCGAGAACATAAAGCAACAATAAACAACATTCTTAAATTGAAAATCCATACTTTGGATCAAATGCCATGCCGAGCAACGAGCCCGCAATCTTCGGGTCTGGATCTCGTGCTTTGACCATTCGGCCACTGAACTTGTTGGTAAAGTATCTTTATGTGGCATATTAAAGAAATATCTAGAATGTTCGAGAACATAAAGCAACAATAAACAACATTCTTAAATTGAAAATCCATACTTTGGATCAAATGCCATATAACGATAATCTTCTATATATATATATATATATATATATATATATATATATATATATATATATATATATATACATACATATACTTATATATATATATACATATACATATATATATATATATATATATATATATATATATATATATATATATATATATATATGTGCGCATATATATATATATATGTGTGTGTGTGTGTGTGTGTGTGTGTGTGTGTGTGTGTGTAATGAGACTGACTTCTCGATGGGGGTTTGCAGTCATGGCCATAAAAATAATACCGTTTCAGCTAAAGACCTTTATTAAGATAACTTTGAAGGACGGGATCCCACTTCATTATAGGGACAAACTGAAGGGCATGAAGTTCTATGTACAAGACACTTAACACCTGGGTCAACATCTGTGGGAAAATATCTCTAGAAAAATCTGTCTCCGCTAGCGTGTATTTCCTTTTTATTTGGAGATTTCCTAAATTGTCCGCTAGGGCCATGTAGGTTTATAATTGGCCAGGCCCCTTCTCTGAGGGCGTAACCTGTAGCCCCAGTGATCAATTTAGGTTAGGGGTTAAAAAGGGGAATGGAAAATGACGCGGGAATTTTTACCCTTGATTTAAGTTTTGAAAACCCCTGAGAATTTTCCTTACACACACACACACACACACACACACACACACACACACACATATATATATATATATATATATATATATATATATATATATATATATATATATACATGTATGTATACATGTATGTATGTAAGTATGTAAAGTCATAGAAATAAGGAAAACTAAAATCAGAAACATAAATTTAAAAAAGAAAAAGACCCAGATTTCAGATAACAGTCAAAAAAGGAATGAGATAAATACTATGATAACAAACACCGTTCATGAATTGGGACTCCAATTTAGGCCTTAAACGTTTAATGTGTGCTTAACACTTATCCTCGGTACAAACATAGGTATAATAGATTAATAATATCAAAATTTTTTTTATGAAATTTAACCTCAGCACATAAGTAGAATTTAAAAATAATCCAAAACAACAGAAATACTAACAACATATATGTCTTTATGTATATATATGTATATGCGTGTATGTATGTATATATGAGTGCACTTAGGGAGCAACCTGTTCTATTGGGTGTAAGACTTGCAGGTGCTGCCTTGGGAAAGAGTCTACGCCGGACTCAAAGATGAATAAGAATTTAAAATAAAAATAAATAAAATAAATAATAATGAAAAAATTAAATTAAAAAAAAAATTACAAAAAAAAATAAATAAAAAATAATAGAAATAAATCTGATTGTACTTTTGATGTTAATATTAGGGGAAAAACTGATTCGGTATGGAATCTCTTATACTAATAAAAAAATAACAATTAACAATTAATAATAGCTAAAATAAATAGCAAGTAGCTATATATACTAATGACTGGGAATAATTTTAGTAACTGCGAGGTTGGTTAACTTAGACTTATCACCAATATTGTACCAAACCATAGATGTGGCTGAGAAGATAACATGCTAAAACAAATGTACATGAGTCGTGGTAGCTCAGTCGGCAAAGGCAATGCTCTTGAGGGTTGTGGGTTCGGAGCCCAAAACGGCCTAAGATCCGCCGTGTTTGTTGAAAGTGATTGGGGCACTTAAAATATGTTCGTGGTTACAATGTCAAAGTTTTCAATTAATAACTCTGGGGGTGGCAGGCCATGTCTATGAGTCTTCTACTTGGTTCCTGTTTCAAAATTACTTGAGCTTAAGTCGTAGTTTCACCCTTGAGGTGCTCATCAAAACGAAAGGTTCATCCCTTTGCCTTAATATGAAGAAGAATCCGACTCAGTCGTGATTGGTTTGATTAAGTGGCATAAGACAACACAAAAAATATGCATAAATATTGCTCTTGAGTAGACATTTGACAATTAGAACTTATAAAACTTCTCAATATGCAAAACTGTTATAGACATAATACTATAAATTTATATATAAAGAATATAAATTACAAATATTTTATCAATACCTAAAAGGTGGCTTGATACATAAGATGTGAAATCAAATATATGTATATGTGTGTGTTACCAGTAAAAACTTTTTCACAGGATCACATGGCAGTAATGGCCCATTTTTTTGTAACTGCCAGGGCCTTCTTGGCAATGTAACTAACTGACTGAGATGCAGTCATCGTGGTGAGAAAAGCTTTCACTTTGAACTCATGACCAAGATAAAATCTAAGAATTTCTTATTTTAATCTAAAATATGCAGAACAGGTGGATGTGTCTTTCACAGACAATAGAAAAACGTAATCTGTTTGGATTTGAAAAATGCCATCTTGCGGACGTGAAAATAACGTGGATGATTTCTCAATGTTGGTAGATGAATTCTTTAATTTTGTTTTGGTAGATTGTTGTTACAACATTAGTAATGAAAATACGAACAAGAACATTAAAACTGCAAAGATTTCCAGTTTTTCCTGGAAAAATGGACAACTACATACAGGTAAAAGAAAGGGCCACCCGTTACAAAATTATAAATTCATTTTCGAAGTATTGGAAAGTTTAGAAGGAATGCCCTTCACAATGATTGATATCCTTGCCTTATTTTCAGTGACCGGGAAAGAAAAGTAGAAATTATATTTCGAAGAACCTTAGGGCCAATAATTTTTTAAATATTTCATATATAATCCTTAGTATGTTTCTTATGCATTCCAAAATGGTCTGCCAAATCATGACAAAATCATGACAAAATTTTGTATGGTAATTAATATGAAACCTGGGAAGGTTTGCGGCAGGTTAAATAGTTTACAGGAAGAAGATATAACACAGCTAGAATTTTTAAAAATTTCCATTGCATTTGGGAACTATATATTGGTACCATTTAATATTATATTAATCTTTTAAATATTGCATTGTAATTGAAATTCAAGTGTTAATATTTATTCATTAAAACTTTGTTTAGGAACATTCATAAATACTAGTGTAAAGGCAATTTCTGAAGTTAAAATATTAGGTATTTTTCGTATGTTTCCATATGGGAACAATAGCGAATTACACTAGATAAGAAAAATAGGTAATTTCGTTCAGTGGTAAAAGTCAATGTTTTTTTGGGGGAGGGGCAAGGACATTTGATTTACTTAAAAAAGTTTATCTCTATATTTCAATATTTAATTTTTAAACATTAAAGAGAAAGTTCGTGACTTTAATATGTCAATTAAATAAATCCCATGTGACATTCAATATTTTGAGAATTTTAAATAAAGGTATCTGATTTTAAATAACTGATTTCTAAAGAAAGTTGTATTTTATAAATATCTGTAAGCTATAGAATTAGTAAGCTAGAGCATAATTCTATTAAAAATCAAGAATGACTTTGTTGGTAATTAAAAATTTTACAACAAATTTATTATTTTAATTGAAATTTGTATGTTTCCATATGAGAGCATTGGCGTGTAAAAAGTTTATTACTTGCGAATATAATTAAAATGTTTTAAGTTAATTCATGAGATAGTGATTAAAATGTGATTTAATATATTAGTTTCAGTGCCTTTTAACTATATTTACTTGATGAATTATTTAACTTCTACTAATTATTTTCTGCATATTTCTCTGAGTTCAACTTCATTTTCACTACTTAAAATAATTCATTACTTATTCTGTCAACAGATTTACTTCTTTGTTCAAAAATATTTTACAAGGTTACAATTTGCAGAAACCAGAGACTAAATGAAGTGGAATTTTCCAAGTTTTCAAATGTTGGTACAAATATTAAAATTTTAGGAACTAACTGGTGATACAAAAATAATATATTTTTGGAGCGTATATCTGAGCCAATGACGAAAAGTTGCTCATCCTCCGTATTAGTTAACAAAATCCTACATCAGAAATATATTCACAAGTATGAATACCTAGATTTATCTAGATTGGTGAATCCTAGTTAAAAAAAACTATATTCTTTAAATATAAAGTAACGTGATTTGAGAAAAATTTACCAATCCAGAAATCTTTTGAAAGATCACCAAATCCATTTTTATAAGACTGCCAGTCTTTGAAAAAATAATCACTTCCACTGCCGAAATCCCCTCGCCTTTGAAGAACCTGGTAAAAGTATATGAGGATAATCTTTATTTAAGATCAAAACAAATATAAAAAAATATATACAATTACCAAAAATCAAAAAATACTGAAATATAAAATAGGTATGCAAAGTATAGTGTTCAACCTAAGTCGTAGCAACTTAAAACTAGACATCCTTCGTTAACATTACATTTTATCAATAAAAAATTCTTTTTCTAAACAAAACTGATAAAGGTTGTTGGGCAAGCTGTTACAGTGTAAAAGCACGTACATAACTCCTAATAACTAGACTTATTGTTAATTTAAATGGTTATATAAAAATATTTTCAATCTTCAAAAATTAAATCTAAATTTGAAAATGATGAGAAACAACTTGTAACATTCTTTTAAATAAATTATAAACATTTATGTAGCAACTAGTCAGGATTTACTATGCTCAAGCTGTTACTCAAGGGCTATTATTATTGTTTCCTGTATTTATGATTGGTTATTCCAATTGTTGAAAGAGTATCACTTTGCCTGATAATAGACCATGTCCTCCTTCAACATATAATATATATAAAGCTAAAACATAGTAAAATTTTATTTACTACAAAAATTTGGACTGTCATTTTGAAACTATATAAAAACGACGCCTTGTCTAACCTGTCCAATGGACTTAAAGAAAAAGTTTCACATAGAAGAAACGTCAAATATCTAAGCTGACGAAATTTGTTTCCTTGGAATTTGGCAGCATATCAATGACAACGAGACTATTTACCCCTGGACTCTGCGTACAATCACAAATGTGATGAATAATACACATTACCACAATAAATTGAATCGACTGATATTCTGTCAGATCCAAATGCATATCTATGTACGGTCAGTTTTCTAAAAGATTAGATAATAAAAATAATTACCGTCCATGCTCCTCCGTCCTCATCCATGTCACAGTAGACTTCAACTGGACCGCTGACCACTCGGTTCACAGGCCAGATTTTGTAGATTCCACTGTGGACAAGAGCTTTTTTGTCCTTGATCTCGGCGCAATCCATTGGTCTATCACTTACAGTTTCAACAGGAACGCAACTAAAATAAGCAGTTACAGTAATATGTATTTCAATCATATAAATTTTTAATTTTGAACAATATTTTTCTTTAAAATTATTCTCAGTGATTAGGCTTGAATGAATGAAAAAGGCAAAAGACTATATTTCAGTAATAAAAAAATGTTTCTTACAGAGACACACAGTGCAAAAAATCCATTTTGGATTTTTGAGAAGTTAGGGTTAGCAAAATACACGGCGAGTGAAGAGTATCTTCTCCTAAACTGTAGATCCGATTTTAAAATAAGTTGGTATAAATATGCTTCATATCACATAAAAAAATATTGTCGTGTATAAAACGACCGAAATCCACCCTTTCCCCTTTTTTCGAGCGTTTAATACCATTATTTGAATCCCTATTTTCCTTCGTTGTGTGCAGGCGATTAAATTTATCAATTTATCAAGTAATAAATAGGTAAAAATAACATTTTTTCTAGTATTGTGACGGCATTCTTTTAACCATCTCATTTAATCATTTCTTATTTTAAATATCAATTGCATTATTTTCATACGTTTTATCACTGAACTTAGATATTACGTAAGAATTTTGTTTTTTATTTAGCTTAAATAATAGATTAGGTACATATGTGATGATTTTAAATTTAATCCTCTATTATTATTACTATTATTATTTTTGCAATGAAATTTTATCCCTGCAATTAACAACAAATTCTTTTCATTAAATTCTAAGAGTCTATTTTACGGACTAAAAAATATCTAGTTTTTAAGTTATATACCTTTGAAAATTAAGAAGTTCGTTCGTTTGTGTATTTGTTTTTCATACATAACCACACGATTTGGAACTATCGTTGGCATTCAAACAGCCCCATCGCTGATCGCTGAATCACATGCTAGCCTCTCTCGTGTGTGAAATTTAACTGTACCCCTCGCTATTTGATATCGCTTTCATAGTAGCGCTGTCCCGGAACAAACATCTGTGAACCAATTACATTCCGCGGTGGTCAAAAGACCTCGAATGATTAGAGGCATCCATAGTGAATTTTTGATAAGTTAGGGTTAACAGAATTTTACCGATCCCGTCGTATGACGGTCTAAATGCTAGTTCTAGTGATAGTTTTAGGTTTCCGCCTCAATAACGGTGCCAAGGGATGACACATTAGGCTATGCTAAACCAATTGTTTTCGTATATCAATTACAGATATTGTTTGGGAACATTACTTAAAAAACTTTTTTTTTTATTTAAAGCTAATTTTATATCCAGCTACGAAATAGTACATGAATGGCGTAATGCAAAATTTAAGTTAATGTTTCAAACATTTAGTGTGGAATATTTTCCAAAGTAAAATTTAATTTCAATTCAGACAGTGTAACTAAATAATTATATAACCCTTTTCAAATGATGTCGAATCCATATAGATATTTAAAATTTTTCATTAAATTATTAAGTGATTTCTATATTGTTAGATTTATTTTTAAATCAAAATATGATGAACTAGTGAAATGTGTATTATAGATGTTCTTGATTTGTATCTTAAATTTCAAATAAAAATTATATAAATGAATGGTCCTTCATAATAATTATTTAGAGTATGAGGTTGTAATCTTTTTTAATTTAAAAAAATTATTGCCCATAAAAGTTATTATTGAAAAAAAAAACTGTTTGTATAACCATTTGGAAGTAAATATTAATTCTCCAGGAAATATAAGATTTTCTTCATAAACAATTTTGATTGAAGCTTAATTCTTACCTGGTTTTCATTGTAGTGTACTTCTTCACATCTTCCAGTAGATGTTTGGCATTATTTAATAAAGTAACAACGATGGATGATTGAATTTCTTCAGTTATATTCTTCAAAAGGAAAGAAGAACATTGAGTATCCTTCGAAGAACCACTGTAAATCAGATTGATAGGCCAATTAATAAGTAAAATAGTGTGATAATGACGTCCAAAATATAAACATCTAATCCCAAATAATACTCAAGACCGTTCCGGAAATCATATTTATTTATTGGTACACGATTCTTGATAAAAATATAATACTTCATGGGTATAAAATATAATACCCATGAAGAAAAATACACTCCCTGTGAAAACCGTTACCCAACTGAATATTCTAACACTTAAAAGTTTTTAATCTTTACGTTTATCTCTCATTTCTGTTATAATAGCATAGTACTGGAAAAATACTGGTAATATGTACTTAAAAACTCCTCTCTTTAAGTTCACTGCTTAAGTCCAAAAATATTTTGCTATTTTTTAAAATTTTTATAATTTTTATTTTTTTCTATTTTCTAACTCATTTTGTTTACTTTTTGCACCGATTAAAAGCAGGGTTACAGCTCATTAAAGAGACATTATTAGCTGCAAATATTAACTAAATGTTCAATTTAAATCCCAGAAATTGCTATAAACTTCAAATTCTGGATATATTTTATATAGGTTATATATAGCTACTAAATAATTAAACTTTTATTCATAAGCAGTGTAGGTTCTAAACAGACTTGAGAGAATTAAAAATATCAAGAAAAATTAAAGGAGAGATGATTTAGAGATAGAGATAAATTCTTCAATAGTATTTTTCAGTTGCAACTCATAGTATTATATCCTATTACAAACGTTGCACGAATTTTTATAGCTATTAAAACTGTAAAACATTTATGAACCACAAGCTATCTCAATGCATCAGATGTGATATACATTACTGTCATTCTGTAACAGAGACGTTGGACTTTCACAGAATCTCAGAAAGTTGGTTAAATCGATGAATACGAAGCTATATGATAAAATTTTATTAAAATGTATACTGATGTTTTAAACATGTACTGTGGATTATTTTCTAAAGTAAAATTTAATTTTAAATTAGACACTGTAACTTGGTATTTTAGACAATTTCGCAAATTAGGTATAATGACAAAGGTCTATTGAAAATGTTCAGTGATTTCAGAACAAATAATTCCTATAATAAGACGTAAAAAAAATTTAAATATGTGAAAATTTAAGAAGTGAACTGAAGACTCTAAACGACATGCACTATCATTTACAAAACTTTTAAAGAACTATTCTGTGTTAACTATAAGAACAAATATAAGACATGCGTTACAAAAAATATAACTATAGAGAAATTCAATATAATTTATAATTTAATTATAATATTTTTACAGTTAGATCAAATTCAATCGCATATTTTTCAGAAATCGTTTTTCAATGAAAATCTTTAATATTATCAGGATATCTCTCATAATTATCCAAATAATGTAATAATAATCGTAACAAATTATTCTAGAAATATAGATAAAATAACTTAAAATAATAGATGTAAAATAGATATTTTTTATTTGGAGCTGTTTCCATACAAGAGTCTGGATGAATCATGTAACATATTAACATAGAAAGATATAATTGTCTGTATAATTTCTGTTTAAATTTTTCTTATATTTTGGGTAATTGAGAAGATTTGAGTTATAGATATCTTGCATGTTAAAGAAATTTAGATAGTAACATTAGTATTTTATATAAATTGCTAGGCTTTTCAATCAAGTTATTTAAAAAATTACTAGAAATTTACCGGATTATAAAATAGGAGAGAAATTATTCTAACTTTTAGTAAAGAAAGATTTATTTTCCATACTATAATACTCCTTATGTTTAATTTTTTATTATTTGTTTACTATTTTATCAAAAAAAAATTTAAAAAGTGATACAATTTGAAAAGAATCCGAACATATGCAGCCACCTACATTAAAACAACAATTAAGAAAATTAATGATCCTTTGTAGTATTAGTTTAAAAGTTCTAAAGGTAATTTTCTTAAGTGAGAAAGAGGTAGAGAATAAAAATTAGTATTGAAAAAATTACTTGTCTAACCCTTATGACGTATATGAAGTTTCTTCAAAAGATAATGTAATATTCTCTATAAAATTTAGGTAGAAGCATAAATCTTACCTAGTTTTTACTGTAGTATATTTCTTTGCGTCTTCCAGTAGACTTTGCGTATTATTTAATAGATTAAGAACAATGGATGATTGAATTTCATCAGTTATATTCTTTAACAGGAAAGAAGCGCATACGGAATTCTCGGCAGAAGCACTGGAACTTAAAAAACTCCAAAATATAAAGACAGCAACTGCGTGGAATCGCATGATAAAGAAAACCGCTATAAATTATGAACTGACCTCAAATGATTGCCAAGACTATGTCGGAACGCGTTTTTATTTCTTTATATAACAAACTGGAAAATAAAAAGTTATCGCATCCATATGTCAATACCCATTTCATGATTAAGTATTCTAGGAAAAGAAGTGTTTGTCTCAGTTTCTTATCTAACCATGATATTCACGCTACTGATCTCGACGTATTTAACCAATGATAACAGTACAAAGATGAAAATCAAAACTTTTAAGTGGTTGTTTCCAAAGATTTCCGATGTAGGAAAAGAAACTGATAGAACAGAAAGTGTTTACTTCCTCCTCTTCCCGCTTAAAATAACTATGCAAGAAATAGTTCTGAGAATTTGAAATGTTATTCAGAGCTGTGAAATACCATTGGAATTCGACAGATGAAATATATATTATATAGATAATTTTTGCGATATATTACTTAGATATTCTGTTTATTATCTTTAGGTTAGAATAATATTATATATTAAATTTGTTAGTTAACAATATTTCTAGAAATATCGCATTAAAAACAGAAAATAAAGTTTTTTGAAATGCGGAAAACAAGTTTCATGGTATTTACTTTTTCTACGACATTAAAAACTGATATTTATTTTACATTGATAATTATATTATGATTTTTTATATTTTTAAGTAATTTTTAATTTAACCTTCTTCTGCAGTGATTGAACTATTTAAATTTTCAGGTTTTAGTTTCAGAACTGTTAAGAGAATCTAACAAAATCTACTTCAATTCAATGCATCGATATTTATTTACCAATTATTCAAAAATAATTTATGAGTTATTTTGATATTGTAGATTATCTTTACGATACACATACATTTTAAAGATGACTAATTCTTACTACTTTGAGAAATTGAAAACACTTCCGTACTAAGGAATGATATAGCTAATTTTTGCAATATGTTACTTAGATATTCTGTTTATTACCTTTAGGTTAGAATATTAAATATTAAATTTGTTAGTTAGATTTTATTAGACAGATGAAATAGGGTCTGATGGGATAAAACGGGTAGAAAAAGCGTGATACAGCACTCTTTTTCACACAAAAAAAAAAACTATAATCAAACAATTTATTTCATGTAGTCATACAATTTTTTCATTAACATGATTGTTAAATAGTTTTATACATTTTCTTAAATAGCAAATTTATAATCTTTTTACTTTTTTAGACTTGTTTTACCCCAGAGGTGGGTTGAAATATGTATTGAATAAAAATGCTACTATTTAGGAAAAATTTAATTAAAACTTAATTTTTTAATGTCACACACATTTAATGTGATATAACTACAATTTATATTGGAAAACTGCAATAACCATTGTTATCAAGTTGAGCAAGTTCTGCTACATGAAGAACAGTCATCACATTTCCGGCCTTAATATTTACCCGTTTTTTTTTTTCGTCTGTCGTTTTCTAGGACTTTATTTTTATCCTTAGAACTGCAATCGTGAAATGTGGTAAGGGTGACCTGTTTTAAATTCATATATGGAGAAGAAATGACAAATATTGAAGTGGTTGAACTGGAAGTTTGCGTAGAACGAGCTTCCAGTTGTTCAAATCTGTGCAAAGCTGTTTACTGTTATTTTTCCAGCCTTTTCCCAGTACAGTGTCAAATATATGTTTCAGCAGGTTAGGGAATGTCGTTTTGGACACATTTTGAAATCAGCTCTCCGTGTACCACATCTTTAGGATTTTAATGCAGACGCACTTCATATGGTCCCATAAATGTCCCATAGATTCAATCATTGTATCATGCATCCATACTGAATCTGTACAGTCATATAATGCACCAGGGTGGCCACACATGGTGCAAGTTTCATATAAGTCTAGACTTTTGTACAAAGTGAAAGATGAAAAAGGTTTTCCAGTCGCAACAGTACAAAACATCGATGAAAACTCAAGTATTTTTAGGCTTACAAATTCAATTTTACTATTATTGTATTTATTTATCCTATGCCACAGCAAATAAGTTTTAAAAATTACTATGTAAATTTATTTACACAGAAATTGTAGCCTGGTTTTAATCATTACATCTAAAAATTCACAACTTTATAATAAATTGTTAAGCCTAACCAATACACATTTTTCACTATCTTTCAAAGATAATCATTAAACATAAAATATTTAAAATATTTCTTGCCTGTTATTGAAAAACTGTTATTCAGAAACCCTTGCAGTTGATTATTAAATATATCCACGATAAAAGAAATAAAGCTTTACTGTTTGAAAATTTTTAAGACCTTAGTAAATTAAGAATGTATTTCGGACTTGTAAACAAGGCATCTATGTTGACAGATGCAAAATATAAAACTTCTTAAGGAAAATAAATTTTGTTAAAAAAGGTCTAAAAATATAGTAAAAATCTAAAATATAATTGTTAAAAGCTTCTTGTTTACATCTACTACAAAATTAAAAAATAATTCTATTTATATTCATAATTTTATATTAAGATATTTTTATATTTTTAGGTAATTAAGTTCTCCTTTTTCCTCCTGTGTTTTAGCTGATGAAATTTTCAGATTTTAGTTAAAAAACTAATAAACAAAACTAACAAAGTCGTCTTCGATTTAACGCTCTCGCTGCGCATCCCGCGATTTCCACGGGCAACATAGATGTAGCAAAATTTGCGCAATCCGCGATTTCCGCGGGCATGCATTTTACCTGTCTATATAACTGTGCAACAAGTTCTTTCCCCATTTATTCATTCCTTTTAGCTTTACTGTGATTTTTAATTGTTTATGTATCTTTAAACTAGCACATGGCTTTAATTGTCCACCTTTCTCCGAAATATAGAATTTTTTCTAGCATTTTGAGAGAGCTGTTCACAGGTGAAGGATGTCTGTCAGGAAGAGTTTCGCGAGTGATATAACCTAAGTATAGTATCGTATAATATAGTTTAGTATCGTATAGTATCGTGTAGTATAATTTAGTATCGTATAGTATCGTATAATATAGTACATTATAGTATCGTATAGTATCGTATATTATAGTATCGTATAGTATAATTTAGTATCGTATAGTATCGTATAGTATCTGGTAGTATAGTATAGTACCGTGTAGTACAGTATAGTATCGCATAGTATAGTATAGTATTGTGTAAAATATTATAGTATCGTATAGTATCGTGTAGTACCGTATAGTATAGTTTAGTAACGTATAGTATGATATATAATAGTATTTTTATACTATCGTATTGTATCGTATAGTATAGTATATTATAGTATCGTATAGTATCGTATAGTATAGTATCGTGTAGTATAGTATAGTATCGTATAGTATAGTATAGTATCGTATAGTATAGTATAGTATCGTGTAATATAAATTAGTATCGTATAGTATCGTGTAGTATAGTTTAGTATCGTATAGTATAGTATCGTATATTATAGTATATTATAGTATCGTATAATATCGTATAGTATAGTATATTATAGTATACTTTAGTATCGTATAGTATAGTGTAGTATCGTGTAGTAGAATATAGTATAGTATCGTATAGTACCGCGTAGTATAGTTTAGCATCGTATAGTATCGTGTAGTATAGTTTAATATCGTATAGTATTGTGTAGTATAGTTTAGCACCGCATAGTATCGTGTAATATAGTTTAATATCGTATAGTATGGTATATTATATTATATTATCTAATAGTATAGTAAAGTATAGTATACTATTGTATCGTGTAGTATAGTATAGTATTGTATAGTATACTATTGTATCGTGTAGTATAGTATAGTATTGTATAGTATAGTATAGTATATTATAGTATGGTATAGTAACGTATAGTATAGTATCGTGTACTAAAGTATAGTATCGTATAGTAGTATAGTATAGTATAATGTCGTGTAGTATAGTTTAGTATCGTATAGTAACGAATATTATATTATATTATCGTATCGTATAGTAACATATAGTATAGTATATTATAGTATCGTATAGTATAGTTTAGTATCGTATAGTATCGTATAGTATAGTATAGTATAGTATCGTATAGTATCGTGTAGTATAGTTTAGTATCGTATAGTATCGTATATTATAGTATATTATATTATCGTATAGTATAGTATAGTATCGTGTAGTATAGTTTAGTATCGTATAGTATCGTGTAGTATAGTTTAGTATCGTATAGTATCGTATATTATAGTATATTATAGTATCGTATAGTATCGTATATTATAGTATATTATAGTATCGTATAGTATCGTATATTATAGTATATTATAGTATCGTATAGTATAGTATAGTATCGTATAGTATAGTATAGTATCGTATAGTATAGTATATTATAGTATAGTATAGTATAGTATCGAATAGTATCGTATAGTATAGTATAGTATCGTATAGTATAGTATAGTATAGTATAGTATCGTATAGTATAGTATAGTATAGTATAGTATCGTGTAGTATCCTGTAGTATAGTTTAGTAACGTATAGTATCGTGTAGTATAGTATAGTATCGTATAGTATCGTATAGTATCGTGTAGTATAGTTTAGTATCGTATAGTATCGTATTTGTATATTATAGTATCGTATAGTATCGTATAGTATAGTATAGTATAGTATCGTATAGTACCGTATAGTATAGAATAGTATCGTATATTATAGTATCGTATAGTATAGTTTATTATCGTATAGTATCGTATATTATCGTATAATAGAATATAGTATATTATAGTATAGAACAGTATAGTATATTATAGTATAGTATAGTATCGTATATTATAGAATATTATAGTATAGTATAGTATAGTATAGTATCGTATAATATAATATAGTATAGTATAGTATATTATAGTATAGTATCGTATAATATAGTATAGTATCGTATAGTATATTATAGTATAGTATATTATAGTATAGTATAGTATAGTATAGTATAGTATCGTATATAGTATAGTATAGTATCGTGTAGTATAGAATAGTATCGTGTAGTAAAGTTTAGTATTTCATAGTAGTATCGTGTAGTATAGTATAATAGTGTCGTATATTATAGTTTTATGTCGTATAGTATAGTATATTAAGTATATTATAGTATCGTATAGTATATTATTTTATCGTATAGTATCGTATATTACAGTATATTATCGTATTATAGTATCGTAGAGTATATTATAGTATCGTATAGTATAGTTTACTATCGTATAGTATCGTATAGTATAGTATAGTATAGTATAGTTTAGTATCGTATAGTATCGTGTAGTATAGTATAGTATCGTGTAGTATACTATAGTATCATATAGTATCGTATAGTATAGTGTAGTATCGTATACTATGATATAGTATCGTATAATATCGTATAGTATAGTATATTAGAGTATCGTATAGTATCGTATAGTATAGTGTAGTATCGTGTTGTATCCTGTAGTATAGTATCGTATAGTATCGTATAGTATAGTATAGTATCGTATAGTATATAGTAGTCCTATAGTATAGTATCGTATAGTATGTATAGTATAGTAAAGTAAAGTATCGTTTGTATAGTTTAGTATCTAGTACAGTATCATATAGTATAGTATACATAGTATAATCGTGTAGTATAGTATAATATCTTATAGTTTAGGATATTAAAGTATCGCGTATTATTGTATAGTGTCGTGTAGTATAGTTGTCGTATGTATCGTGTAGTTGTTTAGTATCGTGTAGTATATTTTTAATCGCATAATATTGTGTAGTATAGTTTAGTATCGTATAGTATCGTATATTATAGTATATTATAGTATCGTATAGTATCGCAAACTATAATATATTATAGTATCGTATTATATAGTATAGTATAGTGTAGTATAGTATAGTATCTTATAGTATAGTATAGTATCGTATAGTATAGTATAGTATAGTAAAGTATCGTGTAGTATAGTTTAGTACAGTTTAGTGTCGTGTAGTATCGTGTATGTTATTTAAGTATCGTTAGTAGTATATTAAAGTATATTAGTATCGTACAGTATAGTATAGGATAGTATTAAAGTATGTGTATATAGATTATTTATATAAATATAACCATTCTTATAGAATATAAACAATATTTAAATTAAATAGTATATTTACAGAAAATTATTTATTTTAGTAATAGTATGTATATAGAAGTATAGAACCAAGAAAAGAATTTGTATGTTAGTAAAAGTGAAAAAATTTTGTATTTATAAAGAATTTTCGTATTTATACTTTATTGCAGTAGTAAAATGTTTTTTTTAAAAATCGTATAGTATGTTATTAAAGTTCAAAATAGTTTGTATCTGTAAAATCGATAATATAAATTTTCGTATGTATTTAAAAAGGGAAATTTATTTTCGTATAAATGTTTAGTATTTAAATTAATTTTCAGTTTAATAGTATATTCATTTTAGATTACATTAATAAAAATTTTGAAAATCTTATATTTTTTTATGCTTGGTTAATATAATTATATTATGAAATTATTGTATAATTTTTTTCATGAATTAGTTAGGAATATGTTAAATTATATAAATTTAAATTAACTAAGTATCATTAGAACTTTTTTTATAGTAGATGGTTTATAATGATTTATTATGTATAGATATTGATAGATTAAAAATGTTTAGTGTATTGTATTAAAAAGGGAAAATTTACACAAGGAACAGAATTATAGTATTATAGTGTAAAGTTGAATCATTACAATTAGTTTTTTCGTTGTATTTTAGTACCAAATTTGTAACAAGTTTTATCTTAATGAAGATATAATAAATCGCTGTGTAGTTTTAAACAAGTTTGTGCTGTATATTTTTATTTTTTCTAGAAGTATAGTAAATATTTAAGTGTATATCTTTTGTATGTTATATCTTTAAAGCAGAAGAAAAAGAAAACATTAATATTAGTAAAAGATAGTATATGAATAAAATGTTACAAGTATTAGTAACTAGTAGTATAGTAATTGAGATAGTTAAAATGTTTATCATTTGGTATGTTTTAATTCTTTTTTATGTCTATTGCAAAAGTAAGCAAAAATCTTAATTTATAAAATTAGTATATATATATTTTTATTTATTAATTAAAAATTTATAAACTTTTTATAAATAAAATGCATATATTAGATAATTTAGTAAAGTAAAAGAAAAATGATTTTATCAAAATTAGAAATTTGTATATTCTTTAGATGAGCTTTATAGTTTATTTAATTAGTATTCAATTTCTTTCTGAAAGTTAGTAAATTTATTCGTATAAGTAGTATAATATTATGTATTTATATTTGAAGTATTTTAAAAGTTTTATTTATGTAATGATCATTGTTATATTGAATTAATAAAATTATTTGTATTATACATTAATAATATGTGTATATGTTCTTAATAATATATTGATTTATTTTTACTTTGTAATAGATTACGCGAAAATAAGTACAGTATTTTAAATAATTTATAAGTATATAAAATGTATAAAAATAGTATATATTTATTTTATTAATACGGCATATTTTGGTTTTTTTTGCGAAATAGTAAATTTTGGTTTATTAGTTTTTTATATATAACATATATGTAAATTGTTGTGTTTATGGTTTGTATCATGAAATTGTATTTAATTAGAATATTAGTTTTTAGAATAAAAAATAGTATTGAATGTTTAGTTGATTATTATTTATATGACGTAATTTTTTAAACATTATATTATATCCATTTATATAAATAAATATTGCATATATCATATAACATATACATATTACATATATGACAAAATACCATGGTATCTATCTATCTTTATCTATCTATTTTTATCTATTATAGTATTTATATATTATATATATATATATAAATCTTTAAAAAAGTACCAAACTTTTTTTGGTACCTTCAAATCATACATTTGTACCTTCAAATATTTCTTTGGTATACACATAACAGTGTATGACTATTCCCAGATATACTTCTGCATGTAATTAAGTTAATTTATTATTTATAATTATTATACAGAAATACAAGTGCGTTCGCGTGAAATAAGCCTACAAAATTAATGGGAAAAACTGTTAAACATGTATAGGAAAAATAAAAAGGCTAAATAAATAAAACTATAATCCAATTGATACAATTTTAGATTTTAATAAAAGTAGACACAATAAGCAACTCTTTTTCAGGAATTTAATAAATACTGCTTTATAAAATTCACCATTAATTACGAAAATAAAATAACAAAGAAACATTTCAATAATTGTTAATGAAATATAAGTCATGAAATGTTTAGTTTGTTTAACATCATTTTCTTTTGCCCTTAACCAGCTAAATTTTGTTGCCAATCCATTTGACATTTTTGACAACATTTGTCATTAGTCTCTGAGGCTTATGCCACTGGTCTGAGAAAGTACTTAAAAATAAAAATATTTTAAATGTAGAATATAAATATGAATTCAGACAACATAACACCTAAATAGTGCTGAAAATATGAGAAAAATCAAAGCAAACAAATGAAATAATGCATTGGTACAAATGGAAACATTATAATTAAAAGTAAATTAAAATATAAATTATACAACAAACACTTGCTACTAACAATACAATATATTTACCAGAATATAATTCACAACATTTTAATACTTATCAGACCACCAACAGTTCTTTAGTGTTGATATTTAATTTAAAATTTCTACTCTCATTTGAATTTCTTCCCTTGTCTATTAGTCCTTTCTTTAAAAATAAATAGAATTCCTCTAGAAAAATAAAAACAAAACATGATTTCAGCTAGGTAAGTCAAGGTTGATAAATCCAAATGAAAAAACTGATCTTTTCACTTTAACTGAAAAATATCAAAAATAATCGAAACACACAAGCATCAATTTAAAGTTTTATTTGTTATGCATAAAATTTGAAAGACTATTAAAGAGACCTTTTTTTTTAGTCTATATCAAAATATGGAACGGACACTGAACCTACAGGCTAATTCTATTAAAGTTAAAACCTAGAGATCTTATAGATGAACATAATACGTCTTCGATATCTAACAGACGTCGAAATCAAAAACGAACATTAGACATCTATGTTTTAAAACTTCTATAGCACGTCCTGGATGACTTAGATGAATTTCGATCTCTATTAGACGACTATAAGCTCTATGTTGTTGTGTGGGTAGTATCGTATAGTATAGTATAGTATCGTGTAGTATAGTATAGTATCGTATAGTATCGTATATTATCGTGTAGTATAGTTTAGTATCGTATAGTATCGTGTAGTATAGTTTAGTATCGTATAGTATCGTGTAGTATAGTTTAGTATCGTATAGTATCGTGTAGTATAGTTTAGTATCGTATAGTATCGTGTAGTATAGTTTAGTATCGTATAGTATCGTGTAGTATAGTTTAGTATCGTATAGTATCGTGTAGTATAGTTTAGTAACGTATAGTAACAGGTAGTATAGTTTAGTATCGTATTCTATCTTAAATTATAGTATATTATAGTATAGTATAGTATAATATATTATAATATCGTATAATAAAGTATAGTATAGTATAGTATCGTGTAGTATAGTATAGTATCGTATAGTATAATAAACTATCGTGTAGTATAGTTTAGTATCGTATTGTATCGTAAATTATATTATATTATAGCATATAATAGTATCGTATAATAAAGTATAGTATAGTATAGTATCGTATAGTATACTAAAGTATCGTGTATTATAGTATAGTATCGTGTAGTATAGTATAGTATCGTGTAGTAAAGTATAGTATCATATAGTATAGTATTTTATCGTGTAGTATAGTATTTTATCGTGTAGTATAGTATAGTATCCTTTAGTATAGTATAGTATCGTGTAATATAGCTCAGTATCGTATAGTATAGTGTACAATAGTTTAGTATCGCATAGTATCGTATATTATAGTATATTATAGTAACGTATAGTATAGTTTAGTATCGTGTAGTGTAGTTTAGTATCGCTTAGTGAGGTGTAGTATAGATTAGTATCGTATAGTACCGTGTAGTGCTGTTTAGTATCGTATAGTATAATTTAGTATCATGTAGTATATTTTAGTATACTTTAGTATATTTTGTATCTTGTAGTATTGTATAGTATAGTTTAATATTGTGTAGTATCGTGAAGTATAGTGTAGTATATTTTTGTATCGTGTAGTACCGATTAGTTTAATTTAGTACCGTGTAGTATCGTGTAGTATAAATTAGTATCGTGTAGAATAGTTTAGTATCGTGTAATATAGTTTAGTATAGTGTAGTATCGTGTAGTATAGTTTAGTATCGTGTAGTGTCTTGTAGTATCGTGTAGTATCGTATAGTATAATTTAGTATAGTTCAGTATCGTGTAGTATCGTGTAAAAGCTTGTAATATAGTGTAATATCGTGTAGTATTTTGTAGTATCGTTTAGTAACGTATAGTATCATGTAGTATAGTTTAGTATCGCGTAGTATAATTTAATATCGTGTATTATTGTGTATTATAGTTTAGTATAATGTAGAATCGTGTAATATCGTGTAGTATAGTTTAGTATCGTGTAGTATAGTTTAGTATCGTGTAGTATAGTATAGTATCGTGTAGTATAGTTTAGCATCGTATAGTATCGTGAATTGCTGTTTAGTATCGTGTAGTATAATTTTGTATCATGTAATATATTTTAGTATACTTTAGTATATTTTGTAACTTGTAGTATTGTGTAGTATAGTTTAATATTGTGTAGTATCGTGTAGTATAGTGTAGTCTATTTTTTTATCATGTAGTACCGATTAGTTTATTTTAGTATCGTGTAGTATCGTGTAGTTTAAATTAGTATCGTGTAGAATAGTTTAGTATCGTGTAATATAGTTTAGTATCGTGTAGTATCGTATAGTATAATTTAGTATAGTTCAGTATCGTACAGTATCGTGTAAAAACTTGTAGTATAGTTTAGTATCATGTAGTATAGTTTAGTATAATTTAATATCGTGTAGTATATTGTAGTATGGTTTAGTAACGTATAGTATCGTGTAGTATAGTTTAGTATCGCGTAGTATAATTTAATATCGTGTAGTATTGTGTATTAGAGTTTAGTATCCTGTAGAATCGTGTAATATCGTGTAGTATAGTTAAGTATAGTGTAGTATAGTTTAGTATCGTATAGTATCGTGTAGTATAATTTGGTATTGTATAGTATCGTATAGTATAGTATAATAAAGTGTAATATAGTTTAGTAACTCATAGTATACTGTAGTATAGTTTACTATCGTATAGTATCGTATTTATAGTACATTATAGTATCGTATAGTATATTATATTATCGTATAATATCGTATAGTATAGTATAGTATCGTGTAGTATAGTATAGTATCGTGTAGTATAGTATAGTATCATGTAGTATAGTTTAGTATCGTATAGTATCGTATATAATAGTATATTATAGTATCGTATAGTATAGTATAGTATATTATCGTATAGTATAGTTTAGTATCTTGTAGTATTTTATAGTATCGTGTAGTATAGTTTAGTAGTATCGTGTAGTATAGATTAGTATCGTATAGTATTGTGTAGTATAGTTTAGTATCGTATAGTATCGTATATTATAATTTAGTATCGTATAGTATCGTATAGTATAGTTTTGTATCATATAGTATCGTGTATTAATATCGTAGAGTATCGTTTAGTATCATTTAGTATCGTATAGTACAGTATATTATAGTATAGTATCGTGTAGTATAGTATATTACCGTATAGTACAGTATAGTATAGTATAGTATAGTATAGTATAATATCGTGTAGTATAGTTTAGTAACGTACAGTATCGTGTAGTATAGTTTAGTAACGTATAGTATCGTGTAGTATAGTTTAATATCGTATAGTAACGTGTAATATATTTTAGTATCGTATAGTCTAGTATAGTATCGTGTAGTATAGTTTAGTATCGTATAGTACCGTGTAGTATAGTTTAGTAACGTATAGTATCGTGTAATATAGTTTAGTATCGTATTGTACCGTATAATATAGTATATTATAGTATAGTTTAGTATAGTATCGTGTAATAACGTATAGTATAGTATAATATCGTGTAGTTTTTTATAGTATCGTATAGTATACTAAAGTATCGTGTAGTATAGTATAGCATCGTATAGTGTAGTATAGTATCGTGTAGTAAAGTATAGTATCGTATAGTATAGTATTTTATCGTGTAGTATTGTATAGTATCGTATATTATAGTATAGTATCGTGTAATATAGTTTAGTATTGTATAGTATAGTGTACTATAGTTTAGTATCACATAATACCGTGTAGTACAGTTTAGTATCGTATATTATCGTGTAGTACTGTTTAGTATCGTGTAGTATCGTGGAGTACCCTGTAGTATATTTTAGTATCCTGTAGTATCGTGTAGTATATTTTAGTATATTTTTGTATCGTGTAGTATCGTTTAGTATAGTTTATTGTCGTGTAGTATCGTGTAGTAAAATTTAGTATCGTGTATTTTCGTGTAGTATAGTTTAGTATCGTGTGGTATCATGTAATATAGTTTAGTATCGCGTAGTATCGTGTAGTATAGTTTAGTATAGTTTAGTATCGCGTAGTATAATTTAGTATCGTGTACTGTAATTTAGTACCGTGTAGAAACGTATTTATATTATATTATATTATCGTATAGTATAGTATATTATATTATCGTATAATATGGTATATTATTTATAGTATCGTGTAGTATAGTATAGTATCGTGTAGTATAGTTTAGTATCGTATACTATCGTATATAATAGTATATTATAGTATCTTATAGTATAGTATAGTATATTATCGTATAGTATAGTTTAGTATCTTGTAGTATTTTATAGTATCGTGTAGTACAGTTTAGTATAGTATAGTTTTGTGTAGTATAATTTAGTATCGTAGAGTATCGTGTAGTACAGTATATTATAGTATAGTATAGTTTAGTATCTTGTAGTATTTTATAGTATCGTGTAGTACAGTTTAGTATCGTATAGTATCGTGTAGTATAATTTAGTATCGAATAGTATCGTGTAGTATAGTTTAATATCGTATAATATCGTGTATTATAATTTAGTATCGTCTAGTATCGTGTAGTAGAGTTTTGTATCATATAGTATCGTGTATTATAGTTTAGTATTTTAGAGTATCTATTAGTATCATATATTATCTTATAGTATATTATAGTATCGTATATTATCGTATATTATAGTATAGTATCTAGTAGCATAATATATTATCGTATAGTATAGTATAGTATAGTATCGTTTAGTATAGTTTAGTATCGAATAGTAAAGTATATTATAGTATAATATTGTATCGTATATTATCGAATAGTGTAGGATAATATAATATCGTCTAGTATAATTTAGTATCGTTAAGTATCATGTATTATAGTTTAGTATCGTATAGTATCGTATATTATAGTATATTATAGTATCGTATAGTATCGTATAGTATCGTATAGTATAGTATCGTGTAGTATAGTAGAGTATATTATAGTGTCGTATAGTATAGTATAGTAATGTGTAGTATAGTATAGAATCGTTTAGTTTTGTATCGCATAGTATCGTATATTATAGTATATTATAATATTGTATATTATCGTATATTATAGTATATTATAGTATCGTATAGTATAGTTTAGTATCGTATATTATCGTATAGTATAGTATAGTATCCTGTAGTATATTTTAGTAACGCACAGTATCGTGTAGTATAATTTACTATCGTATAGTATCGTATATAATAGTATAATACAGTATCGTATAGTATAGTTTATTATACTATCGTATAGTATAATTTAGAATCGTTTAGTACAGTATAGTGTCGTGTAGTATAGTTTAGTTTCGTATAGTATCGTATATTATAGTATATTATAGTATCGTATATTATAGTATATTACTGTATCGTATAGTAGAGTATAGTATACTAAAGTATAGAATAGTATAGTATATTATCCTATAGTATCGTATAATATAGTGTAGTATCGTATAATATAGTAACGTATAGAATAGTATAGTATCGTATAATATCTTATATTATAGTATCGTGTAGTATAATATAATATCGTGTAGAATTGTATAGTATAGTATACTATTGTATAGTATAGTATCGTGTAGTATAGTTTACTATCGTTTAGTATATTTTAGTATCGTATAGAATCGAGTAGTATAGTTTAGTATGGTAATTTATCGAGGAGTATAAATTAGTATCGTATATTATAGTATATAATAGTATATTATAGAATAGTATCCAAGAGTATAGTTTAGTATCATATAGTATAGTATATTATAATAAATTATAGTATCGTATAGTATGGTATAGTATATAATAGTATTGTATATTATAGTATAATAATGTATCCTATAGTATCTTATAGTATATTATATTATAGAATCGCATAGTATAGTATAGTATAGTATATTATAGTATAGTATAGTATATTATAGTATCGCATAGTATAGTATAGTATAGTATATTACCGTGCAGTATAGTATATTATCGTGCAATTTAGTATAGTATCTTGTAGTATAGTATAGTATTGTATAGTATCGAGTAGTATATTTTTGTGTCCTATAGTTTCGTGTAGTATCGTTTAGTATCGTATAGTATATTGTAGTATATTATAGTATCGTAGATTACCCTAGCGTATAGTATATTTTACTATCGTATAGTATAGATTAGTATCATGTAGTATAGTTTAGTATTGTATAGTATCGTATATTATATTATATTGTAGTATCGTATAGTATCGTATATTATAGTATAGTATCGTATAGTATAGTATAGTATCGTATAGTATAGTATAGTATAGTATCGTATAGTATAGTATAGTATTTTATAGTGAATTTAGTATCGTGCAGTATCGTATAATATCGTGTTGTATAGTTTAATAACGTATAGTATCGTGTAGTATAATTTAGTAGCGTATAGTATCGTGTAATATAGTTTAGTATAGTATAGTGTCGTATAGTATAATTTATTATAGTATAGTATAGTATATTATAGTTTAGTATATTAAAGTATCGTATAGTATCGTATAGTATAGTATCGTGTAGTATAGTTTATTATCGAATAGTATAATATAGTATCGTGTAGTATAGTACAATATCGTAAATTATAGTATAGTATAGTATCGTATATTAGAGTATATTTTAGTATCGTATATTATCGTACAGTATATTATATTATATTACAGTATTGTATAATATAGTTTAATGTCGTATTGTATAGTATAGTATAGTATCGTATAGTATCGTGTAGTACAGTTTAGTATAGTTTATTATCGTGTAGTAACGTGTAGTATATTTTAGCATCGTATAGTATCGTATATTATAGTATATTATAGTGGCGTACAGTATGTTATAGTTTAGTATATTATAGTATCTTATAGTACAGTATAGTATCGTATAGTATCGTGTAGTATAGTTTAGTATCGTATAGTACCGTTTAGTGTAGTTTAGTATTGTATACTATAGTATCGTATTGTATCGTATAGTATATTATATTATAGTATTGTATAGTATCGTATAGTATAATATAGTATTGTATCGTTTATCGTATATATTGAAAAATATCGAGTTCGTGTCGTTTGGAGCTCTATAGAAGTTCCAGGTTGTGCTCATCTTGGGATCCATAAGATGTCGAAGAAATCTACTCGCAATCTATATCACGTCTATAAGACCGACAATTTCGACTCTGAGGGTACGCGATTTTGATATCTGAGGGTACGCGTATCATATAGTATAATATAGTATATTATCGTTTAGTATAGTATAGTATCGTATTATATAGTATAGTATCGTGTATTATAGTATAGTATCGTATACTATAGTATAGTATCGTGTAGTATAGTTTAGTATCGCATAGTATCGTGTATTATAGTATATTATAGTATACTATAGTATAGTATCGTGCAGTATAATATATTATCGTGCAGTATAGTCGAGTATCTTGTAGTATAGTATAGTATCGTATAGTATCGTGTAGTATATTTTAGTGTCCTATAGTATCGTGTAGTATCGTTTAGTATCGTATAGTATATTGTAGTATATTATAGTATCGTAGATTACCCTAGCGTATAGTATATTATACTATCGTATAGTATAGATTAGCATCCTGTAGTATAGTTTAGTATCGTATAGTATCGTATAGTATAGTATAGTATAGTATAGTGTAGTATAGTATAATATTTTTTAGTGTAATTTAGTATCGTGCAATATTGTATAATATCGTGTTGTATAGTTTAATATCGTATAGTATCGTATAGTATAGTGTCGTATAGTATAGTTTATTATAGTATAGTATAATATAGTATAGTTTAGTATATTAAAGTATCGTATAGTATCGTATAGTATAGTATGTTGTAGTATAGTTTATTATCGAATAGTATAATATAGTATCGTGTAGTATAGTATAATATCGTAATATATAGTATAGTATAGTATCGTATATTAGAGTATATTATGGTATCGTATATTATCGTACAGTATATTATATTATATTATAGTATTGTATAGTATAGTTTAATATCTTATTGTATAGTGTAGTATAGTATCGTGTAGTATCGTGTAGTATAGTTTAGTATCGTATAGTTTCGTTTAGTGTAGTTTAGTATCGTATACTATAGTATCGTATAGTATCGTATAGTATCTTATAGTACAGTATAGTATCGTATAGTATCGTGTAGTATAGTTTAATATCGTATAGTATAGTTTAGTGTATTTTAGTATCGTATACTATAGTATCGTATAGTATCGTATAGTATATTATATTATAGTATTGTATAGTATCGTATAGTATAATATAGTATTGTATCGTTTATCGTATATCGAAAAATATCGAGGTCGCGTCGTTTGGAGTTCTATAGAAGTTCCAGTGTGTGCTCTTCTATAGATCCATAAGATGTTGAAGAAATCTACTCGCCGCTCTATATCACGTCTATAAGATCGACAATTTCGACTCTGAGGGTACGCGATTTAGATATCTGATGATACGCGTATCATATAGTATAATATAGTATATTATCGTTTAGTATAGTATAGTATTGTTTAGTATAGTATAGTATCGTATATTATAGTATAAGTGTCGTTAAGTATACTATAATATCGTATGGTATATTATCGTATAGTTTAGTATAACATCGTGTAGAATAGTATATTATAGTATCATATAGTATAGTGTAGTATCGTGTAGTATAGTATAGTATCGTGTAGTATAGTTTAGTATCGTATATTATAGAGTAATATAGTATCGTATAGTATATTATATAATATACTATAATATACTATACGATATCGTATAGTATAATATACTATCGTGTAGTATAGTATAGTGTCGTGTAGTATAGTTTAGTTTCGTATAGTATCGTATAGTATTTAAATTATTGTATCGTATTGTATTGTATAGTATAGTATAGCATAGAATATTATAGTATAGTATCTATAGTATAGTATAGAATAGTATAGTATAGTATTGTATAGTATAGTATATTATCCTATAGTATCGTATAATAGTATATAATATCGAAGTGTAGAATCGTATAGAATAGTAACGTATAGAATAGTATAGTATCGTATACTCTCGTATAGTACAGTATCGAGTAGTATATAATAATATCGTGTAGAATTTTATAATATAGTATACTATTGTATAGTATAGTACCGTGTAGTATAGTTTAGTATCGTGTAGTATATTTTAGTATCGTACAGTATCGAGGAGTATATTTTAGTATAGTACAGTATAGACGAGTATAGTTTAGTATCGTATAGTATAATATATTATAGTATATTATAGAATAGTATCGAGGAGTATAATTTAGTATCGTATAGTTTAGTATATTATAGTATATTATAGTATCGTATATTAGAGTATAATATAGTATCGTATAGTATCGTATCGTATAGTATATTATATTATTGTATAATATAGTATATTATATTATCGTGTACTATATTATAGTATCGTGTAGTATAGTAGAGTATCGTATGGTATCGTGTAGTATATTTTAGTGTCATATAGTATCGTGTAGTATAGTTTAGTATCGTATAGTATCGTATATTGTACTATATTATAATATCGTAGATTATCATATAGTATAGTATATCATACTATCGTATAGTTTAGATTAGTGTATTGTAGTATAGTATAGTGTTGTGTAGTATATTTCAGTATCGTATAGTATCGTATATTATAGTATATTATTGTGTTCTATAGTATCGTATATTCTAGTATATTATATTATATTATAGTACCTAATGTTATAGTATAGTGTTGTGTATTATAGTATAGTATCGTGTATTAGAGTATAGTATCGTAAAGTATAGTATATTATCGTGTAGTATAGTTTAGTGTCGTATAGTATCGTAAAGTATAGTATAGTATCGTGTAGTATATTATAGTATCGTATAGTATAGTATAATATCGTGTAGTATAGTATAGTATAGTATATTATTGTATCGTATAGTATCGCTTAGTATTTTATATTATAGTATCGTATATTATAGTGTAGTATACGGTAGTATCGTATAATATCGTGTAGCATAGTATCGTGTATTACAGTTTAGTACCGTATGGTATTGTGTAGTAGTTTAGTATCAGATAGTATCATATATTGTAGTACATTATACTATCTTATAATATATTATAATATAGTATACTATATTATCGTATATTATGGTATATTATAGTTTATTATAATATCGTAAAGTATCGTATATATAGTATATTATAGTATCGTATAGTATAGTATATTATGGTATCTTATAGAATCGTATAGTATAATATAGTATCGTGTAGTATAGTATAGTATCGTATAGTATACTATAGTATCGTATAGTATAGTATATTATAGTATCGTATAGTATAGTATAATATCGTGTAGTATAGTATAGTATCGTATATTATCGTGTTGTATCGTATAGTATCCTGTAGTATAGTATAGTATTGTATAGTATCTTGTAGTATAGTTTTGTATCGTATAGTATCGTGAATTACAGTTTAGTTTCTTATAGTATCGTATATTATAGTAAATTATCGTGTATTATAGTATAGTATCATGTAGTATAGTATAGTATCGTATATTATAGTATAGTACCTTTGAATACAGTTTAGTATCGTTTAGTATCGAGTACTTTTTTTTAGTATCGCATAGTATCGTATATTACAGTATATTATATTATCGTATAGTATCGTATAGTATATTATAGTTTCGTGTAGTATAGTTTAGTATCGTATTGTATCGTATTGTATAGTAAAGTATCGTGTAGTATAGTATATTATCTTATAGTATAATATAGCATCGTGTAGTGTAATATAGTATCGTGTAGTATAGTTTAGTATCGCATATTATTATGTACTATACTTTAGTATCGTGTAATATCGTGTAGTATACTTTAGTATACTTTAGCATATTTTAGTATCGTGTAGTATCGCGTAGTATCTTTTAGTATAGTTTAGTATCGTGTAGTATCGTGTAGTATAGTTTCGTATAGTTTAGTATAGTTTAGTATATTTTAGTATCGTATAGTATTGTGTAGTATCGTTTAGTATCTTGTAGTATATTTTAGTATAGTTTAGTATCTTGTATTATAGTGTAGTATCGTTTAGTAACGTATAGTACCGTGTAGTGTAGTTTATTGTCGTGTATTTTAGTTTAGTATCATGTAGTATCTTGTAGTATATTTTAGTATAGTAAACTATCGTGCATTCTCGTGTAGTGTAGTTTTTTATCGTATAGAATCGTTTATTATAGTATCTCATAATATCGTATTGTATAGTTTAGTATCGTATAGTATATTTTAGTATCGTATAGTATCGTGTAGTATAGTATAGTATCGTGTAGTATAGTTTAGTATCGTATAGTATCTTATATTATAGTTTATTATAGTATCGTATAGTATATTTTAGTATCGTATAATATCGTATAGTATAGTACAGTATCGTGTAGTATAGTGTAGTATCGTATATTATTGTATAGTATCGTGTAGTATAGTATAGTATATTATAGTATCGTATAGTATCGTATAGTATAGTATATTATAGTATCGTATAGTATCGTATAGTATAGGTTAGTACTGTATAGTATCGTATATTACAGTATATTATAGTATCGTATAGTTTCGTATATTATAGTATATTAAATTATCGTATAATATAGTTTAGTATCGTATTGTATCGTATTGTATTGTATAGTATCGTGTAGTATAGCATAGTATAATATCGTGTAATATATTATAGTATCGTATAGTATCGTGTAGTATAGATTAGTATCGTATAGTATCGTGTAGTATTGTATAGTATCGTGTAGTATCGTGGAGTATCGTGTATTATATTTTAGTATCGTGTAGTATGGTGTAGTATAATTTAGTATCGTATAGTATACTTTAGTATACTTTAGTATAATTTAGTATAGTTTAGTATCGTGTAGTATCGTGTAGTATAGTTTAATATCGTGTAGTATCGTGTAGTATATTTTAGTATCGTGTATTAACGTGTTGTATCGTATTGTATCGAGGAGTAGAGTTTAGTATCGTATAGTATTGTATATTATAGTATATTTTATTATCGTATAGTATGGTATAGTATAGTATAGTGTAGTATCGTATAGTATGGTTTAGTATGGTATAGTATCGTATATTATAGTATATTACAGTATCTTATAGTATAGTATATTATAGTATCGTATATTTTAGTATAGTATCTTGTAGTATAGTATAGTATCGTGTAGTATAGTTTAGTATAGTTTTATTTCAAGATCTTTTGAATGTTGTACAAGAACAAAGTGTGGTTTTTAGAATTTTATGCTTTGATCTTTAACCTGCATAAAACGACAGCAAAATTTCTGCAGGATGCACCTTGGACTTAATAGTAACTTTCATTCCTAAATAATTTATGGGATATTTTATATTGTTTTAGTGTAATTACTATTTTACATCATTCTTCTAAGTGCTGTTTTATGTACCATATGTTTCTAACATCTATCTTCCTCATTTTTAAATTCTTCTCATAAATAATACATAGAATTAAAATTTCATACCAGTGGCGATGTTTCATGCCCTTTTGTTTTTAGCAAATCAACAAAGTGGGTATATAAAAATTTTGCTTTACGTCTTTGTTTTGCAGGAAAGGACAGAAAAATGATTTAAATAATAATCTATAGGATGTGTATTAGTAACATGCGCATTAATAGGATGTGTATAAATAATAACTTTCTTTCCTTATTAAATTATGTTAAACTTTATACAGTTTTTAGTTAAATCACTACTTTAGGGGATTCCTACTTCTAAGGGCTGTTTTAAATATCCATCATTTGATGTTTTTTTTTTTTGATTTTTTAAATCCTTCCCGTAAATGCTAGATAGAATTTAAATGTGGTAACTCGGGAGGGGAGGGTCAAGAATTTCTGTGCGTTGTGCACAGAACAAAATGTGTTATTTAGAAAATTATTCCTCAGATCATTATCCTGCATGAATTAAATTGTGTGTTACTAAGCTATATTTTTGGTGTAATTACTATTTTACTACATTCAAATAACTGCAGTTTTTCTTTCTTTCGCTTGTAGCATCTTTCTACTATTTTAAAAAGTTTTCTTAAGAATTATCGATAGCTTTAAAATCTAGTGTTAAAATCTTGCTTCTTATTTAGTGTGTTGTACAAGTAGTAAGTCTGAAATTTAGAGCTTTATGATTAGATACTTAACCTGCATGAAATGGAAGAAAAGGGACATAATCAATATTCTGTAATTAATATTCTATATTATATTCTATTATATCCAATTTCAATGAATAGCGTCATTGATTAGATATTTATTTCTAGGAAAGGAAATATTAAAAAAAATAGATTCCCTTTAAATCATGCATTTTATAAATTTAATACTCTCTAAGAGTTCTTAAATCTTCCTCTACATTTTATTTTTTTCATGTGTTTGAAAATAAAAGTAGTGTAATTGAATATATTTATATATATATATATTATATATATATATATATATATATATATATTATACATACAGTAATTATATATATATATATATATATATATATATATATATATATATATATATATATATATATATATATATATATATATATATATATATATATATATATATATATATATATATATATATTAACCTGGATAGATGTATATCAATTATGAAGAATACATTACATCAAATATTCTCTCACATACTTCAAATATAAAAAAAGAAAAGAAAATAGTATGATGTGAAATTCGTTAGCGTTAAAATCGAAAAACTAACATATTGTCAATGGTTATATATCTACTTCATCTACAAATAGAAATTTAGAGAAAATATTTCAAATTATGCATGGGGAAACATTTAAAAATATTTTTAATAATAGTTATTGGTGATTTCTATTGTGCTATAATATGTAACATAAAATTGGACGGAATCGATATTTTTTATTATAACTTAACAATCTTGTTGTCAATTTTTATAGCTTTTCTACATATTTAATTATGAATTTATATGTATATTTTGTACACATGCCACTGTGAGAACAGGCGTGTAGAAACATACTTCCCATACCATGAATCTATATTTATGATATTGTAAATAATGATATCTAAAATTTCTTATTTTCTTCTTTACTGCCATTTCAGTCCAAGGTGGGTCTTAGCCTGCGACACAAAATTTTTCTGACAATTCTGTCCTTGTGACGTATTGCAATTAGGCCTTCAATGCATGATCTTTACCACCACTCACTTGGCACGGGATCTCTCAATGTGGCTAAACTATCAGAGTTTCTGCGCCTTGATTAATTTTATAACATTTAATATTTTATAAGTGTCCTTACTTAGTCATTAACTCTTATTCTACAACAGTTATCATTAGACTGTGTTGAGTCTTTAATTTTTTGTAGTATATATTGCTCAAAACTTAGTTAATTATTTACATATGTTTCTTGTAAGGGTCTAAGCTTCCCATTTATAAGTTACCAAGGGAGGGATAATAGTTATGTAATAGTTTAGTTTAATTGTTCTAAGAGATGAATTTATTTTTATAAGCATTTAAGAGATTTTTAAAGCTTTTAATTTGGTATTATTGCCAATATATATATATATATATATATATATATATATATATATATATATATATATATATATATACATAGTGATAACATTTTACATTAAAATTATTTATGTAAAGTTTATTAATTTAAAAAATAACCTAATAATGAATTTTTTATCCTCATTATTAGCATGAAAACCTTTTAGATTCTTCCCCATAAGTTATCTCCAAATATTTTAAATTAAAAAATAAGTTTCTTTCCCAAATAGAATAATTTATAAAAAATATCTGCATTATACATAATTTGAAATTTATGCATAAAGTATGCTGAAAATAAAAAAAATGTTAAGTACCCCAATTTTTAATATTAAAAATTTTAAATGTAAAATTAATTGACAGCAGTTGAATTATTTTATGTATAAGTAATAATATATATATATATATATATATATATATATATATATATATATATATATATATATATATATATGTAAGTATGTATGTATATATACATATATATATATATTCATATACATATGTGTGTGTGTGTGGGTATGTATATAATATCGCCCTAAGAACCATAACACAAAAAATTCAACTTCTCTATAACAACATCTGATTGATATATTTCAATTAAAAATTTAAGGATTTTACTTTTTTCTTTCAGGTATAAGTTAGAAGATAAATTGCAGTAATTGTAATTCGAGGTAGAAAACAGGTGGCATTGTAACTTTTACTGCAATAAGGGGAGATTACTGTTTAACATAATTATAGTTTATTAAACTATAATTATAGTTAATTATATG
This sequence comes from Pardosa pseudoannulata, assembly GCA_032207245.1. Classification (NCBI taxonomy): domain Eukaryota; kingdom Metazoa; phylum Arthropoda; class Arachnida; order Araneae; family Lycosidae; genus Pardosa; species Pardosa pseudoannulata. The sequence goes on from CM063498.1 coordinate 131,394,155, forward strand.
TTCAAGCTATAAGAACCATTAGAGAAACTTTAATCACTGATTTTGATTAATATAGGATGCAGGTAGAAGTATGTTTTTTTAACTATGTTCCTGTTTCAAAATTTAAAACACACAAATGTCTTCTTTACCAATTTTTAGATTAAAGCCTGTAATTTACAGTACTTTATAATTTAATTTTCCCTAATATCAAGGTATATCTTCCAATGTAGATTTTGAATTATAGCAGCATAAAAGTCTACCACTTATTTATAGATTGGCTTTGGTTTTATTTACCTCAGTCAATGTCCTTGATTCCCTGAGTGAGACGAACTATAATTTGAAGTTTGTACAGTGATCCCAAGAAAAGCGCATCTTGAAGCTTGGGAACACTGCTTTAATAAAGAGAAACTTGTAAAGCGTCTGCTTACTCGAACATATCCACCGTGGTATTCCATCATGTCTTTAGTTAATGAGAGAAGATCAGTCCCTTCGTTTCACATTATTTTAATTCATGCGGCGATTTTAAACACTGCTATGATTTTATCTTAGTACTCCTCTCATTTATTTATCCATACATCTTATTAATTTGTTCAAGATTTTCAGCCTCTTTTATGTCTTTGGAACTAAGCAAACGAACGAAAGAACATTCTTCCCAGCAAGTGGAATGTTCAATTCACTGTTGTATTTTAATTACTCACAAATTTCAAAACGGCTGATTTTTTCTTGTATGGTGCTGTAGCTAACAAAGACATGCAAGTACTCTATGTGTATGCGGGAACAGCATACAAATCTTTGCAGCTGCAGAATTTTAAAAGGGTGCTTGCTTGAAAAACGATAGTTGAACTGCGGACAAACGTGTGATAGCTTACGTTGTACCAAACACCTTTATACTGAATTGCTAAATTCTTATCATGCCTATCACTTTCTTCAAAGTTTAGTGATAAATTAGGATCTTTTTTATTTAAAAAATAATTTATCTTTAAATTTTAAAAATATGTGTTTTATTTAAATATATTGAAAACGAAATTCAATTTCCTCAAGTTTGATTAAACGAAGTCAATTCATAAAATATTTTTATGTTTCTCAAACAGTTACATAAACAGTATATGTAAGTTATAAATAATAATTGGTTTATAAAGGGTATTGACTTGTATAGAGTTGCAATATGATTATATTGACAGTCTTCATAAATATACAGCAGTTTTCCTATCTAATTACAAAATTCTTGTTAGGATGCGTGTAAGCTTTCAGAGTGGATTTTAAGCAAAATTGTCCTGGCTGTATAAGCTTTCTTGAAGCCAAAACATTTCCTAAAACAACCAAAATGGAAGTTTAAGGTAATCATTTTTGTTAAGATATTCATTTTAGAAGTTTGATTCAGAAGCAGGAAGATAATTCAGGAACACTTTGCTGATAATTTATCAAATAAGATTTTTATCAGTTTTAAAAAATAATTTAAATTTTCAACTATTATTAAATATTTTACTACTTACATTAAAAATCCTTCTCACATGAGTTTAAAAGTTTTAAAAATATATCATAATCCTCATGATCTTTATTAGTATCATATTCCAGTTTTAACAAATATATTTCTGAATAAAAAGAAAAATCAGCCACAACATTTCATTGAGAAAAGAATGCATTTGTAAACATATCCATTATTTAAAAACCTTTTACGCTATTTAACTTTAGATAAAAGTGGTAATATTATATAGTAGTACGTACCTGCTGTGCCTCTATATCCACTGACGTGCATGGTGTAATTGTTAAATTCATCCGCAATCCAGAATTCGTCGTACGTGGCAAATTTTTGATTCCCCTCCCAGTCAGTTAGAATAAATTTCACGACATTTGATTTTAGATTCGTCAAAGTAAATATAATGTCATTGCCTGCAAAAATTTTAACATTTAAATTAGTCTTACAAGTCGGGTAAGAAATATAAAGATATTCTATTGCGTACTTGTCAAATATCTCAGCAAATTTTGTGTGCCCTGAAATTTTGCTTTTGTGTCGTTTTCATAACTTCGTGCAGTTTATTTTTTCAAAACGATATTTTAACATAATTTTCGGAAATTTATTTTCTTTTTTTTGCGAAATTTAAACTGATGGTAGACATGACACAATTTTGCAAAATGTTCACTCTGTGCTATAAAACATAAGACATACACATTGGAATTAAATAATGTTTAATTTTTAAATAAAAAATTACATTTTATTATTTTCCTTGATAACATATGAGAATATTTCTTAAAATTAGATAACAGGTTTAAAAAATTCATTCTGAGATTTTGTTCTGCTTATTTTTATAGTGGTACTATACAGATTTCTAAAGGTTAACTTAACACTCTTTGTGTACAGTTAAATAAGTCTGTAATAATTGTGAAATTGATATTATAACGTTTATTAGAACGTTATTTAAGCTTAAAACATTAAAAAAATTACGAAATTTAGTAGAGAGGTATAAAATTAAATTCCTCTCGGTTTACTATATAGTATATATATATATGCGTATATATATATATATATATATATATATATATATATATATATATATATATATATATATAAATGCTTGTATGTATGTATGTATGAGCGCCTTTAGGGAGCAGCCTACCCTATTTGGTGTACGACTTGCAGGTGCAGTCCTAGGTAAAAGTCTACCTCGGACTTAAAGTTGAATAACGATTTAAAATTAAAAATAAATAAAATAAATAACAAATAAAAAATTAAACTAAAAAAATTACAAAGAATAAATGAATAAATATAAAATAATAGAAATTAATCTGATTATACTTTAGATGTTAATAGCAGGGATAACGCTTGTTAAGTATGGAATCTTTTAAGATACGTTCTATTTATGTGTTGGGTTATAACAATGAGAGCACAACGCTATAGTAATATGGGAGTAAGGCTAATACAGACCAAATTAATAATAAAAAAATAACAATTAGCAATTAATAATAGATAAAATGAGTAGCAGATTGGGCTACATATGTAATTCCAAATTATACTAATGCCTCGGAATACTTAATTTGATTAGACATTTGACAATTAACTTAGAACTTATTGGACATGGCAATATGCAAAACTGTTATAAACATAATGACTCTATAAATTTGTAAATAATGAATACAATTTACAAATATTATATCAATACCTAAAAGGTGACTTTATACATAACAGGTGAAAACAAATATATGTATATGTTTGTGTGTTAAAAATTGGTCAAAACTTTTTCACGGGATCACATGGCAGTAACAGCCCATATTTTTAACTGTCATGGCCTTCTTGGTAATGGGCAATGTATCTGACTGAGATTCAGTTATTGTGGCAAGAAATGCATTCATTCAGAACTCAAGACCAGGCTAAATACCAGGCAAAAAGGTCAATTGGGTAAAAGTGAAAGAAAGGGCCACCTGTTACAAAATTATAAATCCATTTTCGCAGTATTTGAAAGTGTAGAAGTAATGCCCTTCAAAATTATTGTTATCCTTGCCTTATTTTGAGTGGCTGGGAAAGAAAAGTAGAAATTACATTTCAAAGAACCTTAGGGTTAATAATTTTTTTAATATTTCATATATAATCCTTAATATGTTTGTTACGCATTCCAGAACACCTTATAGCGATTGTTCGCATGTTTCCATATGGGAACAATAGCGAGTTACAATAGGTAGAAAAAAAAGGGTAATTTTGTACAGTGGTAAAAGTCAATGTTTTTCGGGGGAGGGACAGGAAGATAAGATTTGATTTCCTTAATAGCATTTATCTCTATTTCAATATTTAATTTTTAACCATTAAAGGGAAAGTACGTGACTTTAATATGTCACTTAAATAAATCTGATGTGATCTTCAATATTTTGGGAATTTTAAATAACGATATGGGATTTTAAACAACTGAGTTCTACAGAAAGCTGTATTTTATAAATTTCTGTACATTCTAGAATTTATACCTAGAGCTTATTTGTATTAAAAATCAAGGATGTGTTTGGTGGTAATTATAAATTTTTACAAAGAAGTTTTTTTTATTTTATTTGAACTTTTTATGTTTCCATATGGAAGCAATGGCGTGAAGAAGATTGTTATCGGAAGTGCGATGAATCGAAATTTGCATTGAATCTGGTGCCCACATAAAAAAGTGCTGTTCAGTTTTTTTTTAACAACTAAATTTTTTTAATTTTCCTAATGCTACTGGGTTTAAACAACTCTTTTTGTGAAAAAAAAAGTAAGGAAAAATCTTTTGCTCCTGTTATTAGCATTCTTCATTAAAATAAGCTATGGATTATTTGGTTCTATTCTGGTTAATTGCCTAAAGCATAGTTTATTGCCTTTAGGGGAAGCCTTCCATGTAGCGGGTTTAGAGCAAATAGATAGCGTTAGCACATAAGATATTGTATTTACTATAATTAATGTAATATTTTTATATAGTTCTAGAATTCCACTACGGGCTGTTTTTTGACACGCCTAGGATAGAGTACAGAAGTTTTAATTATATTTCCTTCATCGTGTTTTACTGAACAAGGGTTCAGTGCAGTAGCTTGTTAAGAGTCTAAGAAAAAGAACAACACTGTACTTGGCGATTTCCGAGTGTTGTTCCGAATTTGGAACCCGACATTAATAACTTTTTAAGCCTTAACCTTCACCAGTCTTAACTATATGTTTATTTTTTAATATCTTATAGATTTTATTATCAGGGTTTTAATAAACATATTTTTACTATATTTGATAAATATTTTAATGAACTTCTACATTGTGTTCTTAACAGTTAGATAGGCATATAAATCAGATATAAATTATGAAATAACATTTTAATATGTGATTTAATTAACCATTACGGAAGTGGGGAGTTCGAATATTTTTTCTTGTAAAGGGGGGGGGGGAGGACCGGTAGTTCAGAGAAGGTTGCAAACCTCGGGTATAAAGTTGTATTTTGAGATTTTATATTATGCAGTGAAATGAAAAAAAAAATACAAATTCAAATATATATTCCAGCTAAAAGCTTGAATAACATAACTCTGAAAAATTACTCTTATTAAAATTTTATCTAGATTGATGAATCCTAAATAAAAAGGAACGATACTCATTAAATATAAAGTAAATTGATTTGAGAAAAATTTACCAATCCAGAAATCTTTTGAAAGATCACCAAATCCATTTTTATAAGATTGCCAGTCTTTGAAAAAATAATCACTGCCACTGCCGAAATCACCTCGCCTTTGAAGAACCTGGTATAAGTATATTAAGAAAATCTTTTATTTAAGATCAAAACAAATATAAAAAATATATATACAATTAACAAAAAGAAAAAAATACTCAAATAGAAAGTAGGTAAGCAAAGTATAGTGTTCAATCTAAGTCATAGTAACTTAAAACAGGAGATCTTTCATAACATTATAGCTTATCAATAAACAATTCTTTTTCTAAACAAAACTGTTAAAGGTTGCTGGGCAAACTGTTACAGTGTTAAAGCACGTACACAAGTCCAAATATCTAGACTTATTGTTAATTTCAGTGGTTGTATAAAAATATTTTTAACCTTCAATAACTAAATCTAAATTTGAAAAAACTGCGAAAAACCCTGTAATATTCTTTTAAATAAATTATAAAAATTTATGTAATAAGGTTTTTACTATGATTAAGCTCTTACTCAAGGGCTATTAGTAATGTTTTCTGTATTTATGCTTGATTATGACCTGTGTTGAAAATAAATCACTTTGCCCGAGGATAGACGATGTCCTTATTCAACGGATTATATATACAAATCTAAAACATATGAAAAAAAGTTTTACTACAAAAATTAGGACTGCCATTTTGTAACATCATAAAAGCGACGCCTTTTCTACCCTGTCCAACTGACTTAAAATAAAAAGCTTCACATAAAAGAAACGTTAAATATCTATGCTGACGAAATTTGTTTCCTTGGAATTTAGTAGCATATCAATCACAAATAGAGTATTTTCACTTATGGGTTATTCCATGTGAAATCAACGCAAATTTAGAACAAATTCTACCTGACCCCCTCCAATTTTGATTAAATTTGGTATAGTAAATGACTTCATGGTAATAAAGAAAATCCCCAAATCTTATGTTCAAATAATAATTGGTTTGGGAGTTATAAGGCTTTAAAGTTGCCAGACTTGTCTAAAAAGTACACTATCGGCATACCTTTAAATTACACTTGTTACTCACCTAATTAAGCTATAAATAATTAAAAGGTGTTATTTTAAACCTTTTTTAATGGGCTTTCATATGATATACAATACATGATGACTTGAAATTTATTTTAAAAATTTAAATTTAAAATTAAATTTAAAATTTAAATTTATCAAAAAGCCAAATTTTTAAAATTTTGAAAAAATCTCAAAAATTGCTCATATTATTGTTAATTAATCCTCAAAGTTTCATGTTGGGATCATAATGGGATCACAAGCTACAAAAGGTTTTTGTTTGATATATTTACTATTGGAATAACGAAAATGAGGACATGCATTCATTACTTTTAATCTAACTCAGCTGTATAGGATGGCATTAATGTTTACACACTACCTTATCGACATATACTCTATTAAATAATACATTTAACATTTGTGAAGATTTTAGAATGAATAAAAATCATTAAAGTGCATCACTGTTGATGGATGGTGCTACTTATTTAGTTGAAACTGGTAGAAAGCTTTATGTGTTTTGACAATTTCTACTTCAGAAAGAATATACATTGGTCCTGTTAGAGTTAAAGGATTCACCTTACACATAACATCTGAAATTGGAATTCATACTACATCTGTCTTCATGTATTGTGACATAGTACATTGGGATTATAATGGGATCACAAGCTATAAAATACCAAGTTAGCTTCCATTAACACATGGAAAAATTAACACATACAAGGACTGCCTTGCTATGATGATTTTTAATCCAGCATCAGTCAGCTGCCACATGGGAGAGTGTACATCATGCTCTGGGAATACAGAATTAAAAACCATACTTGATGAAACATTCGATGAAAATATGGTGGAAAAGGTCATTTTCAATCAGTGGATTTCTGTTGATAGGAGATCATTAAAAACAATACAAAAGTCAGTATCAGAATTTATTGACATATTTTGTGAGAAAATGTCTGTATTAGTTTATCATTACTTTGTGGTGAAACAACAAAATTCATTTATAAATAATATAAAAGGAAATTTAAAAGATTCAGAGTTTGTACTTCTTGATTTTGCTGAAAATTACTTATTTGTTATACAGGATGAGGCCCAGAGCTGCCACTGGACTGTTCAATCTACAACTCACCCATTTGTTGTATATTACAAAGGGAAGTTTGGAATTGACCACTTTACATACATTATAATTTAAGACTGTTTGGAGCCCAATACAGTAGCAGTTTACTGTTTTCAAAAGAAGCTTATTACTTTTTTTAAGACAGAATTTTAAAAAAAGTGCAAGGAAAATATTTTATTTCTCAGATGGGTCATCTGCACAATATTTAAATAAGAAAAACTTTGCCAATTTATGCTTACATAAGGAAGATTTTGGCACTGAGGCAGAATGGCATTTTTGGACAACTGCTCATGGTAAAGGACCTTGTGATGGGGTACGAGGTACACTCAAGAGTTAGCGGCTTCAGCAAGCCTACAACGACCATATAAAAATCAAATACTTACACCACAACAGCTTTTTAACTGGACACAGGAAAACATCACAGGAATACATTATGTTTTACAACCCAAGAAGAACATGTTTCTACAGCTATATTTCTAGATGACCAATTTAAAAATGCTTTTGCAATTCCTGGGACTCAGAAATATCATGCTTTTATACACACAGAATCAAAAACAAAAGTCATTGAGAAGACATATTCCTTTTCACAAGATTTATTGATGCAAACTGCGGTAGCATCACAATAAAAGCTTCTATTTTCTGATACAAATGGCTATATTACTGCTGTTTATAATTGCAACTGGTGGCATACATTTATGTTAAGAGAAAGAAGAGAAAAACTCTGAAGAGGTAAAAGTGACATTCCTTCACTCATCTGTAAGGTGGATCCTTTAACTCCAACAGGACCAATGTATATTCTTTCTGAAGTACAAATTCTCAAAACACATAAAGCTTTCTACCAGTTTCAACTAAATAATTAGCACCATCCATCAAAAGTAATACACTTTAATAATTTTTCTTCATTCTACAATCTTCACAAATGTTAAATGTACTATTTACTAGAGTATATGTCGATAAGGTAGTGTGTAAACATTAATGCCATCCTATACAGCTGAGTTAGATTAAAAGTAATGAATGCATGTTCTCCTTTTCGTTATTCCAATAGTAAATATATATCAAACAAAAAAAATTTGTAGATTGTGATCCCATTATGATCTCAACATGAAAATTTGAGGATTAATTAAAATTAATATGAGCAATTTTTGAGATTTTTTCAAAATTTTAAAAACTTGGCTTTTTGAGAAATTTAAATTTTAAATTTTAATTAAAATTTAAATTTTTAAAATAAATTTCAAGTCATCATGTATTGTATATCATATGAAAGCCCATTAAAAAAGGTTTAAAATAACACCTTTTAATTATTTATAGCTTAATTAGGTGAGTAGCAAGTGTAATATAAAGGTATGCTGATAGTGTATTTTTTAGACAAATCTGGCAAATTTAAAGCCATATAACTCCCAAACCAATTATTATTTGAACATAAGATTTGGGGATTTTCTTTATTACCATAAAGTTACTTACTATACCAAATTTTATCAAAATTGGAGTTGGTCAGGTAGAAACCTTGTGTTGATTTGGTATGGAATTACCCCTATACTTTGTCCTAGAAGCACAAATGTGATAAATAATACAAACTACCCCAGTAAATTCAATCGGCTGATATTCTATGAAATTCAAATGCATATCTATGTACAGTTAGTTTTCTAAAAGATTAGATAGTAAAAATAATTACCGTCCATGCTCCTCCGTCATCTTCCATGTCGCAGTAGACTTCAACCGGACCGCTGACCACTCGGTTCACAGGCCAGATTTTGTAGATTCCACTGTGAGCAAGAGCACTTTTATCCTTGATCTCAGAGCAATCCATTGGTTTGTCACTTGCAGTTTCAACAGGAACGCAACTAAAATGAGCAGATATAGTAATATGTATTTCAATTATATAAATCTATAATTTTTGGACAATATTTTTCTTTAAAATTATTTTCAGTGATTAGGCTTGAATGAATAAAAAATCCAAAAGATTATATTTCTATTAAAAAAATTGTTTCTTACAAACACACACAGTGCAAAAAATCCATATTGGATTTTTGAGACGTTAGGGTTAGTAAAATTAAAAGCGAGTGAAGAGTATCTTCTCCTAAACTATAGATTCGATTCTAAAATAAATTGGTATATATAAATTGGTAATATGCTTCATATCACAGCCCTTCCCCTTTTTTCGAGTGTTTAATGCCATTATTTGAATCCCTATTTTCCTTGGTTGTATGCAGACGATTAAATTTATCAATTTATCAAGTAATAAATAGGTAAAAATAACATTTTTTCTAGTATTGTGACGGCATTCTTTTAACCATCTCATTTAATCATTTCTTATTTTAATATGATTTGCATTATTTTCATACGTTTTTTCACTGAACTCAGATATTACGCAAGTAATTTTCTTTATATTTGGCTTAAATAATAGATTAGGTGAATATGTGATGATTTTAAATTTATTCATCTATTATTATTATTTTGTTTTCAATGAAATTTCATTACCGGAATTAACAATAAATTCTTTTCATTAAAGTCTAAGAGTCTATTTTACGGAATAAAAAATATCTAGGTTTTAGTCATATATTTTTGAAAATTAAGAAGTTTGTTCGTTTGTGTATGTGTTTTTCTTACATAACCACACGATTTGAAACTACCGTTGGCATTCAAACAGCCCCACGCTGATCGCTGAATCATTGATCTAGCCTCTCTCGTGTGTGAAATTTTACTGTACCCCTCGCTATTTGACATCGCTTTCATAGTAGCGCTGTCCCGGAACCTCCCATCTGTGAACCAATTACATTCCGCGGTGGTCAAAAGACCTCGAATGTTTAGAGGCATCCATATTCAATTTTTATAAGTTAGGTTTAACAGAATTTTACCGATCCCGTCCTATGATGGTCTAAATACTAGATCTAGTGATATTTTTAGGTTTCCGCCTCAATAACGGTGCCAAGGGATGACACATTAGGCTATGCTAAACCAATTGTTTTCGTATATCTATTAGAGATATTGAACATTACTTAAAACATTACTTAAAATGAATATTACTTAAAATGAACATTACTTAAAAAACTTTTTTTTAATTTCCAGCTAATTTTATATCCAGCTTCGAAAAAGTACATGAATGGGGTAATGCAAAATTTAAGTTAATGTATCATATATTTAGTGTGGAATATTTTCCAAAGTAAAATTTAATTATAATTCAGACAGTGCAACTAAATAATTATATTACTTTTTTCAAATGATGTCGAATCCATATAGATATTTAAAATTTTTCATTAAATTATTAAGTGATTCCTATATTGTTAGATTTATTTTTCAACAAAATATGATGAACATGTGAAATGTGTATTATAGATGTTCTTGATTTGTATCTTAAGTTTCAAATAAAAATTATATAAATGAATGGTCCTTTATAAAAATTATTTAGAGTATGAAGTTGTAATCTTTTTTAATTAAAAAAATGTATTGGGCATAAAAGTTACTATTGAAAAAAAACTGTATAACCATTATGAAGTATATATTAATTCTCTAGGAAATATAAGATTTTCTTCATAACCAATTTTGATTGAAGCTTAAATCTTACCTGGTTTTCATTGTAGTGTATTTCTTCACATCTTCCAGTAGATTTTTGGCATTATTTAATAAAGTAACAACGATGGATGATTGAAGTTCATCAGTTATATTCTTCAAAAGGAAAGAAGAACATTGAGTATCCTTCGAAGAACCACTGTAAATCAGATTGATAGTTCAATTAATAAGTGAAATAGTGTGATAATGATGGCCAAAAAAGGAACATCTAAGCCCAAATAATACACGAGACTGTTCCGGAAAACATATTTATTTATTTGTACACTTAATTCATGATAAAAATATAATACTTTATGGGTATAAAATATAATACCCATGAAGAAAAATACTCTCCCGGTAAATACTCGTTCCCAATTGAATATTTTAACACATAAAAGTTTTTAATCTTTTTTTTATCTCTTATTTCTGTCATAATAGCATAGTACTAAAAGAAAAAGAGATATATGTACTCTAAAACTCCTGTACTTAAGTCTATATTCCAATATATTTTGCTCAATTTTATATATTTAAAATCTTTTAGTCTTTATTTTTGCTATTTTCTAAACCATTTTCTTTATTTTTTACATCGATTAAAAGCAGAGTTACAGCTTATCAAAGAAATATCATTTGCTGCAAAAATTAACTAAACGTACAGTTTTAAATCCAAAAATTACTATAAATGTCAAATTCTTGAAATTTTTTATATAGAATATATATAGCTACTAAATAAGAAAACTTTCATTCATAAAAATTGTACGTTCTAAATAGACTCCAGAAAATTAAAAATATCAAGAAGAATTAAAGAGATTATTGATCGACTTAGAGATAGAGATCAATTCTTCAAACATTTTTGGATTGCAACCCAAAATATTATATCCTACTACAAACGTTGCACCAATTTTTATAGCTATTAAAACTGTAAAACATTTATGAACCACAAGCTGTCTCAATGCATCAGATGTGGTATACATTACTGTCATTCTGTAAAAGAGACGTTGGACTTTCACAGAATCTCAGAAACTTGGTTAAATCGATGAATACGAAGCAATATGATAAAATTTTATTAAATGTATGCTGATGTTTTAAACATGTACTGTGGATTATTTTCTGAAGTAAAATATAATTGAAAATTAGACAATGTAACTTGGTATTTTAGACAATTTCGCAGTTTAGGTATAATTACAAAGGTCTATTGAAAATGTTCAGTGATTTCAGAACAAATACTTCCTATAAGAAGACGTAAAAAAATTTAAATATTAGTGAACTGAAGACTCTAAACGACATGCACTATCATTTACAA
>CM063498.1:131406355-131509214 GCA_032207245.1 Pardosa pseudoannulata
AAATCTTCTAAACATTGATAAAATTGCATTGTCGTGTAGCTCTCGTTTATATTTAGGTATTAACCTATGATCAAATGTATAGTGGTATTTATTTTGGTTAGTTACAAAGACTAAGTATTATTTGGTTGCGTCATGTAAAATATTTAAGTACTAAATTCAACCACAGGTTCTGAGAGGTTACAGACTTGAAATAAGAAAATAAATTAAAAAGCTAAATTAAAAGTAACTGAAATCAGCTTAAAAAAACGCAAATTTATTTTAATGATATATATATATATATACATCTATATACAAACAATCTGATTTAATCTTCATAAAATTTACTTTATCAACACGTTCAATTTAAGTGTCACACTAATTTAGGTCTGACAATAGTTTTCCATCAATTAGGTAAATATATATGTATAACAGAGAGGGCCTAATCTCAATTTCAAATATATGTAAAAAGGAGTACATTTGTGGGTAAATATGGTGTGCCAGGAACACTTCTGGTTGAGAGCTAATCAGGATTGGGTATGTGTGGTAGCAAATTTCAATCTTCCGTCGGTCTGATCAGGGGATTCCTTCTGAGTATATGAATATTGATCTGAGTATTTAGTCTCCTTAACCCCGCCTTGAAACCGCCAACGTGGAAAAACCTTATCCCTTCAAATTGGGCACTGTCCCTTAGGGACTCATAAATAACTCCACAAAGGTACATTCTTATTTAGTGTCATGTACGGAGACGTGATTCTAATCTGGGACTGGGATCAGAACCCTGCCCGAGAATACCGCACAAGACGAAAAAATCCGTTGAATATATTTTATGGGTCTCTGTCCTTTACAAAAGATGTGATGAGGTCAGATTTAGATCCCAAGCATTTTACTTCTCGTATTAATTAATCAATTATATTACTGATCTAAATCGCCTGACCACATGCTTTATGATTTTTGTTTATGATAAATTATATTTTTAGTACAAATACGAATATAACCCCTCAAAACGTTATTTTTGTAGAAACAAAAACCCGAACTGAAAAAATTACGGTTCCAAGCCCTGGAAAAAATTGTGATATTTGTAAATTAGAAGTTAACACGAAATTTCAGTTTATACATGAAATAAAAGCTAACTATTTTTTTTAATTTCATTCTGTGAACCTCAATTACGTTGATATGAGCGATGTATTTTATTTTATAGCGACATAAAAGCTATTTATTTAATTTTTTTGAAATTTCATAATAGTTAAAAAATATTTTTAATATTAAAGTATCAGACATCTTAAAATTTTAGGTTTATAGAATGAAACAAATATTTACCTACAATTTGATATAAAAATTTAGTTTCTAAGATACAAGTTTCAAAAATTATTTTGCGGGTAAGTGATTTTTTTTTGTGGTATATTTTTATGTTAATTTTTAAAACATACTACTTGAAATGACAAAAGTTAGAGAGTTATTAAAGAAATAGTAAAATATTCGTTCCTCAAGAAGCAGATTTTGTTTTATGATGAATCGCTGTTGTAAGGAAGATTTTAAAATCTCGAAAGGAACTACGTCCCTTTAAAGCGCTTTTGTAGACAGCTGTTTACATTTTTATCTATTCACCAACCCGACGAATAAAAGCAGAAAAAAGAACTGTATATATATAGCCGATCAGTATAGTATTCATATTTGCTATGTTCTAAGAAATGCAGGTGGTTCTCTATTGTTATTCATTTCCGATCCTTCCTGGTCATTCCTTTCCACATTCATTCCATTAAGAAAACGAAACAAAATGTCTAAGTATTGTTCATGATTTATGCTTGCAACATTAACAACTGTTAGTAGAAAATGGCAGGGCTTTTTTCTTCGTTTTGTTTCTGAGCCCAAAACTTTTGTGATGATCTGAGATTTTATAAAAGCTTAAAGAAAGTCTGGAACTTTAGAAATATATGTGTAACATCTTTTGTATTCAAAAAGAGCTGGACCGATCTTAATGTAAAAGAAATAAATAAAGCAAAACTTTAATATTTAATATTTACTCTCACCATTTCTATTTTATTCTTTTTAATTTGGTCTTGAAATGTCTAATGAATAAGTCACCAGACTGGTTTTCTCTTTATCAGCTAACTTCTTTTTAATTTAATTTTGAAATATCTAATAAATAAGTCACCAGACTGGTTTTCTTTTTATTAACTAACTTCTTTATAATTTGGTCTTGAAATGTCTAATAAATAAGTCACCAGACTGGTTTTCTCTTTATCAACTAACTTCTTTTTAATTTGGTCTTGAAAATGGGATCTTGAAATGTCTAATGAATAAATCACCAGACTGGGTTTCTCTTTACCAACTAACTTCTTTTTTAATTTTGTCTTGAAATGTCTAATAAATATCACCAGATTGGTTCTTTCTTTACCAACTAACTTCTTTTTAATTTGGTCTTGAAATGTGTAATAAATATCACCAGACTGGTTTTCTCTTTATCAACTAACTTCTTTTTAACTTGGTCTTGAAAATAGGGTCTTTATATGTTTAATGAATAAGTCACCAGAGTGGTTTTCTCTTTATCAACTAACTTCTTTTTTAACTTAGTCTTGAAAATAGGGTATTGATATTTTTAATGAATAAATCACCAGACTATTTTTCTCTTTACCAACTAACTTCTTTTTAACTTGGTCTTGAAATGTCTAATAAATATCACCAGACTGTTTTATTCTTTATCAACTAACTTCTTTTTAATTTGGTCTTGAAATGTCTAATAAATATCACCAGACTGATTTTCTCTTTATCAACTAATTTCTTTTTAATTTGGTCTTGAAAATGGGATCTTGAAATGTCTAATGAATAAGTCACCAAACTGGTTTTCTCTTTATCAACTAACAAAAATTAAATATACAAAAGTTATAAGCACGTATAATTGCATTTCACAAATTTAGACTTTGAAACAGCAAATTCAGCGGGAAACAAGAAGTATAAATAATGTTTGCGTTTAAGACTAATTAATAAGTTAACAAGTTAGTTAAATGATTATTTAAATAAGAAAATTTTTAAATTTTCCTCTACCTCTTAATAGTTTATTTTTATATGCTATGTTTATTTAAAAATAGCAAGTTTCTTTTTAACAAAACATTCCCGTTTTTCTGCAAAAAATATATGTAGAAAGTTAGTGAATATGTAGAAAAGTCGACATAAAATAAACCTAAAAGAGAAAAAAAGTCCTGCACCATTTTTAGACGCATAAGTTTTATTTTTCAAATTTTAACTTCACAAGCTTTAGGCATACATGATTAAAATATTTGGGAAAAGTTATAATGACAATAAACAGTTATAAACAATAAACAATAAATGATAATATGTCAATATATGACAATAAACAATTACAATGTAAGGTCTAAAATAACAAGTACAATCTCAAGCAATTAACCAAAAAAAAAAAAAAAAAAAAAGGTGAAATATTGAACCCCTTTAGTTTTAATACTCAACATTAATACAACAATATATTCGGCGGGAAACATGTGGCGGTGGGGTGGGGGGTGTTTTATATTTGTTGAGGAGACTCTGGATTAACCTAGATTAGATTACTCGGATTGGGGTACTACTGAAGAATAGGGTGCTTCTTGACAAATTTGGTGAAATTATTGGTGATTTTTACTAAAACACAAAGGCATTTCATCCGAACAACATTGTATCCCTTGCTATTTCGGCAATTATAATTGATGCAGATTGCGCCATTGTATTATAGTTATATACATTTTCTTAAATAACCAAAACTACTGAGGAAGCGGGCATTTACATTTATTGGCAATTGATTCCTTAACAGTTTACAAAGCCAACAGCTCCAAATTATTAAAAATTAGCCATATTGAACCTTTAATGGTTTATTATATCTAATATTTTTAAGCATTACTCGCATTTAATATATAAGAAATGGTGCCAAGTCCACAAGAAGAACTGGATACAAAAATAATATAAATTAAAAAATAAATACAGATTGTTTGGACACCGCGAGATCAGGAGAAAATGTTAGGCTACAATGCCCAGAGATTTATTGCTAAGTTGGCTAGGGGCACCCTGTTCTTCAGTCAAGCCCGGATTGGCTCCAAAAAAACATTCCTACAACAGATTACGATGATACTGTTTTGCAGAGAAAAATCTTAAAAGACATGAGAAAGTAAGACTGTTTTGAACCTTGGGATAAAGAAGCGATGAAACAACATGCATTAATGAAGATTCTAATTTGGAATGTTTCGAAGATTTAAGTGATATTGTGTTGCTTGTTGCTTGTGGCTCAGAGGAACATGGAATTTCGAAGGATGTCCGGGAAATAAAGAATAAAGTCCTGTAACATAAAAAATTGAAAGACGGTGACGTATTATGACACACTAAGGTTTTTCTTAATTACTTGGTGCAACAAAATTAAAGTACACATAGTGGAATAAATGATTTTGATAAATTTGTGTGGAAAAATTCGTCGACTACTAAATGAGAAAATAATTTTCTATCGTTTCATTTTTCCCGAAAACGCGAGGTAAATTACATTTTATATATTTTATTGTACTAATTATAAATCTAAATAACACTAAAATTACGTTCATTCTCTTTCTTTTGCATTAAAAAAATACTAATGTTTAATTTTTTGAAAATTTTGCATTCTCGATCATTTTTTCAAAGTTTTTCATAAAAATTTTTGTTTTAATTCAGTTATCTGGAATATTTGTTTATATGGGAATTTCTCGACATTTCTGGTTAATCGAGAGTCTACAATAAGGCAGCGGCCTCAAAAGCGTTTGTTCGTTGACCACATTTGCATTTTTCATATTGTGGTTGGATCTCAGAATAAACAAAATATATAGCATGTAGATTCCATGAGGAATCTATTAGGTGTCCGTTACATCCAGGTAAAAACTCTATATGTCTATCTGCCACACCTCAAGGCGAAGCTAGAATTTTTTCGGCAAAGCAGCGAAAACAGTACTGTTACCACACATAAACCATATCAAAATACAAAATTATATTTTTACACACAAAATTGTGTGAAAATTCAAAAATGTGACAATCAATTCACGACCAGCTTTATATGGTATAGTGTTATCAATATATGTGCATTCTCGGTACGTTCTTGCAAATTTCGGCTCGATTGGGATTACCAGTCGAATATCATACACATTAAACATGTTGGTTGTACCCATATAGTCCGAAGGTCACACTTTCAGTACCGATGGTCTAAGACAAATTCTTACAACTAACAAATAATCTTCATATGGTTATTAAATTTAGTTAATTTTTCATGCTTTCTCTATCTTATAATCCCTTTAGGTTTCCTATTCTTTGTTTATTTAACAAGGTAATGTTACTCTTTGTAGACAGATAGTACTATTTTCCTGTGAAGAAGATGTTCATATAAATCACTTATTTGGGAGCAACATCATCTAGCTTCATCTGGAAATCTGTCGGGCGAATTTTGATCATCGTATCTTTCAGAGAGTAGTAGTGACCTCTAAAACCATGCCATTCCACACCATCGGCGTGGGATTCATGAGCTCCTTTTAAATACATTCCGTTGAGATTTGAGCGATGGCAAGCTGAATACCACCAAGCACCTTTAAACTTAACAGCGCAGTTAGTATCATACGAGTCATTGTCTTGGTCTTTGGTAGTAAAAGGTAGTCCATTGGTACCAGAAAAAGAATCACCTAAAATATGAGAAAGAAATTTAAATAACTAAGGGTGCTACCATATTACAGTCGTCATATGTCACTGGTAACTTTTGAATCATAATGATGTCAAAGAGGAAAATTTATGGAACCAAATTCCCATCTCTGGCGATTTCTGACGTCATAATGAGGTAGAAGTCTCTCGTGACATATGTCGACTATAATATGGTAGCACCCTAAATCTCTGTTATAGTTTTTAGAGACAGATGGCGAAGATGCATCTCATTTGTGTTTGAACTTACGAATTCCTCTTTGCGTTAAGTGTGTATTTCGTACTAGTCTATTCTAATGAAAAAAACATTTAGTTAAATGAATTCGATTCATATTACTGTGCTTAATAATTACAAAGAATCAGGAAGTTAGACGACGATTAAAGATTTTTGTAATCAAACACCAACTAAATGTGCATAAATAATATATATATAGTACTCAAAGTCTGTAATATAGATATGATTTTCCTGAATTTTATGATAAATGCTTAGTTTAAAAATTAATTGCAATTTTGTTTTCAATATGCTATATAGTATTACATCTATTTTTATTTATGTTAATATTGAAAATAATATAATATAAAGTAAAACGAATATCAATTTTCACAGAAATATAAACTGTATTTTGAATCTCTATTACTCATGCAGAAGGCTGGATATCAAGTGGTTATTCTAATAGAAGTAAGCGAATACAAACATACTCTCAGGTTCTCCAGAGGATTGCAAACCTGAAATTAAAATTGTTTTTATAAAGCTAATATAGTTGTTAACGAAAAGTGTGAGCCGCGGTAGCTCAGTAGGCAAAAGCAACCCTCTCGTAACTGGAAGGTTGCGTGTTCGGAGCCCGAGTTGGTATAAGATATGTCGTGTTCGTTAGAGGAGATTGGGGCACCTAAAATATGTTCGTGGTCACAACGTCCTCCAAGTTCTCAATCAATATATCTGGGGGTGACAGGCCAAGCCTATGGGTCTACTGCTTGGTTCCTGCTTCAAAATTACGAGGATCCACTTGAGCATAAGTCGGACTTTCACCTGTGAGTTACTCGTTAAAACAAAAAGGCGCACCATTTACCTTAAATCGAGTAGCTTCCGGCTCAATCGGGGTAGGTTTTACCAAGTGGCATAAGATAACAACAGTAACAACAAAGAGTGTAAAATTAAGATTTTCAGGGACATTTAGATTTTGACTCCCAGGGTGCTCGTGCAATGCATACATTTTCCTTATGCGGTTCAGCTTGGATCCACGCAGTACGTCGGAAGGAGCACAAATCACAACAAAGAGATCTTGAATTCCAGGTTCTCTGAAGTTAAGAGGGGATGGAGACTAGAAGGATAATACATTTATTATCTTTTAATCCTAGAATGCTATAGTTACGTTTCGAAGATATTATCTAATTAATACAATAAACTGTTTAATGTAGAATATTGCTTTAATGCGCGATAAATTAGTTTTTTAAATGAAATCGTATGTTTAACTTTACTTTCCTTGCTTTAAAAGAAATTTTAAAAAATTGTCTTGCAGATATAACAGTAATGACACTTTCGACAAAAACAGTATAGCGTCCTATGGATAAATACAAAAAATAAAAACGTTTATCCATACAGCATGATAAAAAAACTTATCAAGCGTGGTATTGATAAATTTCTTTGTCATACGCCACATATATGTTTAAAAATTATAAGAGTGTGTCTTAAAAGGCTGCTCTTCAATAAGGCTGAAATTTCGATTATTCACCAGTTCGATTCACTATCAAAAATCGGGTAAATGACAGAGATTTTTTTTTTGTTTATAACGCATATTTGTGATCACCATCTATGCACCATTACCAGGGAAACCTAATAAAGGGGAATTAAATCTAATAAATCCTTCTAAAACAGGGGTAAATGTGGAATTCATTCTGTGAAACAAGCTATTCATAGTTTAATGCAGCGAAAATTTCCAGAAGTTCACTGGCTGATTCAGGAATATGGAGAAATCCTCCAGGCATGCTTAAAATTAAAAACAAAGAGAGAATTTTTTTAACAATCTTTTTAACACAAATGACAATAATCTTTTGC
The DNA here is from genome assembly GCA_032207245.1 of Pardosa pseudoannulata. Lineage (NCBI taxonomy): Eukaryota > Metazoa > Arthropoda > Arachnida > Araneae > Lycosidae > Pardosa > Pardosa pseudoannulata. The sequence continues at coordinate 131,414,076 of CM063498.1, forward strand.
GATCGTACTCACCTGCTGTTCCTCTGTATCCACTCACGTGCATGGTGTATTTCTGAGATTCATTATCGATCCAGAATTCATCATATGTGGCATATGTTTGGTTCTTTTCCCAGTCAGCCAACGTAAATTTTACCATGTTTGACCTTTGATTCGTCATGGCATATATGTTGTCATTGCCTAAAAATTTAACTTTTGTGTTAGAAATTAGGAAAAATTGAAGAAAAAGCACATAAATTTATATACACTTTTTTTTTTTTTTTTTCTTTTTTTACAGATACAGAAATTTTATTAATTTAATAATTTGGAAGTTTGATTAGAATATGATGTCTGAATGGTGGATTTTCTGAAGAAAAGTATTAAACTTCAATATTGAGCTTCCAATAGGAGTTTCTAGCAGTAAAAATTTAGTATTAACTAATCAATACTTATCAGTTTACCGTATCGTGAATAGTAATCGAGCGCTTCTCAAAGACTAACAATCTAGTATACAGTTTGGTCAATTCAGTTTATCCTTTAATTTTCTTAAGATGATAAATGCAGACGTACAAATAACATCATAAAATATCAGGATTTATACAGTATTTTCAAAATACAAAATATTTAATGTCTGATAACTTTCCTAGAAATGTTTTTTTAGTTTATAGTAATTGCTTATTTTAAGTAAATGTTTTATCAAAAGTTATTCCAAAAAATTATCTAGTTTCATTTCTATTAATGTTGTCTAAATACAATCCCCTTCCCAATCTCCTGCTTGAAATGAAAAAAATGACATTCTTTAACTTTTAAACGTCAATTTAGTTATCTACTAATAACTTACCGATCCAAAAATCTTTCGCTGGATCTCCAAAACCTTTTTTGTAAGATTTCCATTCTTTGAAAAAATAATCTTGAGCACTGTCAAAATCTCCTCTTCTTTGAAGTACCTACGATAATAGAAACATTGTATGTTTTAAACAGAGAAATACATTAAACAAAAATCCAAGCAGAAGTATATAGTTATTTCTTAGAGTTGCAAATAAATAACTGCAAAGCATCTTGATATTTGATTCGACATAGTCAATGTAGTTTGTTCTTAATTCAAAATAATTACTATTCTTTGTTAACATTTTTTACAACTGAGTACTAGTGTTAGTAATTAATAATAAGACAAAATTTAATTTTAAAGGTCCTTACTTACGAAAGATATCAATCCGTGGCAACATCAGTGCAAGTCAGTTAGTTTCGAGTTTGCTAACCGACGCATTCATCCTTATCTTGCAACGTTCTAGCTTGAAATGATAAAACTCTATGCAGCAGAAAGCGTCCTGCCAACACTCTTTTTAATCAATCACTTCTCAGGTTTTGAGCCAGAAGTTTCCATGTAAATATTGTTTATCTTGGTTTGGTTTGGTTTGGAATACTACGACCTACTATTTGGTTACATAAGGGCTAGTAAGTCCGGGGCCTACTGCTTAAAGCCAATTCCCATCTGTTACGAACATCCATGTCAACAGCGGATCAACCACAGACTCCGATACTATAGAGCAGGGACGGCCAACACGTCGATCGCTATCGACCCGTCGATCGCGAAGCGTTTTTTGGTCGATCATAGCCGACGGGAGACAAAATTAGAAAGAGCGAAAGAAGTTGTAAAATAATATGTATAATTTTTTTTTCGATATTATACCGGTATTATTGAGTCTGTCAGAGGAGTTGTAAAGACATTTGGAATGAGTTGTTTTATTACCGCGCATCGAAGCGCGCACAATTTCATCTAACACTGCATGTGAATCCCACAACCGTGCACTGAGATCGGGGATTTTTTAAGCAAGCGCCGCGCCGGTAGTATTTAGCTGTTTATTTGTTTACCTTGAGTGACAAGCAGTTTGTTCTATTTACCTGACTTTGTACAATTTGTGACTATTACTATTAAATTACTTGTGTACCTACCTACAGCATATTTTGACTTGAACTTTGGATAATTTTAAAAGTAAGTAGTTTGTTTATAAAGAATGTCATTTGCTGAATTAGAATCATATCTAGCAGTTAAATTTCATTTAATTATTTAAGTATGAATATTGTAGCTAGACCACTGCATTTTTTCTATGTTTTAAGTTAATGAAATTATAACTTTACAAACTGACTTAATCTTACAAGCCAGAGTACTTGAGGACGATTTTTGGAAATATGTCAATCAAGAAAAGTATCCCAATATTAAAAAATGTAGCGAATACATCTACTCTTGTTTTGGGTCCACATACTTATGTGAATCAGCTTTTTCGTATTTAAAGTTCACAAAGACTAAACATCGTTCCCTACTTACTGATTTCCACACTGAAGATACATTAGCATTATGTTTATCTGGATACACACCAAATTATGAACGCTTGGCTGGAGACATGCAGACGCAGACTTCTCATTAATAGAGTAGAAAATAAATTTTTATTTTATTACACGATTCTGTGGTGCTGACAACTGTTTTTTTTTTCATGTATAGATTTTCGATTAATAAATATTATTAGTAAATTATCATGTTGGTTTAATACCCCCTCTCCAACTCTTATCACTCATTAGTACACCAGCCGCATGTTTGAATGCGTTAAATGTTAAGATTTTACTAGGTAGATCACGAAACATATTCAAGAAAAATAGTCGATCCTATATATAAAGAAGTTGGCCACCCCTGCTATAGAGCAGCACCCTACCATTCAGCCAACTTCCGGATTTGCTCGCCATGATAACTTGTATGGCAGCTCACTGGCGTACACAGGGAAGGTGCAAGGGACAAATCAACTCAAAGAATTTTTCCATAATTGAATATTTTAAGATAAGTGTCTTCTGTATAGTAATCAAAATTTCATATTTTAAGATGGTTTATTTTAGTATATTAATCAATATCGAATATATTAAGATAGTTTTTTAGTATAGTAACAGAAACGTTCTAAACTTTAGAATAAGAAATTTAGAAACTTTCTATTAAGATATTTAAAAAGAATTTTTGTACACGTGGTATAGTTATTATATTTCTTAAATGAGCTTTATTTTTGTAATTTTTATAAGTTGATAAAATTACATCAATCCTTAAACAGTTTTATATAGAAGAAATAATATTGTTATGAATGTATCAGGCAAAAATCCCTCGACTGCGGTAGTTTATGTTTACAAAGGGTATCTTCGGTACCTCGCAAAACGGCCAAGATTTTGGCTCGTTGGCGATTTTTTGAAGATCCGGTCATCAAATTGGTGGCTGTTTTGGCAATTTTTATGTTCTTGTATGTTATAGATGGTTCTATGCTCCATACTATAAAGAAGAGGTTCAAACACGTTTCTGGTGTATTTAGAGAATTGTTCTAAGCAGATCTGTGTTAAACAACTCTCTAGTAAGAGGTGTGAAAAGGTGTCTAGGATGAATGGGCGATTTTGCTCGAAATGGATTCCAAAGTGGTAATTTAAAAGCCGGAGACAAGTAGAACCTCCTCCTCTTCTCAAGGTTGTCCAGCCACCCCCAGAGATATTGCTTGAACGTGGAAGACATTGTGACCATGAAGCTATTTTAAATGCTTCAGCCACCATTAATGAACAAGGCGGTTCTTTCGAAGGTCAAGTCTCAAACCCAACCTTCTGGTTGGCATCTTTGACGATTAAGCTACGTGGCTCTGCATACTTTGTTCCTATTGTGAACGAGGATTATTTCCTGATAAGTAATACTGATTCGTATTACTGCTTACTTAAGTTTTTCAATAAATTTCTGCTGTGCTTTATCTTTGTTCATTCAATCCATGAATCCATAAACTTGTCACAATATTGATATAGCGTATTTTTTTTGTTTTACCAAGTGATAATTCCAGAAGAAATTGCTTCTGGAATTATCTCATGGTAAAGTGCGATATGCACTTCCCAAAATTATATCTTTGCAATGTCTCTGAATTAGACCAGCATGTTAAGTTTATAAGCATACTTTTAAGACACCCTTAATGTCTGTGTGTATATATACAATTTAAAAAAGACTCATTTGAATCGGTAAATAAATTGTTTTTCTCAAATAAAAATTTATCCTTTTGAGTATAAACATGCTTTACACATTAGTGTATCCTCAATTTTAAGGCTCACTGCATATTATTGTTATTATTATTTTGTACTTAACCCCCCCCCCTACTCCACAGCGACTCTTCATGTATGTGTGTTTTTCTAGACTAAATGATACTAATACATGTATTTTTTTAGAAATTTTAGAATAGAAACAATTAAGGTGGATATGAAAAACAAAATTTTCGTACCGTCCATGCTCCTCCGTCATCTTCCATGTCACAGTAGACTTCGATCGGACCACTGACCTCTCGATTACGAGGCCAGATTTTATAGACGCCACTGGGAGCAAAGTCGTTTTTCTCCATGACCTCGGCACAATCCATCGGTTTGTCACAAATCATTCCAACGGCAGAACACCTGAAAATGTCAGTCTCGTTCAGTTCCTACATTCGGTGTTTTCTGGTTTGTTAACTGCCTTTGAAAACCAGGCGTGTCCGTAGTCATGTTGATTGTTATATCAAAACAGGAGAAATTTCATGCCATGAATAATTATCTATCATCTATTAACTGCTTTTCGGGCTTTTTTTTTCACTCAAAAAATTATTTTTCGTGTTATTAAGTTTAAGATACATTATCTCTTGGAATTTCTTGGTAAATGCATGAATTACGCATTTCAGAATAAATTATTCCTTTTATAATAATAATAGCTTAAGTCATCTGTCCGTCTGTGTTCGAATTTATGAAGCGGTTGTACCAGGAGTAGATAGACACATCCATATTGGATTCTTGATGAGTTAGGGTTAGCAATGTTCGAAATACACCCCTTCCCCCCTTTTCGAGAGCTTAATTTCATTATTTGAAGCCCTTTTTTCTCCGGTTAAGAGCAGGCGATTAAAATTTTTAAACATGTCACAATATAAGTAGATGAAACTAACATTTTTTCTAGCAGTGTGACTATCCTTTAACCCTCTCAATTAATCATTTCTTATTTTGAATTATTTAAATATCATCTGCATTATTTTGATACGTTTTATCGCTGAACTTAGATATTATGTAAATAATATTTTTTTAATATTTGGCTTAAATAATAGATTAGGTACATATATGATAGTTTTAAATTTAATGATCGATTACTTCGTTGCAATGAAAATTTTATCACTGATATTAACAACAAATTCTATCTACCTCCAGGGTGTAGTGGTAATGACAGTTTCCTTCCTTTACTTCCATTAATTACTGTGGTAAAAAAATTTGGGAAGAAGTTAACGATAATTTCCACGTAGCTAAGAAAACTTTGAATTATCTTTCTAAATGAATTCAACGCAATTCTAAACTGCATTGACAGTATCGGTTGACTTTAGAAGAGTATGAAGTTAAACAAATTATTGAGTATGTACCAGATAATTGTCAGCCAAAAAACAAACAATTTTTTTTTATCTGCCTTATAGAGTACTTTACAATTCTGGAAAATTAAAAATTTTACTGATACCGTCATATGACGGTTATATGCTAGTTTTAAATATTTCGTCATAGTTTATAAAGGATTTGTTTAAATTAATCTAAATCTCTAAATCAAATTGAGATAATAATTAAAAATGCTATCAAAGGCAATCCATCCTACTCCAGGCTCATTCCTAACCATCATATATCTTCGAAATTTATCGAAAATTTACTTAGTACAATATAAAATGAAAGTTAATAGAAATTAAATTAATCTATTTCGAACAACAAGTATCTGCACTTTTTAAAACTAAAAGTATTACAATGGTATTTTGTAAAAAAGGTATCCTAACTGTTATTATTGTTTATTAACTATATTTCCAGATAATCCTTACGCTAATTGCTAAGTTTTATTCTAAGGTCTGAAAGATATGGAAACCTATGGATAAAAATAACCATATTTTACCTAAAGATGATTTACCTGGAATGATTCTTTTTAAACAATAATTAATATTTCTTAATTGTTAACTAATACGTAGTTATTAATTAATAACTAGTGTCAAACACTCCTTCGTGCAATTCTTTGGTCTGTCACATGCAATTTTAACAAAACAGCGTCTAAAAATGATAGTCTCGTCCAATTCCCAACTCATCTATTGGCGTGATCTGTTTCTGTTATTGGTTATTTTTCTTTGTAAAATCAGATTAGTTTATATCATTATGTTAATGTTTAAGCCCAAACCCAAAATTTTCCCCTTTGACTGACAAGCTGATACAAATTTTCCCTTTGTTTTATATCCGTTGTTAAAAACTATTTATCAAGCAACTGAATATTTGTTTATCCTGTCTCTTGATGTATGAAGTGCGTAATACAGTAGTTTTTAATTCCAATAAATAATTCTCAAATAAAATAGGATTTCTACTGACCCTTTTTATAGCTTTTCTATCCCTGGCTATACAAGGTTGACTCAACCTTTCATCCCTTCAGTGGGTAATGAAATTGAGGACCAAGCATGCTTGGGAACTAAACACTGGGCGCTCTGCTTTAATAAAATCTGGCAGAGTGCTTGGGATTTGACTATTGATAACAAGCTGCGTAATATTAAGCCAATAGTTGAAAAGTGGAACCATCTGTCATCCAGAAAGCACGATGTCATCCTCACCTGTCTAAATATTGGACACACACGGTTCACCCATCGTCATCTCTTACTCGGTGATCAGGCACCTTCATGTAAAATTTGTAAGACCAACATGTCTGTTAAACACGCCTTGATAGACTGTCCCATCTATAATCAACATCGTCTCCATTATTTTAACTCTGCTACCCCTGATATCAAATATCTTTTAAATGCGTCGCCTCATCCTGAAATTTTTACCTTTTTAAGAGTCATTGGTTTTTATCCTCATATTTGATTTATCTCACTTTATTCATCTTTTTAATTCTACATATATTTCTTTCGTATTTCTTGTCGAAACATCGCTTCGTTGTTATGTTTTAAACTTTGAAATTATTTTTAAAATATGTTTTTCACTACTGAGTACTTGTGTTTGGCACAATATATCCCAGGAGGATTCAGTGCCATTAAGCTCTAACCAACCAACCAACCAACCAACTGGGGGTTCTGCGTAAGGTGACCACCTAACCGGAACATATGCTTCATCCCCCAGGGCCTTTGGTCTAGAAAACGGAGATTGGCACCGTAGGCCCTAGCCCCCTAGGGGCTGTTGCGCCAAGGAGTTTAGTTTTTAATAACCTTTCTACTGACCCTCTTTATAACTACTTATAACCTTTAATATAAATTTATTTGATATTTAAAATCGAATTTAGTGTCGAATTCTTATTTCAAAATTCCATCGTATTATTCATTATTTTTATATTTTTGTTGTATTTTATTTCATGTTCAAAAGTATCCTCTCTGTTAGTTTTTAAAGTAGAATCTCTTTTGGCCTATAATATATTTCACATGTATCTAGCAATTTAATAATGTGATACTAAATACTTAATTGGGATTTTTCAATAGTTTTCATTTAATGCTATTTAATATCTGAACAAAATAATAATGAACAGTATAATGTATGAGTATTTTATATACTATGACGCTAATTTTTCAATGTATATGTGTATATACAGTGTGCAATATTACACATATCTTCAAAGGATTGTTAAAATATTGTTTTATTTTCCTTATTATAAACAAATAATGTCCTATTATGACTGTCTGGATAAAAAAGTGTTTTAGGAACTTTTTTTCAATGTCTACAGTTAAAATATATTAAAAGAGTAAGTATTAAATTAATCATTAATAAAATCTTATTAAAATGCAACTGAGGCTTATCTTACTTTAAAAAATTTAAATCTTATATTTTTACTGTATTATAGATTGGATGCTTTTACATTTCTCTGTTGTGTATTTTTAAGTTCATTAAGTTAAGTTGTTGTATTTCTAAGTTCTGAATATTTTAAATATAATGCAAAAATATAAATTCTAAAACGTTTTTAAGGTTCAATTGAAAAAAAAATATATTAAACAGATATTAAATGTTTGTTTTAAATTAAATTAATATATAAGAAGTTAAAAAAATTCTCAATTCAAAACATAAAAGGATATAAAATTTGCAGTAAAAAATCCTATTTGCTAAACAATCACAAAATAATAAAATAATCCGATAGAATATATGTGGTTCTATCAGAAACTGGAATTTTTTAGGCTGTAGAAACTGTCATCTGATGGAAATTTGCAGGAAAATTTTATAGCTATACCTTATCAAATTTTAAGATTTAACTAGTAATAAGGATTAAATAGGTTGCCTTAATATACAGCACCTTTTAATGAACAAAATTATTGCCAGTACAGATAATTCAACTATTTTTAATAACTACTTTAAACTCCATTCTAACCGTCGCAATGCTCCGAAATTTATCAATTCGCCTTTTACAGTATAAAATAAAAGTTAAAAATTAACTTATGTCGAACATGAAGACAGAAAATGTCTGTTTTTTTTTAATTAAAAGGATTATTATGCATATTTTGTACGGAAAAATGGGTATTTTAACTACTATTGTGTTTTCCTAAATATATTTCCATTGAATTCTTAGGGTAACTACCAACTTTTATTCTAAGCCTTAAAACTATTCTAAGATCGAAACTGACTACTATACGTAAAAGAGGTGTGCATGAAACATTTTCAGTAATAATGATTTTTAAATAATTAACAACTTCTAAAATTATTAAGATTTAACTTTAATTATTATGGGTTTAATTATTATTATTTATTTTTAATTATATTAGGGCCCGCCTGTTCTTTTTAAATTAAAAGAATTATTATACATATTTTGTACGAATTGGTATTTTAACTACTATGGGTATTTTAACTACTATTATGTTTTTCTAACTATATTTCCATCGAACTCTTATGGAAACTACTAACTTTTATTCTAAACCCTAAAACTATTCTAAGATCAAAACTGACTACTATACGTAAAAGAGGTGTGCATGAAACATTTTCAGTAATAATCATTTTTAAATAATAACTTACAAAATTATTAAGATTTAACTTTAAAATAAAAGTTAGTTAAAATTAATCTGTTCCGAAGAACAAACATCGGTCCTTTATGAAACTAAAAGTGTTATTGTACATATTTTGCGAGAGAAAAAATGGGTATATTGTTTATTATTGTAAATTAACCATAACTAAAGCAAATATTTCGATAGCTTCTAAATTTATTCTTTTGAATAAAAATAACCCTATTATAGGCAAAAGGAATGTGCATGGAACAATTATTAGCTAGCAGTTCTCAAAATTATACAGATTTTCCCTTAAAATTATAAATGTTTTCTTATTGTATCTCAAATAACATGTTAGATTTTCAAACAGATTTTGATAAATCTGTCTAAAAACTTAACAAAATAAATTAATTTTGAAATTCCACTGTCCTCTTAATGGAAACTAAGTCTTACCTGGTTCTTATGGTAGCATACTTTTTGGCGTCCTCCAGTAGACTTTTAGCATTGTTTAATAGAGTAACAACAATGGATGATTGAGTTTCATGAGTTATATTTTTTAAAAGGATCGAAGTGCACTGGAATTCGTCTACAGAAGTAACACAGCTCATGCAACTCACAAAGATCAGGAAAAGAAACCCGTACGAAAGCATTATAATGAGAAGAACAGGGAAGGATCAAATCCTTGGTCATCAAAGTGCTTGTTGAGACCAGTAAGCCACCTGTTGAGTTTGTCTAAACACTAATAAGAAATGAAATTATTATATATCCGATGAATAAAATTTCGCAATCGAATTTGGAAGGAAATCAAAGTGTTTTTCTCAATGTTTTATCCAGCTATGTAACTTTCTCGACTGACTTTCGAAGAGCTTTCACGACGATAGCAATAAAAAAAAGGAAATAGAAACTTTAAGTTGTTGATCCCAATAACTTCCGCTGTAGCAATACTTATCCGGAACAAATCATGATAGTGAGAAAAGTATGTTACTTCCTATTCTTCCTGTCTTAGATATATATACAGGAAACATTTCTAAAGATTTGAACTGTTTCTCAAAAGTAAGGGATACCACTAAAATCTGAGGGATGAAAAATATTATTTTATATTAAATAAAATATCAGGAATATCCTATGTTTAATATGAGCAATATTTTACATATCAAGCACGGTAAAATAAATGTAAATTTGTAGAAGCAGAACAAAAGTTTTTGTTTAAATCTGCTTTAAAGTTATCAGTTTTATATATAATTATGACTATATTTCAGAGATATTAATAATTTATTCCTTTCTATATTTTGTGACAGTAAATCGATGTTATCTTTTCTAAATAAAAGTTTTTTAAAATTTTATTAATCTAGCATTTCGTCTACACAAAAGTTTCACATTCAAGACTGATAAATTTGGACATTATTTCTAATAGAGGATATTTCTGATTCATAGATGGTTTTGTAAGGAAGTGATATCCTTCCACAAAAAAAGTGGAGTTTCTAGATAGCATTTATCTTCCTTTTATGACATAAAGCAATTTGTCATAACGTCCCGAACTACTATAATGCCCTTCCCATTCATTTTCATGTTTACAACAGCCAATAGATAAACAATAAACTGCCCTTCCGTTTGAAACTAAAGCCAGAATTGTCATAAGTTGAGATGTGCCCTACTGCGTGAAATCGCCTTATTCTTTCATCCACTCGAAGCACAGTTTAAAGAGAATTACAAATTTAAAGTAAATGACATTATTACTAAAAATTTGGGTATTGTATTTAAATTAATATAAAATTTTAAAGCATGCTGTCATTTGTTCGCTGGCTACGAAAAAGTTACCCAAGGGGGTGTATAATACATATGTTCCGATTCTTTTGTTACCAATTTTTATTTTGGCCATACTTTCATAGTACAAAAGCTAGACAAGTGATTTTCCGATTCTTTTGTTACCAATTTTTTTTGGCCATACTTTCATAGTACAAAAGATAGACAAGTGATTTTTATGAAAATTATTACATGAATTTATTTGGTCTAAACCTTTAAATATGAAAATTAGATATTATGGATAGGATGCTACCATATTGCAGTCGAGTTATATTGTCACGAAGATTCGAATGAACACACCGTTTAACTTAACAGAAGAATTTATTGAAGCTAAGTAGCAACTCGCAACTTTACAAGATCGAGAAGTTGCCTACAACTAGTGGGTATCAGCTTTTATACCCGAACAGAATATTCGAGAAATAACTAATTTACATATTAAAGAAAGATCTAGAATGTTCAAGAACCTAAGGAAACAATAAATAACATTTTTAAATTAAAAATCCGTACTTTGGATAAACCGCCATGGCAAGCATCGAACCCACAATCTTCGGGTCTGGATTGCGTGCTTTGACCATTCGGTCACTTAGCTCGTTGGCTAAACTGCTTTATGCGGCAATATCACAGGTGACATATGCGTCATGATAATGTCAGGAGTCGTCATTATGGAGAGGCAGAGAATTTCTGGTACCGAATTCCCTTCTCCGGTGACTTCTGGTGACTCTAGGAAGTCGCCAGTGAGATATCTCCACTTCACTATGGTAACACTCTTATAAAATAGCTTTTATTTAAGTAAAAAAGAGATAAAAAATAATTTTTAAACAGTGCATAAAAGAGAAATTGTGTAAAAATTTTCTATATGAAAATCGTAATGTACTGATATAGAAAAATTGCTTGAGGAGGTTCTATAAGGTAAGTGTCAGTTATTAAGATGAGTTATGCGACTAAAAATGAAAGAATGGAGCAACGTATGACATTTAAATATCACATTAATATTTTAACAGAAATATTCCATTATATCTGAAATAGAATATGTTATACTGACATATTCGAATTGCACACGACGCTTTTCTTCCACCATTCGTCTTTATCTATGCATTTTCCTTAATACACAGTTTTCTTTTAATTTAAAACTATTTGAGTTCCGATGATAAGTCTGACTCGATATCACCTTTCTTTTTTAAGAGATACAAAGTCAAGTGTAGCTCGGCACATTTTTTAAATTTAAGAATTTCTGATCACACTTGTTTCAATCACTTTAAATTGCTGTGTAGATTATTAACTTACATAACGATAACTTGGACCAGAATTTTGGGAATGAGAAAAAGTTATTTGGAGCGAAAAGGAAGAAAAGTTTAAAAAAATACTTTTTTATATTTATTTTATTTATGCTGGTTTCAGAACTTCGTCCTTTTTGTCTTTTTTAAATGTTTTTTAATACCATTCGGTTCACAGTTATATTAGATTTTGGAGAGTTTTAAAGTGTTATCATTGTTTGGGGTTTTTTAAGAAGATATAGTACCTTTTGGGATTTAAAATTTTTATTATAACAGTCTTTTTTATTCATCATCAAGTAAAATTTTTTGCTCCTTTAAGAATGCATTTTTTAAAAGTTCATTAAACATGCTATAATTTCAAAAAATATTTAGCCTTGACATTTTACACATATCAAAATCTGACTGACTATCTATCTGTCTATGGCTTGAACTTTCTTTAAAACTGCTGAGAGTTAGGGGTCGAGATAGATATCCACGGATTTGAAAAATTCACAGAAACCCATTTCAGCAAGTCTCATCTTAGTAGGATCAAAATTATTGGAGATATTAATTAAAACCATTCAAAATGGTAATTATTTTAGTCCAATTTTATTTTTAGGAGCAAATGATCTCTTGAATTAGCTACGTTTGACGTCATAAATAAAGCATTGAGTGATATTTACCATTTTTGTTTTACGGTTTGGAGTTTGGCTTCAAGACAGGTATCACCAGAACGAAAATAAATCTGAGAAACTTATATCTGTAAGTTTCTTTTTATAAAATTATAATTAATTGAGATATTAATTAAAAACCAACCTAACTATTAATTCTTTTGGACTAAACGCTAGTAAGTTTTCTGTTCAAACGATAAAATATTCCCTTTCGAATGAAAAAGTCCATAATAATAACACCAAATTATAAAATAGTTGCAAGAATTTAATCTTTTAATATTTTTGTGTTGCCTTGGTTTCCGAAAGCAAAATGGCAAACCAAGGCTCATTAATTTTTGTAATTATTTGGGACATTTTTTCCTCGTTTGGCAACCAAAAATCTGATCTAAAAATACATTATTATTTTTTGCCTAAAAGAGAAATATTGCTCTCAATATATAATTTATGTGATACTGAAAGCTGACAGCAGAACAGGATACGGTAGTTTTCACTCGCAAATTGGAGGCAAGTTTGTTAAGCCAAACTGAATCATACTGATTAGAAATACATCAGTGTTTTCCTTTTTTTTGAATAATTTAAAAGGCTTGCTGTCAGTTATCATTAGTTTTAGGTTAGAGAAAACACAAGTAGAAGTTAGATAGGAAGTTAGAAGCAGAAAATGAAGCTAGGAATTTCGAAGCAAAACATGAAGTTAAGAAGTTAGAAGTAAAGAATAAGTCGGTTTGAATGCAAAACCGGGTACGATAATTTTCACTTGTATTATAAATATTCTTTAAACTCTAAATTTGTTTTAATGTATAAACAATTTTGCATTTAACGTTGTGATGCGTGCGAAACGGTAATAGTTCATTAATTTTTGACATGTGTAAATTTAAAAATTTAAATGTGTGCCAAGTGTGTTTACTCCAAGACTTGGCGAAACTGTTCTGGTGAAAAAAACAAAAAAAAAACAAGTCTTACCCTTTTCTGTATTTTTCCATAATTATTATGATTATAATTATTAATTTTAAATATAAATTTATTTCTAAACAATTATGTTCCATTTTATGTCATTTCGAATTGAAAGGCAAGAATACATTTATTTGACATATTGATATTCTAAATGGTCCCGATAATTTAACTAAAATCCCCTTTAAATAACGGAACAACTTAAGTAAAAAAAACCATAGGTGACTTTTTACATTTGGCGCGTTTTTTCATTTATTTCTAATTATTATAAAGCACATAAATTGGGTATAATTTAGAATTAAATACCATGCTAATTTGTCTATAATCTCTAAATTTAAAAAACAGTTTACGCTATTGGTAGAATCTCAGTTTGGAGGGCTCCAGTTTCAGTGGGCAAGCCAAGCATGGGCAATGTCGCCAAATACTAGAATCCAAGTTCCGGGGCCGGCTGCCAAGTTTTTGGCTCTATTTTTGTACAAGTAATCACCAAATTGTCGCCAAGTGATGTTTCCAATTTGTGCTTCGTTTTGTATTAAGTTTATACCCAATTTCAAAGCATATTTTGAACAAAAAATAATGAAATGAATGAAATGTGTCTTAATTTGAATTAAATTAAGACACAATTTTTAATAAAAAAGTTCAAAAAGCAGTAAATAAAAAATATATATGTGAAATATAACATTACTTGTTACCCATCGAAAATTAAGCATAAAATATGAAATAAATAAAGCACTTACCTAATTTAAGTATCCCGCATTGTTAGTGGATATAAAAGCTTTATCCGATTTAATTGTTATAAAGAGTAAATTGTTATAAAGAAAATTTTGATGAAATTTAAGGCATGAAAATATTATTTTTCTCTTATGCCTACTCTTATGTGCCTATAATATACACGCTTGAAACATCTTCATCCTCAAGCAACATTTATTTGGGATTCAAAGAAATGGTATAGTAGTTTATAAAATCGATCGTTTCTATTCTTTGAAGGGATCATCTCCCCTTAATAGCATATTTTATTATTCCTCTTTAACCATATTACAATTATATAACCATATTCTCAACTATATTTTTCCTTTTGTTTTCATTTTGCATGTTTGCTAAGAAAGGTGATCTTAAATACAAATATTATTTTATTAGAGTAGACTGTAATCTATTACTGTATACATTGTGACGTCCTGAAGCAAGGGGTAGGCGAAGCCGTCAATGATACAGGCTGGACAACTGTTTACTCTGGATTAAATACTTTATTCGAGTGAATAATTTATGTACAGCTATGTACAGGTTTCAGTAGATTCTAAATCTTCTGAGATCTCGTGCTGAGATAACGTTAACACAATTACAATGCGTGGGTACAGTGAAGCTAGTTCTTCTCGAACACTGGAACAGTTCGCTAATTAGTGCCGGTACGAAACGCTGACACTATAACCTCCGGGCTGACGATCAGTACAGTCGGTTTCCACACTGAGGCTCAAACGCTCAGAGTGCTTATCAAGCTGGAGTTCGTTGAGGAAACTCAGGATGCAGGACGATCCAAAATGAGAGTAAGGGTCACTCTCAGCGACCTACTTCTATGCACGAAGTAGAAAAAATATTAAGATAACGGGAATGAGATCCCAAAGTCGAAAGTCGACTTCTTAGCAAAAGCAGAGACGCTGGCGGTCTCTAAAGCAAAGCAAGCTCCGGAAATCAGAGAGACGAGTGGACTCCTCTAGAGCTCCAAAGCAACTCTCAAGAAAAAGCCCCCTTCTTGGCTCCGCCAATCTTCTTTTATAGGGGTCCCGGTTCCCTTCACGTGATTCTTCCGGAACCTTCCAGACCCAGGGTGACGCAATCTTGCGGTCAACTCCTCGCCTGGATCAGCTGATCCGTTTCCAGATGTGGCCGAAAGGTCATCTTTAAGCCAACCACCAAAACAACTTAAATTCCTTTTGCGGTACCGGTAACGGGCCCAGATGTACACTACAGCATCGCTCGATTAATAATTATTACTCGAGTCCTTTGACAGTAGCCGACATGATAAAGCCGCAGATGTGCTGGCTCCAGCGTACCGACAGTTTTCAATTACGTCCATTTAAACTAAGTCGTGGGTTTGTTGAAGGGACCTAGTACACAAACGGCTATTGTTAGGATCACACGTTTCTACCTTCTGCTAGCCGTAATTGTGCGCTGCGAAAGGTCACCTTGCGCTCTTCTTTCTCTAGGGTCACGTAACGGATCGTTACAACATATGTATTCTATTACTACATAATATTGCTAAATACATATATTCTTTCAAGTCTACATTTGAAAGTAATTGAAATATATGAGTCACTCAGAGACTAATAAAGTTAATAGCAGAGGAAAAAAAATATGTAAAATTTTAGAATATTCAATGAACTAATAATTTTAATGTTTGGTTTATTTAAAATGTTAATAAACAAAAAGTTTAAAAATCAATGAGTAAACTCGTCAAAGACTAAAAATATTATTAATTAATCGATTTAAAAAGATAGAAATCAAGAATTATCAAAAAATGAACGTCCCCAAATTGGAGAGATACCGGCTCGTTGGCGACAGTTTTGGCAATCTATTTCTGTCGCCAAGTTCGTAGCCAAATATCGCCAAGTGTCACCAAATGTTGACAAGTGTGGCGATACGTGCAACTTCCGGTTCCGGTTTCTGGAATATTCCAGCAGTTTCTTCGGGTCTATATAAGGCAGGCTGAGTCCCAAACGAGAGAGTCGTTAAATAGATTTCTCAGTGTAAAGAGTACTCATGGTGTGTTGTGTTTTACAGGTGCTCCGTTTTGTTTGATGCGGAAAGAGGTGTGTAGTACCTTAATGATGCCTTTCTGACATTTTACTTTTCAACTGATTGCCAATAAATTATTGTTTTCGTGCTGTTTTACTTAAAGTCCATTAAATCCCCTAACCCAGCTTTGAAGTTCGTAACATGCACTGCAAAAAATAAATGCGATTTAAAAAGACAGAAATCAAGAATTATCAAAAAATGAACTTCACTGCATTGGCTTCTGAAAAACATATTTATTTATATTTTGTGACGGCAAATGAAAATTATTTAACAAATTTACTCTGTAGTTTAAAGAAATTATAAAGGAGTAACATCGTCTGTCTTCTGGAAATCTTTTGGACGTATTTTTATCATCGTATCTTTGAGAGAATAATGGTGTCCTCTAAAACTGTACCATATCACACCATCAGCGTAGGATTCATGAGCTCCTTTTAGATATTTTCCGTTGAGATTTGAACTGTGACAATTTGAGTACCACCAAGCTCCAGCAAACATAACTGCGCAGTTTTTTTCATGCGTATCATTATCTTGGTCTTTCGTAGTAAAAGGTAATCCATTAGTACCAGAAAATGAATCCCCTAAAATGTAAGAAAGAAGTGAAAGTATACACTGTTTAAAATATATCAATTTTAGATCCCTAAGATAAAATAAGCTAGATTTACTTCTCGCTTGGAGGGGAGACCTGTTTTAGACACCGGGCTGATTTAGAGCCGGTCTCACTAAAGCCGTTTAACGGCTAATTGCGATTAATCTCTGTTTAAACGGAGAATTGTGTCCCATCAATGGTTGGCGCCATGGGTTAATCATGGTTAGCCATTAAACGACTTTTGTGAGACCGGTCCTTAGATTATAACTTCCGTAACTTTGTAATAACATTCGCAATAACTTTAACACAGAATCACAAGACAGTTCAATTGAAATAATCTTACATAGAGCTTTATACTTAACATAAAACAGATACAAAATAAATATGTAAGGTGGATCCCTTCCATTATCTTAAAACGACTGGTGAGTGCGTGTAATATAACACTAATTGTAAAATGATGCACCAGTAAAGAAAACTGTATAGTATTAAGCTTTGGCTATTGACACGTTATTCACAAGTACATGCTTATAAAACGAACAGAAAAACTAACACATAGTATATATAAAGGCCTAATCACACGACAACCTGTACGCGTTGAAAGTGTAACGGATGCAGTTTATGATCCATTTACAGATGAAGTATATGAGGATTACTCGTGTGATAGCAAAAATTTACAACCTATTAAAGACCTTATCATACGTAAATCAGTTGTAATTAGTACGTAGAATCAAAGTAAATCAGTTGAAATTGTTTTGCTATCAGGCGAGAAATCCTCGTCTTCTCCGTCGGGAAAGAGAATTGCAAAACGAATCCGTTGCTTTTTTAATGCTTATAGATTGATATATGATAAGGCCTCTATGATATAGATAATTAACATTTCCAGGTCTTTACAATATTTCACCCAGTTTGGCACCAGACAATGTCTAAGGAGGTATCGGACATGATTGAAATAATGTGATGCCCATGGCAAATTCAATTGTAAAACTATGCCACAGCAAAAGAAACTTCAGTTTCATAGATTAGACAATGTTTGATGCCAGACTTGGAGGAACTAACATTTCCAGGTCTCAAGAATATTTCACCTATGCAGTATATATATGAATGTTTTTGTCGAATAAACATGTAGTGTGAATATCATGTCCATGCAAAATGGACATTTGCTTTAGAAAGGTGTTTTCAAATGGTTCGATAGAGAACTATACTGGATACCGATAAGAGGGGAAAGGATAGAAACGAAGTTAGGATAGCGTGAAGAAAGAAGGGTGCGTATTTTTATCTGAATTTCCATATAGTTCAGAGGAGCAATTTTTGAGGTTCCAAGATAGATGACCTTATATCACAGAGACTTGGAGTGAAACATAACATTTATTCCTACAGCATGATAAAAAAAATTGTGTGCAAGCGTGGTATTGGTAATTTTCTTAATTCTTATGTTTGAAAATCATAACAGTACTTCTGAAGGGTCTGATTTTCAATAAGGCGAAACGCTTCGATTGTTCACCAGTTCAATTCACTATCAAAAATTGGCAGAATGACAGAATTTTTCTCATTTGGGATCACTATTCAATATTAGCAGGTAAACTACTCTTCTTTCTAATAAGGGGGGGGAGGGTAATGTGGAATGCTCTCTGTGATACACGTTAACTAGAGTTAAATGCAGCGAAAATCTCAAGAATAGAAGTTCACTGGTAGATACAGGAATAGAGAGATATCTTCCACGTAGGCTTAAAATTAAAAAGAGAGGGTGCATATTTTTTGTTATCTTTTACACAAATGATAACATTTTTCGTTTGTGATCAGACTCACCTGCTGTTCCTCTGTATCCACTGACGTGCATGGTGTACTTGTGGGGCTCATCATCGATCCAGAATTCGTCATACGTGGCATACGTTTGGTTTCTTTCCCAATCACTTAATGAAAATTTAACAATGTTTGACCTTTGATTCGTCAGTGCATATATGTTGTCGTTGCCTAGAAATTGAACTTTTGTGTTAGAAATAAGATAGTTGAAGAAAAAACATGAATATCTATATAACTTTTTTTCGCAAACATAGAAATTTTATTAATTTAATAATATGGAAGTTTTATTAGAATGTAGTACCTAAATGTAAGAAATTTTATTTGGTGATATAATCTGGCGGAAAATCGCCTAATATTCCTGCCAGATTATTTCGAGAGAATAAATATATCGACAAATTAAAATATTACTCATGTGATATAAATGTTAAATATTTTATCAAACGACAACGCCGTTAACAATGAGATAAGAATTGGCATCTAAGAATTAAATAAAAGTATAGCACAACTGAATTCAAAATAAAAAAAGTTATAATGAAATTAAAATGGCTTAGATCAAATAAATATTATGGTCAAAAACCAAGAATAATTTTATTATGTAAAAACCCCATTACAAACGCTATCAGATGAATTCTGCTATTTAAGAGGTTTTAATTATTTTAGAATGTAATTAAATGGGAAAATGTATTAAATGACATCAAAATAGAATTACCGAACCCAATTTAGAATAAGAAAAACGTTCTGTCTCCACACTCCTTTGACCACTGAATAGTTTTACCTGAGAGGGGGGGTAGCTCTGTTGCAAAGACGTCGAGCTTATAAAAAGAAGGTTGTGGATTCGAACCAGCCAAAGATCGACCGTGATCATTAATAACGACTGGGGCACGTAGAATAGGTTCGTTGTCACAATGTCCTCCAATCTCAAAGGATACCTCCAGAAGTGGCCAGCTAGGCCTAATAGTCATCTGCTTGATCTCTCCTTCTCAATTTCGATGATCCACTTTAAGCATAAAAGCTATTCTTTAACCCTAGTGATGTTTTACAAACGAAAAATGCAACTTGTAGCCTTATAATTCGTGTAACCTCTGGCTCACGTGTTCTGTTTGTCAAAGAGAAATTAGGGACAACATCAGCCACACAATTGGACATTCATAAAACTTCCCAAAGTGAACCTCAATGTTTATGCAAAATTCCGTTAAGATTGGTTCAGACGTTTTGAAATTCATAGCTAACATACACATACAAATTTTATATATATAGAGAGAAATTTTGATCAATTCGAAGTGCCGTTCATCGTGCTATAAGCACTACCGCACAATGAACGGTACTCAGAATTGATTGGTTCAATAAAGACTAACACTATTCTAAGCTTCTTGTACTATGAAATATAAGCTTATAATAAAAAAAAATGAATAAATATATTTTCTAAGCTGCAGTAATTAAATTGAAAACCATGTCAATCAAATTCAATTCAAACTATATTACTTCGCTGCGTTGTGTAAATCCTTCATATTTCAGATGAATATTTTTATTTGATCTAAAGGATATTTTCGAGACTTCGTTGAAAATAGAAATGTAAGGTATATTTATTAGTATTGTAGAGGTCAAAGTGTTAAGATTCAGTTACAGTTCATTGCGGATTAATTTTGTCAACAAATTAAAATATTATCTTTTTTATTCATTCTTTTTAAAGGAAGTTAACAACATTTACCATTTAACAAATCCATGAATTCTTAAGAAGATATGAACATTACTAGCAGTTTGAAAAAATATGAAAGTCATGAAACATCAAACATTTAAAAATTGCAGCATAAGTGAATTGTTCATATATGCTGCAGTTAATTTAAATTTTTCTTAAAATTGGATAATATTTTTAGAAAATTATTCTTTTGTGAAAACTTTTGCTAATTTTTAAGATGATCCATGCTATTTTTTACGTAGATTTCTACATATAATATTTTATAGAAATTTGTATTATTTTGTATTATGCAAGGAACTCTAATTGAATCTTAATACTTTGACCTTTACAATACTGATAAATATAACTAACACTCTTTATATACTTTAAAGCAAATATGAGTTTTCATATTAAATTTAGACATCATTTAGATTATTAGATGTTAATATTTTAAAATTGAGATTTTTTCTAGAAAATTCAATGTACAAGCAAAGAAATATATTTTATAAATTAACATAGTCTAAAATTAATTTGATACTAGAAATATTCAACAGTAGTTTAATCCAAGTAGTTCAAAATTAATTATAAGAAAATAATAAGGTAAAAATGAGGGATAAAATGGAAATTAATGATCAAGGTACCTCTGAAATATTTCAAAATTGAATGTTTAAAAATATATCTCTTTTTTTAAATTTTGTAAATGTGATTTAATTACATTACAGTGCATATATATATATATATATATATATATATATATATATATATATATATATATACACGCACACACACACACACACACACACACATA
The DNA here is from genome assembly GCA_032207245.1 of Pardosa pseudoannulata. Lineage (NCBI taxonomy): Eukaryota > Metazoa > Arthropoda > Arachnida > Araneae > Lycosidae > Pardosa > Pardosa pseudoannulata. Next base: position 131,435,364 of record CM063498.1, read on the forward strand.
TATATATATATATATATATATATATATATATATATATATATATATATATATATATGCACACACAAAATTTCAAACTTTAAGGTGATAATTTAGACAGACTCTTTGTAATGTCTCAACAATATGAACTCCTTTATTCATCTCCATTTACTAATATCTCTAATGCTGTAAGATAGTATATGAGTATTAATCTTCATCCTAACACGATCTACATCTACCGAATATCTTCATCGTAGCACAAAGTTTCGTACTTCAACATAGAAAATACAAACGGAAATAATGCTTTTATATACCCTTACTTTGATAATCTAGCTTTTGAATGCAATTTATAGCGTAAGTATGAAAACATTAGTGACTTTTCAAAATTTTTTCTCCATTAAATCGGAAATTTTCTCAAATTTCATAGCAGTATCTGTACAGTGGTTAAGAGATAAATGAGATTTATTGCTCAAATTAGTTGCAACTTACTCTACCAATGATATTTCACCCGATAGTATAGGAAAAGAACAAAACTAAAATTAAGTTACATTTGGCTACATTTTTCTATTTTATTTACAACTAATTAGAAACTGCCTAAACATAAACAATGTCACATCCATTCTCTTGTCTCTTTTTACTGTAAAATCTCAGCACATTAAATACCCACACACATACTACACCGAAATATATGTGAGAGCTCCTTTGTTATAAATTTTATTATTTAATACCCCCTTTGTCTCTTTTATTAATTTTGATATTTACAAAAATTACCAAAATTAATGAAAGGTATTACAATTTCTATACACAGGTATATGCAGTTTGGTTTGAGAGCTACGGTTTACTTTTTGTTATAAGGTGGTTAATGACATAGGGACTTATTGCTTAAAACCTATTCCGAAAGACTACGAACATCCCTGCCACAGCAAGATTCGAACCCACAAACTCCGGTATCGAAGGTCAGTACCGTAAAGATTAAGCCAACGGGCGGTAGAGGAAGTGTACAATGGGTATAAGAGAAAATAAAAGGTAAATGAGAACTATTATCATTTTCTAATTTTACATACCCGCGTCTTACTGGTGAAGAACCAGTGTGCGTATGGCAAAACATCCTACACAGTCGCACACATTTTGACATCGTGTCGCTATCTTGGATCAATGTATATAAAATATTTCAAAAATTCATCACCGAATCTTAATACAGTCATCGAGGAAGCGCCGCAACCAGGCTTGTTTTCGTTTCTTCACTCTACAAGATTTTATTATGAAATCTGAGTCCTGTGATTTTTAAATTTTATGTCCATTTTGATTTTCAGTTTTTAATTAATTTTCAATTTAACAATTTTAAAATTTTAATTTATCAATTTTCAATTATTTGTTGTAAATTATTTTTGGGTTTCTAATTTTTATATACTGTTCTAGTCTACCTTGTAAATAATTTAATATTTTTTCTTATACTTTTTGTTCATTTATTTTAAATGTGCTTTTAAAGTTTTCAATTTGTTTTCTCTCTCCCGTCATCATTAAAATATTCCTTTTTCCTGTGTTTTTCACTTTGTATTATGTGTTGTAATTAATACTTCTTGTTTAGCGCAGTATGTCCATAGAGAATTTTGTGACATCAATCGCTCATCAACCAACCAACCAATCAACTGGTACCGAAGAATAACTGGCAACCATTTGGCCATCGTTTGGCACAGGAAATGTGAAAGAGTATATAAGGATATAAAAGGTAATTGAGAGCAATCATCACTATCTAATTTTAGTTTCCAAAGTATACATTTTATACTTTCTAATTATATCTAGTACCTGTGCGTCTGATGAAAAAAAATGACAGTCATTAAATCAAAATTTATTTTTACTAGACTGTAGGTGACTCACCAAGCCAGAAGTCTTTTGACAAATCACCAAAGCCTTTTTTATAAGCTTGCCAGTCTTTGTAAAAGTAGTCTTTAGGGCTGTCAAAATCACCCCGTTTTTGAAAAACCTATAAGTATATCCAGAATATATATTTTGGTCTAGATATACAACACATCACAAATTAACTTATACAAATAAAAAAGAAACAAAGAAATTTAAAACAGCTAAATTTTATACATGGTTGCTTCTGAATTCCATAAGATAACTATAAAAAAGCTGCAATCGTTACGATTCTAGTAAAAGCTACTCGTAAATTTCAAAATGTTAGATGATGGATTTATCTTTATCATATTTGGTGGTTACTGTAGTCCTTTTTTATTTATTTCCTTGTTTATACAAAGACTTTTAGTGCATCTTCTATCAAGATATATTTAATATAAGTCTAATAGTGAGATTAACTTATGAAATAATTGAACCTTTTATCCAACAAGTGCAATTACTACAGACTTTGAGGGAAAAACATGCAAAATATAATCAAAGATGGTCAGATTTAGGACTGTCTACAGATCGTTTAAAGCTTAAAGTTTTGCAGTTGTCTATGGTAGAACGCTTTCGTAAGAAATTTGTCAGCAGGTAAAGGAAAATAATTTTTTAAAATCAATATCTGTAGGAAGAAGTAATAACATATAACCAGAATAAAGTTTGTAGGTTCAGTTTAGATGATCTGTAATACAGTAATCCAAACAGTAAATTTTAGTATGAAGTATTTTACGTTTATGGCTGACCGAAATAGAATACATCAAAAAGAGCCGGTACTATCTTTAAAGGTGAAAAAAAAGAGTAGCAGCTAAGAGCAGACAACTTGACGAGAAAACTTACAGTTCAAGATACGACCTCGTGACTATTGTTAGCTCAAGTGGTTAACGAATGATGTCTTCAGCATTTTTCCTGCGTTAATTTTGCTGTGGAGTATTGCAGGTTATGCCTGCCATTGTAAGCTAACTTGTTTACATGTGACTCACAAGTCTGTCGAGTGAAGACCTTAATGATGGCGTAATTAATTTGAGCCTGTTTGGTAACAGATAATGGAAAGTAAGGAAAAATTCTCTCTATATGAAAAAATGCAATTATCATTAATACAAATCTAATTTCATTTGAAAAATTTTCTTAGAGTTAAACTTAATGAAACTTAGTAAAGATATTTGAGTAGCTGTGAAAAGAATTACACTTAATAAGTATTCATACATAAGATGTTAACGTAATGCATAGTTTGGCGACATTTTCATGACACCTGCTCCTACTGTTTTTAATGTGTACACTGGTGTAAGAAATTAAGAGAATTTTCTTATTTTATCTTTGATTTCCAGAACTACTGGACAGATTTAATAAAGTTTTGTGCGAACATAGGTTGATATAATACAAACAAAATAAACATTCAACAGTTATAATAACACCCATGTTCACACGTAAAACACATGGGAGTCGGAAGATCTGAAACAACGGTTAAGAAATAGGTTAATAGGGGCTATAGTCCCCTCTTACAGCTGTACATGCCTCGCAGCGTGATGTCATACTGAAAATAAAGCAGTTTATCAGTGCCTACGGCAACTGGTCTCACTCATTCATCAACGCTGTTTTCAGTTCCTGGATAGTTCTCGGAGAAGGATTGCGAGTTGCAGTTGCCCTCCCTAGAGCGTCTCAGACATGCTCTATAGGGTTGAGGTCTGTAGAACTGGATGGCCTCGCCTCTTCTGGAGACCATTCTGCAAATATCCCCACTCTCGAGAAATTCGTCGACCAGAAGAGCTCTATGTGGCCGCATGTTATCGTTCTGTAAGATGAACTCGAAGCCTACTGCATCCCAGAAAAGGCAAACATAGGGGTCCAAGACCTCATATCTATACCTCACACTAGTCACAGAGCCTCTGTCAAAGACATGGAGAGGTGTGCCAACATGATGCCTGCCCAGTCCATTACACCACCACCATAATTGTAGATATCGGGGACATTGGAGGGTAGGTAGCGGATTCCTAGCTCTCTCCATATGAAAGTATGGTGAGGATATGTGTTTAGTCTTAAACGGGACTCGTCGGTGAATAGATAGGTCTCCCATTGCTCTATACTCCAATTAATATGCTGCCTGCGCCATGCTAATCGGAGTCTCTAATTCGTATACGTGAGCGGGAAGCAAACAGCTGGTCTTCTGACAAACAACCCTCTCTCATTCAGTCTTTTGGAAACAGCCAAACTTGTTACACGGGTTCCCGTAGCTGCAAACAGGTCCCGAAAGAGCTGAGAAGCTGTAGCCTTTCTGTTACGTCTCGCTAAAATGGACAAATAGTAATCTTCTCTGGCCGTCGTAGCTCTTGGAAGACCTTGCCCAGACTTTCCCTCGATGGATCCAGTATCCTGGAACTGTTTCTATAGGTTACACACGACTCTGAAAGTTAAATTAAACTCTCTGCCTATCTGTACTTGCGATTGGTCTGCCTCTAGCCTCCCCGCAATTCGCCATCTCATTCCATTATCTAAACTTTGGTGGTTACTCATTTTTACTGTTCTGATGTGAATTTAATTGCTGCAAGATAACACCGGTGTGCTAGCGAATGAAATTCGTCTTATTATCCAAGAGTTTAAAGCCTATTTTTCTGCTGGTTCCATCTACACACACGTATTTGCCGTTCAAGATTTGCATTTTTATCTAGAGGCAGTGTTTTTTCCTCCAGTTCAGATCTTTTCATGCAATTCGATAAAATAAGCACTTAATTTATTTCACCAGTGTGTTTGGTATCTGACTACTTGTATTAAATCCTAAGTTATTCAAATTTAAAAATTTAGAATAATCATAAAATCGTTGCATACTGTCCAGGCTCCACCGTCATCTTCCATGTCGCAGTAGACTTCGATCGGACCGCTAACCTTTCTATTCCGGGGCCAGATTTTGTAGACGCCGCTGTGGGCAAAAGCATTCTTTTCCTTGACCTCTGCGCAATCCATCGGTTTGTTACACGTGCTTCCAATGGTGGAGCACCTGAAAATGACAGTCTCGATAGTTTATAACTTTAATGTTCTATTTTTGTGTTATCTATCTTTCAAAGTAAGATCTATATTTATGAAAGGTGTTGTCTCTATTAGGTGTTTTTTTTAAACAAATCCAAACGATATAGAGTGAAGGGCTGTTTCGTGATAGTCCTTTAAATAAGACTTTCTTACATCATTTATATTATTAATTTACATTTCAAAGGAATCGAGGATATAGTTGATTGTATTAGTGTTAATTTACAATGATTTTGCTGTATTTTTTTCCTAGAAATTATTCATCGTACCATCAAATTTACAGATGTATTTATATAGTTTGTTACAATACTATAAGATCACTAAAAATTTTGAACCATTTTCAACGAAAAAAGCATTAATGCAAATTTTAAGATTGCAAGAAGTTTGTTTTTACAAAGGGAAATCTGCAACAGCAATAAAGGATGTTCTCAGAAGTTCAAAAAAGATATTTATGATTCTTTGGGATAAAAAATCAGGGAACACAGTAATGGATTACTGAAAAAAGATGCTATTTGGTTAAAAAATGGCGTAAATAGACTAATTTTCCACTTTGAAATGAAAAAATACAAGGCGACTTTTAAAAATTCTCAAAAACATCAACATGTGTTCCATGTAATTGTGTGTCCATGTAATTGTGTAAAAGTGTGAAATCGAATCATCATCATAACTGACAAGACAGCTCAGAATGGACTAAAGTCTACTGCTGAAGACTCTTCCATGACAGCCTACCTGTCATCCTTATCTACAAGTTCATTACTTTCGTTGTTTTAAAATCTAATTAATTTAAAATCCAATATAATCTAAATCACCCACTCTTACTGAGCGTGAAGAGCTTGTCATTAAAACATTCTTCACAAGATTTCTTTAGTTCATCTTTGTGGCGTTAGCAGTCCTGTTTATTCTCTTAACTGTAACATTTTTTATTATATCAAGCTATCTAAAGGCTCTATAAATTCTGAGATCATACGACATTGACAAATGTCACTTTCTTTCATACCGGAAGTATTATTTGAAGATTACGATTTTGAACTTTCCATTTATGTTTGAAATCGAATGTTTATGTTAATTTTCGGAATCTAATCACAAATACTGAGTTCTACAGTAAGCAAACTTTGGGGTTATGAAAGACAGTTATGTTATAGCATTATCCACTTAAAATGTATAAATTCTTTTATTATTTATCACCTCATTGTTACATAAAACACTTGTTGATTTGTCTCTTGTGTTAGTTCGCGAGTCGACAAGTATTATTGGAATCTTGAGAATTTGTTACATCAAATATTTAACCTGATAACATGTTTTTGATCCAGTTCACATTCCTTAATATTTATTTTTACTCTAAGTATCATAATTATATGTTATAGAACTATAAAGAACTTTATTTCACGCAGAGAACTTGTATATAGTTGTAAAACTAATTTTCCCCCTAATACTTAAGATAATTAACTTTGATTATTAATTTAACTAATAAACCAGAAGACCCCATTCATATCCTAATATCTACCACTTTTTTTCTTTTTATTAACCACTCTAGATATGTTAGATTACAGTTAAACTCACAAAATTAATACCTAATACCCTCTTTAAATATGTTCAAATGTGAATAAAACCAATCTTTATTGCAATTATAACACACTGATAAATCATGGGTTATCATTTTTAATCCAATAGTTTTCATATGCAATCTCTCTCTCTTTCAGACACACACACACACACACACACATATATATACACGTACATATACTTGGTGCTAAGCACATTGGCGGGGGCAAGTTTTCCTGCAACCCTCAGATTATTTGTTTTCTATATTTTGTTTAGAAAAGAATGTTTTAATTGGGGATATCATTTTAAACAAATTATACAGAAATTAAGAAGCTCCATATACGTTTAAAATATCAAAACAATTCTTTCAATGTGGAAAAAATAGTAGAATACAGAACTTAGTATTGAAAAACCTATTTGTACACCTATTAATAAGTAAAGAAAGTTTCTCCATAAAATAAGCTATGCTTTCTTAAACTGAAATTCTTTAATGAAAACATATCTTACCCAGTTTTTAAAGTAGCATATTTCTTGGCATCATCCAGTAGACTTTTGGCATTATTCAATAGAGTAACAACAATGGATGATTGGGTTTCATCAGTTATATTCTTCAAAAGGAACGAAGTGCATTGGGAATCGCCTGAAGAAGCACTAACATCCAAAAAACCCAATAATACGAAGGCAGTTAAAAAATGGAATAGCATGATAAGGACAGTTACAGTAAAATTCTATCTCTTCACCAGTGTTTGCTAAAACTATGTCGAAACGCATTTTTATCTGTTTATATACAAAATTGAAGAAAAAAATGTTATCGTATCCCATCAACATAAATTTCTCGATTGAGTATTCTAAGAAATTAAAGCGTTTTTTCCCTTTGTGTTATCTAGACATACAATTTTCCCAGCGTGGTTTCGACGTGTTTTCCGGATGATAACAGCAAAAAGGAAACTAAACCTTCAAGTTGTTGATCCCGATGATTTCCGCTTTCGAAATTGTTATCCGGAACAGACTATGATAAAGATGAACGCGTGGTATTTCCTACTCTTCCTGTCTGGAATATCTATGCAGGAAATATTTGTAAACACTTGATTATTCAGAAGTGGAAACTGACAGGTGATATGCTTTCAAATATATTCATTTGTATTTAACATTAGAATAACCAGAATTTTCTATTTGCTTTCAAGAATTATATTATATACACAAAAAATTAAGTATATTCGTATTTATGCAAATAAATCTACAACACACTATATATATGTATATTGTAAATAACATATATATTATATATATATGTATATATATATATGCATACATATATGTATATATATGTATATATATATATATATATGTATATTATATATATATATATATATATATATATTATTATATTTATATATGTATATATATATTATATAATATGTATATATATATGTATATACGTGTGTGTGTGTTTGTGTGTGATATCTCAATACTATTACTTCTAAAATAGATATCCGAAACTCTCCCTTTTACGCCTTCTCATCTTTGAATACATAATTTCTACAGTAAAACATTAGTTAGTAAACCTACTCATTTTTCATCCAATATTTATTATTTTTTAATTCCGATTGAAGGGTATTACGCACAATGTTGTTTGTCATGTGTCTTGAAAATAACATTCTTTAATATCGAAAACTCTGTAAGTGATAAGCAAAGCACTTGGAGAAATTTGGGATTGTTTTTATAAAAACCTTAATTTCTTCATGAGTATACATGCTATCCTCATAACAATGAAAACAGATTATTACAAGAAACATTCTAATCATGTTCTGAAATTTCAAAGCTTTTAATACATTACTTTTTACAGGGTTATACAAAACATATTCGTTTTTCTTCCAATTGTTGATCTCATATGGGAAGAAATTCTTACCTGAAATATGTGACGTGTACCATCCTGTTTACACTCCGGAGGTTTCAGGATAATTCCTACTGTAGGTTTCTAGATATTCCACAAAATGTCTGAAATTGAAAGTGATCGGTCATGATTGGCAATATAGTGTATTTTCGTGTAATCACTATTTTACTTCATTCTTCTAAATGATAGTTTAAATAACTTTCACTTCTAGTGTATTTCTTCCTTATTTTTTTAAATTCTTCCCATAAATATTCAACAGAATTTAAATCTGGTGACTTTGGGGGTATATCAACCACTTTTGTATATTGCAGAACAACAAAGTCTGGTGTTTAGAGAATTTTTCATTAGTCATTTTCCTGCATCAAATGACTGAAACTAGATTTATTTTATAAGATGTGCCTTAAATGAAATAACTTTTAATTCATTATTAAATTATGTGAGACATTAAACTATTTTTAATGTAATCAATATTTTATATCATTTTACTGTTGTTTTAGGTACCTTTCGCTTGAGGTAATTTTCACTTTATTTTATTCCTCCCATAAATGGTCAATAGAATTTAAATCTGGTAATTTGGGGCATGTTTCAAGGACTTTTGTATGCTATATAACAAAGTCTGGTATTAAGATCTTTATGGTTTGAGTATTGACCTGAATGAAAAGACAGAAGAAAGGTTTAATACTCTACAGATGTGGCTTGAACTAAAAAAAATTATTTAATTAAGTTATGTGATACTTAAAACTATTTTTAGCGTAATCAGTATTTTACATCATACTTCTGAATGATGTTTAAATACCTTTCCATCTAGTATATTTCTTCTCTTTTTTAAAATTCTTCCCATAAATATTTGATAGAATTTATATCTTGTAACTCTGGGGTTGTTTTAAGCACTTTTGTGTGTAGTTCAACAACAAAGTCTCTTATTTAGAGAATTATGCCTTAGATCATTGTCCTGCTTGTAACGGCTGACAAAAAGATTTCAGTAATAATCTGTGGGATGTGCCTGATACTTAATAATAACTTTAATTCATTATTAATTTTTTTGGTCTCTATTAATCTACCAGTTTTTGTGTAATCATTATTTCTGCTAAATGCAGTAGTAGGTTCCTTTCGCTTGTAGCATCTTTCGGATAATTTTAAATTTTTTAAAATGAATACTCGATAGTTTTTAAATGTAGTAATTCTGGGGATGTTTCAATGTCTTTTGTATGTTGTACAAGAACAAAGTCTGGTATTTAGAGTTTTATGATTTGAACACTAACCTGCATGACAGAAAACGACAGAAAGAAGATTTATTTAATATTCTATAGGATATACCTTGGACTTAATAAAAAAAATGATTTAATTATTAAATTATGTGATACTTTATACTATTTTTAGTGTAATCACTATTTTACACCATTCTACTAAGCGATATTTTAGGTACCTTTTGCTTGTAGTATGTTTCTTTCTGATTTTTTAAATTCTTCTCGTAAATACTCGATAGAATTTAAACATTAGATACTCTGGGGTTGTTTCAAGTACTTTTGTGTGTCGTTCAACAACGAATTCTGTTAATTAGAGAATTTCGTTTTAGATCATTATTTTGCTTGTGTTGTTTGAAAGATTTAAGTAATATTCCATAGGATATGCCTTAGACTGAATTATAATTTCATTAATAATGTATGCGAAACTTTGTACTATTTTTAGTGTAATCACTATTTTACACTATTCTAGGATCTGCTGTTTTAGGTTCCTCTCGCTTGTAGTATCTTTCTGATATTTTTAAAAATTTTTCTTATGAATGCTCAAGAGTTTCGAAATCAAGTGACTCTGGAGATGCTTTAAAGTCTTTTGTGAGTTATAAAAGAAAACATTCTGGTATTTAGAGTTTATCATTTGATCATTAAACTTGCATGAAGCGACAGATAAAATATGTATTTAATATTATATAGGATATGACTTGGACATAGTAAAAATTTTGTTAAATTATTAAATTATGTGATATTTTATACTATTTTTAGTGTAATCACTAATTTACAACATTCTACTAAGCGATATTTTAGGTACTTTTTGCTTGTATGTTTCTTTCTGATTTTTAAATTTCTATTCTTCTCGTAAATACTCGATAGAATTTAAACATTAGATACTCTGGGATTGTTTCAAGCACTTTTGTGTGTAGTTCATTAATAAATTCTGTTAATTAGAGATTTTTGTTTTAGATTATTATTCTGCTTGTGTTGTCTGAAAGATTTAAGTAATATTCCATAAGATATGCTGTAGACTGAATTATAATTCCATTATTAATGTATGTGAAACTTTGTAACATTTTTAGTGTAATCACTATTTTACACAATTCTAGGGTCTGCTGTTTCAGGTTCCTCTCGCTTGTAGTATCTTTCTGATATTTTTTAAAATTTTAAAATTTTTCTTGTGAATACTCAACAGTTTTTAAATCAAGTGACTCTGGGGATGCTTTAAAGTCTTTTGTGTGTTATAAAAGAAGAAGGTCTGGTATTTAGAGCTTTATCATTGGATCATTAAATTTGCATGAAGTGACAGGATAAAATATTTATTTAATATTGTATAGGATATGCCTTGGACATAGTAAAATGTTTGTTAAATTATTAAATTATGTGATACTTTATAATTTTTAGTGTAATCACTATTTTACATCATTCTACTAAGCGATATTTTAGGTACCTTTTGCTTGTAGTATGTTTCTTTCTGATTTTTTAAATTCTTCTCGTAAAGTTAAACAATAGATGCTCTGGGGTTGTTTCAAGCCCTTTTGTGTGTCGTTCAACAATGAATTCTGTTAATTAGAGAATTTTGGTTTAGATCATTATTCTGCTTGTGTTGTCTAAAAGATTTAAGTAATATTCCATAGATATGCCTTAGACTGAATTATAATTCCATTATTAATATATGTGAAACTTTGTACCATTTTTAGTGTAATCACTATTTTACACAATTCTAGGATCTGCTGTTTTAGGTATCCTCTTGCTTGTAGTATCTTTCTGATATTTTTTAAAATTTTAAAATTTTTCTTGTGAATGCTCAACAGTTTTTAAATCAACTGACTCTAGGAATGCTTTGAAAACTTTTGTGTGTTGTAAAAGAAGAAGGTCTGGTATTTAGAGCTTTATCATTTGATCATTAAACTTGCATGAAGCGACAGATAAAATATTATTTATTTAATATTGTATAGGATATGCCTTGGACATAGTAAAAATGTTTGTTAAATTATTAAATTATGTGATACTTTATACTATTTTTAGTGTAATCACTATTTTACATCATTCTACTAAGCGATATTTTAGGTACCTTTTGCTTGTATGTATTTCTTTCTGATTTTTTAAATTCTTCTCGTAAATACTCGATAGAATTTAAACATTAGATACTCTGGGGTTGTTTCAAGCACTTTTGTGTGTTGTTCAACAATGAATTCTGTTAATTAGAGAATTTTGGTTTAGATCATTATTCTGCTTGTGCTGTTTGAAAGATTTAAGTGATATTCCATAGGATATGCCTTAGACTGAATCATAATTCCATCCTTAATATATGCGAAACTTTGTACTATTTTTAGTGTCATCACTATTTTACACAATTCTAGGATCTGCTGTTTTAGGTTCCTCTCACTTGTAGCATCTTTCTGATGTTTTTTAAAATCTTTCTTTTGAATGCTCAACAGTTTTTAAATCAAGTGACTCTGGGGATGCTATAAAGTCTTTTGTGTGTGATAAAAGGAGAAGGTCAGGTATTTAGAGCTTTATCATTTGATCATTAAACTTGCATGAAGCGACAGATAAATCATTTATTTAATACTGTATAGGATATACCTCGGACATAGTAAAAATTTTGTTAAATTATTAAATTATGTGATACTTTATACTATTTTTAGTGTAATCACTATTTTACAACATTCTACTAAGCGATATTTTAGGTACTTTTTGCTTGTATGTTTTTTTCTGATTTTTTAAATTCTATTCTTCTCCTAAATACTCGATAGAATTTAAACATTAGATACTCTGGGGTTGTTTCAAGCACTTTTGTGTGTCGTTCATTAAAAATTCTGTTAATTAGAGATTTTGTTTTAGATCATTATTCTGCTTGTGTTGTCTGAAAGATTTAAGTAATATTCCATAGGATGTGCTTTAGACTGAATTATAATTCCATTAATAATGTATGTGAAACATTTTACTATTTTTAGTGTAATCACTATTTTACACAATTCTAGGATCTGCTGTTTTAGGTTCCTCTTGCTTGTAGCATCTTTCTGATATTTTTTAAAAATTTTAAAATTTTTCTTGTGAATGCTCAACAGTTTTTAAATCAAGTCACTCTGGGGATGCTTTAAAGTCTTTTGTGTGTTATAAAAGAAGAAGTTCAGGTATTTAGAGCTTTATCATTTGATCATTAAACTTGCATGAAGCGACAGATAAAATATGTATTTAATATTATATAGGATATGCCTTGGAGATAGTAAAAATTTTGTTAAATTATTAAATTATGTGATACTTTATACTATTTTTAGTGTAATCAGTATTTTACACCATTCTACTAAGCAATATTTTAGGTACCTTTTGCTTGTAGTATGATTCTTTCTGATTTTTTAAATTCTTCTAGTAAATACTCGATAGAATTTAAAGATTAGATACTCTGGGGTTGTTTCAAGCACTTTTGTGTGTCGTTTAACAATGAAGTCTGTTAATTAGAGAATTTTGGTTTAGATCATTATTCTGCTTGTGTTGTCTGAAAGATTTAAGTAATACTCCATAGGATATGCCTTAGACTGAATCATAATTCCATTATTAATATATGCGAAACTTTGTACCATTTTTAGTGTAATCACTATTTTACACAATTCTAGGATCTGCTGTTTTAGGTATCTCTTGTTTGTAGTATCTTTCTGATATTTTTTAAAATTTTAAAATTTTTCTTGTGAATGCTCAACAGTTTTTTAAATCAACTGACTCTAGGAATGCTTTGAAAACTTTTGTGTGTTGTAAAAAGAAGAAGGTTCTGGTATTTAGAGCTTTATCATTGGATCATTAAACTTGCATGAAGCGACAGATAAAATATTTATTTAATATTGTATAGCATATGCCTTGGACATAGTAAAAATGTTTGTTAAATTATTAAATTATGTGATACTTTATACTATTTTTAGTGTAATCACTATTTTACACATTCTACTAAGCGATATTTTAGGTACCTTTTGCTTGTAGTATGTTTCTTTCTGATTTTTTAAATTCTTCTCGTAAATACTCGATAGAATTTAAACATTAGATACTCTGGGGTTGTTTCAAGCACTTTTGTGTGTCGTTCAACAACGAATTCTGTTAATTAGAGAATTTCGTTTTAGATCATTATTTTGCTTGTGTTGTTTGAAAGATATAAGTAATATTCCATAGGATATGCCTTAGACTGAATTATAATTTCATTAATAATGTATGCGAAACTTTGTACTATTTTTAGTGTAATCACTATTTTACACTATTCTAGGATCTGCTGTTTTAGGTTCCTCTCGCTTGTAGTATCTTTCTGATATTTTTTAAAAATTTTCTTGTGAATGCTCAACAGTTTTTAAATGAAGTGACTCTGGGGATGCTTTAAAGTCTTTTGTGAGTTATAAAAGAAAACATTCTGGTATTTAGTCTTTTATCATTTGATCATTAAACTTGCATGAAGCGACAGATAAAATATGTATTTAATATTGTATAGGATATGCCTTGGACATAGTAAAAATTTTGTTAAATTATTAAATTATGTGATATTTTATACTATTTTTAGTGTAATCACTATTTTACAACATTCTACTAAGTGATATTTTAGGTACTTTTTGCTTGTATGTTTCTTTCTGATTTTTAAATTTCTATTCTTCTCGTAAATACTCGATAGAATTTAAACATTAGATACTCTGGGATTGTTTCAAGCACTTTTGTGTGTAGTTCATTAATAAATTCTGTTAATTAGAGATTTTTGTTTTAGATTATTATTCTGCTTGTGTTGTCTGAAAGATTTAAGTAATATTCCATAAGATATGCTGTAGACTGAATTATAATTCCATTATTAATGTATGTGAAACTTTGTAACATTTTTAGTGTAATCACTATTTTACACAATTCTAGGGTCTGCTGTTTCAGGTTCCTCTCGCTTGTAGTATCTTTCTGATATTTTTTAAAATTTTAAAATTTTTCTTGTGAATACTCAACAGTTTTTAAATCAAGTGACTCTGGGGATGCTTTAAAGTCTTTTGTGTGTTATAAAAGAAGAAGGTCTGGTATTTAGAGCTTTATCATTGGATCATTAAATTTGCATGAAGTGACAGGATAAAATATTTATTTAATATTGTATAGGATATGCCTTGGACATAGTAAAATGTTTGTTAAATTATTAAATTATGTGATACTTTATACTATTTTTAGTGTAATCACTATTTTACATCATTCTACTGAGCGATATTTTAGGTACATTTTGCTTGTAGTGTGTTTCTTTCTGATTTTTTAAATTCTTCTCGTAAATTTAAACAATAGATACTCTGGGGTTGTTTCAAGCCCTTTTGTGTGTCGTTCAACAATGAATTCTGTTAATTAGAGAATTTTGGTTTAGATCATTATTCTGCTTGTGTTGTCTAAAAGATTTAAGTAATATTCCATAAGATATGCCCTAGACTGAATTATAATTCCATTATTAATATATGTGAAACTTTGTACCATTTTTAGTGTAATCACTATTTTACACAATTCTAGGATCTGCTGTTTTAGGTATCTCTTGTTTGTAGTATCTTTCTGATATTTTTTAAAATTTTAAAATTTTTCTTGTGAATGCTCAACAGTTTTTAAATCAACTGACTCTAGGAATGCTTTGAAAACTTTTGTGTGTTGTAAAAGAAGAAGGTCTGGTATTTAGAGCTTTATCATTGGATCATTAAACTTGCATGAAGCGACAGATAAAATATTTATTTAATATTGTATAGCATATGCCTTGGACATAGTAAAATGTTTGTTAAATTATTAAATTATGTGATACTTTATACTATTTTTAGTGTAATCACTATTTTACATCATTCTACTAAGCGATATTTTAGGTACCTTTTGCTTGTAGTGTATTTCTTTCTGATTTTTTAAATTCTTCTAGTAAATACTCGATAAAATTTAAACATTAGATACTCTGGGGTTGTTTCAAGCACTTTTGTGTGTCGTTCAACAATGAATTCTGTTAATTAGAGAATTTTGGTTTAGATCATTATTCTGCTTGTGTTGTCTGAAAGATTTAAGTAATATTCCTAAAGATATGCCTTAGACTGAATAATAATTCCATTATTAATATATGCGAAACTTTGTACTATTTTTAGTGTAATCACTATTTTACACAATTCTAGGATCTGCTGTTTTAGGTTCCTCTCGCTTGTAGCATCTTTCTGATATTTTTAAAATCTTTCTTGTGAATGCTCAACAGTTTTTAAATCAAGTGACTCTGGGGATGCTTTAAAGTCTTTTGTGTGCTATAAAAGAAGAAGGTCTGGTATTTAGACATTTATCATTTGATCATTAAACTTACATGAAGCGACAGATAAATCATTTATTTTATACTGTATAGGATATACCTTGGACATAGTAAAAATTTTGTTAAATTATTAAATTAAGTGATACTTTATACTATTTTTAGTGTAATCACTATTTTACAACATTCTACTAAGCGATATTTTAAGTACCTTTTGCTTGTAGTATGTTTGTTTCTGATTTTTTAATTTCTATTCTTCTCGTAAATACTCGATAGAATTTAAACATTAGATACTCTGGGGTTGTTTCAAGCACTTTTGTGTGTAGTTCATTAATGAATTCTGTTAATTAGAGAATTTTGTGTTAGATTATTATTCTGCTTGTGTTTTCTGAAAGGTTTAAGTAATATTCCATAGGATATGCCTTTGACTGAATCATAATTTCATTATTAATATATGCGAAACTTTGTACTATTTTTAGTGTAATCACTATTTTACATAATTCTAGGATCTGCTGTTTTAGGTATCTCTTGCTTGTAGTATCTTTCTGATATTTTTTAAAATTTTAAAACTTTTCTTGTGAATGCTCAACAGTTTTTAAATCAAGTCACTCTGGGGATGCTTTAAAGTCTTTTGTGTGTTATAAAAGAAGAAGTTCAGGTATTTAGAGCTTTATCATTTGATCATTAAACTTGCATGAAGCGACAGATAAAATATGTATTTAATATTATATAGGATATGCCTTGGAGATAGTAAAAATTTTGTTAAATTATTAAATTATGTGATACTTTATACTATTTTTAGTGTAATCAGTATTTTACACCATTCTACTAAGCAATATTTTAGGTACCTTTTGCTTGTAGTATGATTCTTTCTGATTTTTTAAATTCTTCTAGTAAATACTCGATAGAATTTAAAGATTAGATACTCTGGGGTTGTTTCAAGCACTTTTGTGTGTCGTTTAACAATGAAGTCTGTTAATTAGAGAATTTTGGTTTAGATCATTATTCTGCTTGTGTTGTCTGAAAGGTTTAAGTAATATTCCATAGGATATGCCTTAGACTGAATTATAATTTCATTATTAATGTATGTGAAACTTTGTACCATTTTTAGTGTAATCACTATTTTACACAATTCTAGGATCTGCTGTTTTAGGTTCCTCTCTCTTGTAGCATCTTTCTGATATTTTTTAAAATCTTTCTTGTGAAAGCTCAACATTTTTTAAATCAAGGGACTCTGGGGATGTTTTAAAGTCTTTTGTGTGTTTTAAAAGAAGGTCTGGTATTTAGAGCTTTATCATTGGATCATTAAACTTGCATGAAGCGACAGATAAAATATTTATTTAATATTGTATAGGATATGCCTTGGACATAGTAAAAATTTTGTTAAATTATTAAATTATGTGATACTTTATACTATTTTTAGTGTAATCACTATTTTACAACATTATACTAAGTGATATTTTAGGTACTTTTTACTTGTATGTTTCTTTCTGATTTTTTAAATTCTATTCTTCTCGTAAATACTCGATAGAATTTAAACATTAGATACTCTGGGGTTGTTTCAAGCACTTTTGTGTGTAGTTCATTAATGAATTCTGTTAATTAGAGAATTTTGTTTTAGATTATTATTCTGCTTGTGTTGTCTGAAAGATTTAAGTAATATTCCATAGGATGTGCTTTAGACTGAATTATGATTTCATTAATAATGTATATGAAACTGTGTACTATTTTTAATGTAGTCCCTATTTTACATAATTTTAAGATCTGCTGTTTTAGGTTCCTCTCTCTTGTAGCATCTTTCTGATATTTTTTAAAATTTTTCTTGTGAATGCTCAACAGTTTTTAAATCAAGTGACTCTGGGGATGCTTTAAAGTCTTTTGTGTGTTATAAAAGAAGAAGGTCTGGTATTTAGAGCTTTATCATTTGATCATTAAATTTGCATGAAGTGACAGGATAAAATATTTATTTAATATTGTATAGGATATGCCTTGGACATAATAAAAATTTTATTAAATTATTAAATTATGTGATACTTTATACTATTTTTAGTGTAATCACTAATTTACAACATTCTACTAAGCGATATTTTAGGTACTTTTTGCTTGTATGTTTCTTTCTGATTTTTTAAATTCTATTCTTCTCGTAAATACTCGATAGAATTTAAACATTAGATACTCTGGGATTGTTTCAAGCACTTTTTTGTGTAGTTCATTAATAAATTCTGTTAATTAGAGATTTTTGTTTTAGATTATTATTCTGCTTGTGTTGTCTGAAAGATTTAAGTAATATTCCATAAGATATGCTGTAGACTGAATTATAATTCCATTATTAATATATGTGAAACTTTGTACCATTTTTAGTGTAATTACTATTTTACACAATTCTAGGATCTGCTGTTTTAGGTATCTCTTGCTTGTAGTATCTTTCTGATATTTTTTAAAATTTTAAAACTTTTCTTGTGAATGCTCAACAGTTTTTAAATCAAGTGACTCTGGGGATGCTTTAAAGTCTTTTGTGTTATAAAAGAAGAAATTCTGGTATTTAGAGCTTTTTCATTTGATCATTAAACTTGCATGAAGTGACAGGATAAAATATTTATTTAATATTGTATAGGATATGCCTTGGACATAATAAAAATTTTATTAAATTATTAAATTATGTGATACTTTATACTATTTTTATGTTATAACTATTTTACATTATTCTACTAAGTTTTGTTTTAAATACCTTTTACTTCTAGTATATTTCCTTTTGATTTTTTAAATTCTTTCCGTAGATATTTCATAGAATTCAAATCTAGTGACTCTGGTGGTGCGTCAAATACTTTTGTGTGCCATTCAAAAACGAAGTCGGTTATTTAGAGAAATATGAATTAGATCAATAATCCTGCATGTAATGGTGGGAAAATATTTAACTAATATTCAATAGGATGTTACTTAGACAAAAAAATTTAATTCGTTATTAGGTTATGTAGTACTTTGTACTATTTTAATGTAATCACTATTTTACATCATTTTACTAACTTCTGGTTTAGGTAGCTCTTGCTTGTAGCAACTTTTTGATTTTTAAACTTTTTTGTCAAGAAAAGCTCTGTAGAATTGAAATATAGTGTTTCTTGGGATGTTTGATGGTGTTTTAAAAACTTTAAGTATTCAATTGTGTGATACTTTATATTATTTTTAGTGTAATCATTATTTTACATCATTCTACTGAGTTATGTTTCAAATACTTTTCACTTTTATTATCTTTTTTCTTTATTTAAAAATATTATTTCTGGAAATGCTTGATAGAATTTATATCTGGGGATACTGGGAATGTTTCAGACGCTTTTGTTTGTTGCCCAACCACAAAATCTGTTATTTAGTGCTTTATACTTTTGATTAACTTGCTGAACATAAAATCAGTTAATATTGCTATAAAATAAGCAATAGCTTGTTAGTGTTTTACGGGAAAAAAATAGAGAATCAATAAAATTTTATTAATGTATTATGAACTATATCCTCTCAGAGTGCATGTATGTATGTATATAAAGTTTCCAACACTGAGGGCACTTGAGTTCATTCAGCCTTCGCCCATACAAACCGATCTGAAAATTTTTTCACCTCAGCACCCCTACCATATGCTCGACGTACATCAAAGTGTTTATGGTACTGAATTTCGAAACAGTAAATTAAGATTTAGTTGAAATTTAGTCTAAATTAAGAGTAATACGTAGCACTTTCAACAATGATGTTTCCTCTTTTTAAAAACACAAGTAAAACAACTCAATAGATATGTATATTTTATTGACCTGAATAGGTTATGCATGTTATAAAGAATAGACTACATCTAAATTTTTCTATGTCTAATCTCACGTAATATGTAATTATAACACATCTTCATGCATATTTTAGAAGCTAATACAAACCACATACCTCTGAAGATAAACCGACGTAACGCAATTACAAAGGCGTAACACTGTCTAGCTTCTTCAAGAAATCTTTAGGGCGTATTTTTATTGCCGTATCTTTCAAAGAGTAACGTTGTCCTTTAAATTCTTGCCATACAACACCAACAGATGATTCATGATTTCCTTTTAAATGCAATCCATTAAGACTTGAATGATAGCATGCTCCGTACCACCAAGCTCCTTTATATCGATCTGCACAGTTTCTAGACTTATCTATGTCATTTTCTTTATCTTTCGTACTGAACGGATATCCATTATGATAAGAAAAAGAGTCTCCTAAAATATAAAGAATAATTTTGAAGAAAGACAAAAAAAGGTGTTAAAAATAGAAATATAAGATTTTTTTATCAGACTAATTTAGCATTTCTTAGTACTATGGTATATAAAAATGTTCGAAAATACGTCGTAACGATACTCCTCTAATGATATGAACAAACAGTTTAATTGGAATGTTATGTGTGTCTCCCTACAGTGGATTAGAAGATATTTCGTCATCAAACAAAAGCGTCAAATATTTTAACAGATTTTATAGAACCTTGTCCTTTTATTTTAAAATGCCTCAAAACTATCGATGAAATAATCAGAAATTATCTTTGTGAAAAATCTTTTTTTTACAAGATTTTAATCTGGCTTTATTGCCAATTATATATATATATATATATATATATATATATATATATATATATATATATATATATATATATATATATATATATATATATATATATATATATATATATATATATATATATATATATATAAAGTGATAACTTTTTACATTAAAACTATTTATGTAAAATTTATTAATTTAAAAATAACCTAATAATGAATTTTTTATACTCATTATTAACATGAAAAACTTTTAGAGTCTTCCGCAGAAGTTATCCCAAAATATTTTAAATTAAAAAAATAAGTTTCTTTCAAAAATATAATAAGTTATAAAAAATATTTGCATTAAACATAATTTGAAATTTATGCAAAAACTATGCCGGAAATAAAAAAAATGTTTAATAGCCCACATTTTTAATAGTAAAAATTTTAAATGTAAAAATTAATTAACAGCAGTTTCAATTATTTTATTTATAATAATCATATATATATATATATATATATATATATATATATATATATATATATATATATATATATATATATATATATATATATATATATATATACACACACACACACACACACACACACATATATATATATATATATATATATATATATATATATATATATATATAATATCGTCCTAAGAACCATGACCCAAAAATTTCAACTTCTCTATAACAATATTTAATTGATATATTTAAATTAAAAATTTAAGGAATTTACTTTGTTCTTTCAGGTATAGGTTAGCAGATAAATTGCAGTAATTGTAATTCGTGGTTGAAAACAGATGTCAATGTCCCATTTATTGCAATAAGGGGAGATTACTGTTTAACGTAAAATGATTAGTAAAAAAGATATAGGCTGTGTATATTAGCAAAATAAATTCTTTATATCAACTTCATTTTACCAGAAACGGTCCCTTGTAACCTGATTTCAATGTATAATTATAGTTTATTAACAATCGCCAAAAAGGTTTTTAATTTTTAGCATTTTGAATATTAATATATCAGTCAATTATTGTTACGAAGAAGTAGAAATTTTTGTTTTACAGTCCTTAGGGCTAATTTAAATTTGTACTAAATATAAGTTTAAAAAACTGGAAAATGTATTAAAATAATTTAAATTTATAATTTTCTTAAAATTAATATTCAAAATTAAATACATCCTAAAACAAATTCTTAACTTATTTGAAACATTTTTGTAATTGAAAGTATAAGTCTACAACTAACACTTGTAAAGAAAAGAACTGTTAAGGACTTTTCTGTGAACCGTGTATAAAAAAAGATTAAGAATCAAATATTTTGCAAAGGTTCCAGCAATAAGAAACATTAGAGAGACGTTAATTACTGATTTGGATTAATATAGGATGCAGGTAGAAGTTTGTTTTTTTAACTATGTTTCTGTTTCACAATTTAAAACACACAATTGTCTTCTTTACTAATTTTGTTTTTGTTTGCATATTAACTTACTTTTTAACTTAATTTTCATTAATATCAAGGTATCTCTTCCATTGTAGATTTTGAATTATAGCAGCATAAAAATCTGCTACTTATTTATAAAGTGGCTTTGGATTTATGCACCTCAACCAATGAATGTCCTTGATCCCCAGAGTGAGACGAACGATACATTGAGGGTTGTACAGTTATCCCATGAAAAACGCAACTTGAAGCTTGAGAACACTGCTTTAATAAAGAGAAACTTGTAAAGCATCTATTTACTCGAACATATCTACCGTGGTATTCCAAGATGTTTTCAGTTAATGAGAGAAGATCAATCAATTCGTTTCACATTATTTACATTCATGCGGCGATTTTTAACTCTGCTCTGATGATATCTTAGAACTCCTCTCTTTGATTTCTCCTTATATCTTATTAATTTGTTGAAGAATTTCAACCTCTCTCATATATTTGGAACTATGCAAACGAATGAAAGAACATTCTTCCTAGCAAATGGAATATCCAATTCATTGTTGTATTTTAAATACTCACAAATTTCAAAACGGCTGATTTTTTCCGGTATGGTACTGTAGCTAACAATAAGATGCAAGTACTCTGTGTGTATGCGGGAAAAGCATCTAAATCTCTGCAGCTAAATCATTGCGGACAAACGCGTGATAGCTTTCATTGTACCAAATACCTTTATACTGAATTGCTAAATTCTTATATATATATATATATATATATATATATATATATATATATATATATATATATATATATATATATATATACATATATATATATACCTATATATATACATACATATATATACATACATACATATACACATATACATATATATACATACATATATATAAACATATATATATACATATATATATACACATATAAATATATATATGTACACATATATATATATACATATATATATATAAATATATACATACACACACACACATATATATATATATATATATATATATATATATATATATATATATATATATATATATATATATATATATATATCATGCCTATTACTTTCTTCAAAGTTTAGTGATAAATTAGGATCTTTTTTATTTTGAAAATATGAGTTTTATTTAAATATATTTCAATTAACATTCAATTTCCTCAAGTTCAATTAAACTATATCAATTAATAAAATTATTTTATGTTTCTCTAATAGTTACATAAAGGCTACATTGTATCTCAAGGGTAGTGACTTAAAAAGAGTCGTAATTCAATTATAATAACAGTCATCATAAATGTGCAGCTGTTTTCCTAACTAATTAGAAAATTAATTTGAGGATGCGTGTAAGCTTTCGGAGTGGATTTTAAGCAAAATAGGCCTGAGCTTAAGTTCAAAAACATTTTCTGAAACTACCAAAATGGAAGTTTAAGATAATCATTTTTGTTAAGATATTCATTTTAAAAGTTAGATGCATAAGTTGGAAGATAATTCACGAACACTTTGCTGATTTTTTATCAAATAAGATTTTTATCAGTTTTCAAAATTATTTTTAAATTTTCAACTATTATTAAATTTTTTATTACTTGCATTAAAATTCATTTTCACATGAGTTTAAAAATAAAAAAAATCAATATCATAATCCTTATCAAAATTAGAATCCAATTTTAGCCAATATATTTCTGATTAAAAGGAAAAATCAGTCACAACATTTCATTGAGAAAAAGTGTGCATTTGTAAACACATCTATTATTTAAAAAACTTTTACGCTATTTAACTTCAGATAAAAGTGATAAAATTATATAGTAGTACTTACCTGCTGTTCCTCTATATCCACTGACGTGCATGGTGTAATTGTTAAATTCATCTGCAATCCAGAATTCGTCGTATGTGGCAAATGTTTGATTTCCCTCCCAGTCAGTCAGAGTAAATTTCACAACATTTAATTTTAGATTCGTCAAAGCAAATATAATGTCATTGCCTGCAAAATTTTTAACATTTACATTAAATCTTACAAAGGGGATAAGAAATATAAAGATATTTTTTTGTGTACTTATCAAATATCTCATCAAATTTTGTATGCCCTGAAATTTTACCTTTATGTCGTTTTATAACTTCGTGAACGTGTTTCGAAACGATATTTTAACATAAATTTTGGAAAGTTTTTTCGTTTAGTTTAATTTGACGGTAGATATGAAACATTCTTGCAAAATTTTTACTCAGTGCTATAAAACATAAGACATATACACTGGAATTAGATGATGCTTAACTTTTAAATAAAAATTAATATTTTATTATTTTCCTTGATACCATATTAGAATTTTTCATAAAATTAGATAACAGGTTTAAAACATTTTTTCTGAGATTTTATTTTGCCTATTTTTATAGTGGTACTATATATTTATATAGGTTAATTTAACACTCTTTGTGTAGAATAAAATAAGTCTCTGTAATCATTGTGAAACTGATATTATTTCGTTTATAAAAACGTGATTTAAATTTAGAAAATTTAAAAAATGACGAAATTTAGTGGATAGGCATAAAATTAAATTCCTCTAGGTTTACTAATTTAACAAATGGTAAAACTTTTCTGAATTTGCTCATAATATATTTTTGAATAATAAAAAGTAAATAAAATTTCGGGGAATAATTACTGAAACACAAGGGACATTTTAAAAACAGTGTTAAAAACTGGGCAAATAATGATCTGATATTTAAATTTTTTCATCCTCAATATTTTAATCATAAGTAGGAGATATCATCTCATATTTTCATAAGTTAATAATTTGTATTATGTTTGGTAACTTTCGATGTCCTCTTATAATAAATGAGATAGCTACTTTATTAGCAATTAGAACCCGTCCCTTTATTTTCGAATTGAACGTATGCGCATTTTGAGATCAAAATATATCGCTTATTTTAATATATATAAAATATGTATGTATATATATGTGTACATATATTGTCACGAAGATTCGAATGAACACACCGTTTAACTTAACAGACGAATTTATTGAAGCTAAGAAGCAACTCGCAACTTTACAAGATCGAGAAGTTGCCTACAACCAGTGGGTATCAGCTTTTATACCCAAACAGAATATTCGAGAAATAACTAATTTACATATTAAAGAAAGATCTAGAATGTTCGAGAACATAAACCAACAACAAACAAACATTTTAAAATTAAAAATCCATACTTTGGATCAATCGCCATACCGAGCACCGAACCCACATTCTACGGGGCAGGATCTCGTGCTTTGACCATTCGGCCACTTATCTTGTTAACAAAGTTTCTTTATGCGGCATTGCTCCTTTCTTAAAAACACAGCGTCTCGCTGCTATTTAGATCTGGAGCGTGTTAAAGGTCCTTTGTAAACCTCTTTTGCCTTCTCTTCCGTAAGAATGACACCTAGATTTCGTTCATCTTCACTGTCGATCTGCTTCGTCGGATCATGGTACGGCTTCATACTTAAAACATGGACAACATCTTTCGGTTTTCTTTTTCGGGAGGCAGGATCGAAATCTTGCACTTCATAGCTGACGTCGGATAAATGGCGCAACATTTGATAGGGACAAAAATACCTCCTTAAGAGCTTCTCTGAAAGACCGACCTTTCGGACCGGGTTATAAACCCATACGAGGTCCCCAGGACTATAAGACACCACTCGGTGCTTAGAGTCATAACTTCGACGGTCTTTATCTTGCGCTCTCAGAGTATGCATTCTAGCCAACTGTCTCGACTCTTCTGCTCTGGAAATAGTCTTAGCGATGTAATTGTTAGTTGCATCATCAGGGTAGAATGGAAACATAGTGTCCAGCTTCGTTTCGACTTCACGTCCATGGAGTAGGTAGAACGGTGTGAATCCTGTTGTCTTCTGCTTAGCATTGTTATAGGCGAACGTCACAAATGGTAGAATTTCATCCCAGGTTTTCTGTTCGGTATCAACATACATGGACAACATATAGGCTAGACTTTTGTTAAGGACCTCTGTCAACCCATTTGTCTAGGGATCATACGCCGTCGTCATGCGATGATCGATATTGCAAAATTCGACGAGAGCGGAAACAAGTCTGGATTGAAAAACGGCACCACGATCTGTAATAATGACTCGAGGAGCTCCATGTTTTAGAAGAATCTCTTCGAGCAGGAACTTGGCTACTTCTTCGGCTTCAGCAGTTGGTAAAGCTCTAGTTATTGCATAGCGTGTACAGTAATCGGTGCAGACTGGGATCCATTTATTCCCACGGGCATATTTCGGAAATCTCTCAAGCAGATCTATCCCGATTCGATGAAAAGGTGCGACAGCAGGAAGGATGGAAACCAGGCGTCCAGGTGGTAGTCGTGGAACTAATTTTTTTATTTGGCATTCTAGGCAGTGTAGGAAGTATCGAACAACATTTCGGTACATCCCCGGCCAATAAAATATTTTCCGGATCCTGTCGTACGTTTTTGAAAAGCCGAGATGCCCTGCGGTAGGAGCGTTGTGAAAATGTTTAAGTATGTCTGCTCGCAGATGTTTGGGAATGACAGGCAACCATACCTTTCTAACTGGAACAAAATTCTTTCTGCACAGGAATCCATCAATTAACTAAAATTTATTTTCGGTGTATGAGCCGAACTTCGGAAGGATCATTTTTGGTATGTCTGGATCTTTCTTCTGCTCGACAGCGAAGTCTATACTCGTGGTCAAACGGAGACATCTGCGAACACTGTCAGAGTTATCTACAATGGCAAAATCGGTACCCGGCGCCTCCACCAAATTTGTCAAAGATTCGAATGAACACACTGTTTAACGTAACAGACGAATTTATTGAAGCTAAGAAGCAACTAGCAACTTTACAAGATCGAGAAGTAGTCTACAATTAATGGATATCAGATTTTATATCCAAACAGAATATTAAAGAAAGATCTAGAATGTTCGAGAGCATAAACCAACAACAAACATTTTTAAATTAAAAATCCATACTTTGGATCAACCGCCATGCTGAGCATCGAACCCACAATCGTCGGGTTTGGATCTCGTGCTTTGGTCATTCGGTCACTGAGCTCGTTGGTAAAGTTTCTTTATGTGGCAATATACATACACACACACACACACACACATATATATATATATACATATACATATATATACATATACATACATATACATACATATATGTACATATATATATATATATATATATATATATATATATATATATATATATATATATATATATATATATATATATATATATATGTGTGTGTGTGTGTGTGTGTGTATGTATGTATGTATGTATATATGTAAAGTCATAGAAATAAAGGAAACTGAAATCAGAAACATAAATTTAAAAAAGAAAAAGGACCAAATTTCAGATAATAAGGAAAAAAGGAATGAAATATATACTATGATAACAAATACCGTTGATGAATTAGGAGTCTAATTTAGGCCGTAAACGTTTAATGTGTGCTTAACACTTATCCTCGGTAAAAACATAGATATAATAGATTAACAAAATCAAAATTTTTTTATGAAATTTAACCTCAGCACATAAGTAGAATTTAAAAATAATCCAAAACAACAGAAATACTAACAACATATATGTCTTTATGTATATATATGTATATGCGTGTATGTATGTATATATAAGCGCACTTAATGAGCAACCTATTCTATTGGGTGTACGACTTGCAGGTGCTGCCTTGGGGAAGAGTCTATGCCGGACTCAAAGATGAATAAGAATTTAAAATAAAAACAAATAAAATAAATAATAATGAAAAAATTAAATTTAAAAAAATTACAAACAAAGAAAAAATAAAATAAATAAAAAATAATAGAAATAAATCTGATTGTACTTTTGATGTTAATATTAGGGGAAAAGCTGATTCGGTATGGATTCTCTTATACTAATAAAAAAATAACAATTAACAATTAATAATAGCTAAAATAGGTAGCAAGTAGCTATATACTAATGACTGGGAATAATTTTAGTAAGTGCGCGATTGGTTAACTTAGACTTATCACCAATATCATACCAAAACCGTAAAGGTAGCTTAATACATAACAAGCTGAAACAAACATACATGAGCCGCGGTTGCTCAGCCGGCAAAGACAACGCTTTCGA
The DNA here is from genome assembly GCA_032207245.1 of Pardosa pseudoannulata. NCBI lineage: Eukaryota > Metazoa > Arthropoda > Arachnida > Araneae > Lycosidae > Pardosa > Pardosa pseudoannulata. The sequence continues at coordinate 131,463,282 of CM063498.1, forward strand.
AACTGGAGTGTTGCGGGTTCTGAGCCCGAGCCGGCCTAAGATCCGCTGTATTCATTGAAAGTGACTGGGGCACTTAAAATATGCTCGTGATTACAATGTCCAAGTTTTTAATTAATGCATCTGGAGCTGGCAGGCCAAGTATATGAGTCTTCTCCTTGCTCCCTGCTTCAAAATTACTTGAGCATAAGTCGTAGTTTCACCCTTGAAGTGCTCGTCAACACAAAAGGCGCACCCCTTTGCCTTAATACGAAGAAGAATCCGACTCAGTCGTGATTAGTTTGACCAAGTGGCATAAGACAACAACAACAAATATGCACAAATATTACTCTTGAATAGAGATTTGACAATTAACTTAGAACTTATAAAACTTTGCAATATGCAAAACTGTTATAGACATAATAGTATAAATTTATAAATAAAGAATATAAATTACAAATATTTTATCAATACCTAAAAGGTGGCTTGATACATAAGATGTGAAATCAAATATATGTATATGTGTGTGTGTTACCAGTAAAAACTTTTTCACAGGATCACATGGCAGTAATAGCCCATATTTTTAACTGCCACGGTTGGTTGGGAGCACTACGGTCTACTTTTTGCTACACGAGGGCTAATGAGACCGAGACCTACTGTTTAAAGCCGATTCCGAACGGCTACGAACATCCATGCCTCAGTGGGACTCGAACCCACGAACTCCGGTTCCGAAGGTCACTGCCCTAATTTAACTGCCACGGACTTCTAGGAAAGAAACTGACTGAGATGCAGTCATCGTGGTGAGAAAGGCTTTCCCTTTGAACTCATGACCAAGCTAAAGTCTAAGAATTTTTTTTATTTTAATCTAAAATATGCAGAACAGGCGGATGTGTCTTTCACAGAAAATAGACAAACGTGATCTGTGTTGGATCTGAAAAATACCATCTTGAGGACGTCAAAATAATGTGGATGATTTCTCAATGTTGGTAGATGAATTCTTGAATGTTTTTTTTTTTTTTTTTTTTTTGGTAGATTGTTGTTACAACATTAGTAATGAAAATCCGAACAAGGAAATTAAAACTGCAAAGATTTCCAGTTTTTCCTTTCAAAATGGACAACTGTGTAAAGGTGAAAGAAAATGCCTCCTGTTACAAAATTATAAATTCATTTTCGAAGTATTGGAAAGTGTAGAAGGAATGCCCTTCACAATGATTGATATCCTTGCCTTATTTTGAGTGGCTGGAAAAGAAAAGTAGGAATTATATTTCGAAGAACCTTAGGTTTAATAATTTTTTAAATATTTCATACATAATTCTTAGTATGCTTGTTATGCATTCCAAAATGGTATATCATGACAAAATTTTGTATGGTAATTAATATCAAACTTGTTAAGGTTTCCTGCAGGTTAAATAGTTTACAGGTAGAAGACATAACAGAGCTAGAAATTTAAAAATTTCTAAGTGTTTGGGAACTATATTTGGTACCATTTAATATTATATTAATCTTTTGAACTTTGCATTGTAATTGAAATTCAAGTGCTAATATTTATTCATTAAAACTTTGTTTAGGAACATTCATAAATACTAGTGTAAAGACAATTTCTGAAGTTAAAATATTAGGGATTTTTCGCATGTTTCCATATGCGAACAATAGCGAGTTACACTAGGACAGGGAGATTTGATTTTCTTAAAAACATTTATCTCTATATTTCAATATTTAATTTTTAAACATTAAAATGAGTTTGTGAATTTAATATGTCCATTAAATAAATCTGATGTGATGTTCAATATTTTGGGAATTTAAAATAACGGTATGTGTTTTTAAATAACTTATTTCTACAGAAAGCTGTTTTTTTTATAAATTTCTGTACGCTCTAGAATTTATACCTAGAGCATAATTCTATTAAAAATTAAGAAGGTCTTTGTTAGTAATTAAAAAACAAAACTTTTTATTTTAATTGAACTTTGTATGTTTCCATATGAGAGCATTGGAGTGTAAAAAGTTTATTACTTGCGAATATAATTAAAATATTTTAAGTTAATTCATGGGATAGGGATTAAAATGTGATTTAATATATTAGTTTCCGTGCTTTTTGACTATATTTACTTGATGAATTACTTAAATTCTTTACTTGATGAATTATTTGACTTCACTTAATTTTTTTGCTTATTTCTTTGAATTCAACTTCATTTTCACTACTTAAAATAATTCATTACTTATTCTGTCAACAGATTTTCCTCTTTGCTCAAAAATATTTCACAAGGCTACAATTTTCAGAAACCAGAGATTTAAATACAGTAACATTTTCGAAGTTTTCAAATATTGGTACAAATATTAAAGTCTTGGGATCTGACTAGTGATACAAAAATAATAATTAATGTTGGATATCTTTTTCGCAGCATTTATCTAAAGCCTATGACGAAAAGTTGCTCATCCTCCGTAAAATTCTGTATCAAAAATATGTTCACAATTATTAGTACCTAGATTGTCCTAGATTGGTGAATCCTAATTTAAAAAAAAATGATACGCTTTAAATATAAAGGAACGTGATTAACGTGAAGAAAAATTTACCAATCCAGAAATCTTTTGAAAGATCACCAAATCCATTTTTATAAGACTGCCAGTCTTTGAGAAAATAATCACTTCCACTGCCGAAATCCCCTCGCCTTTGAAGAACCTGGGATAAATATATTGAATAATCTTTCTTTAAGATCAAAACAAATATAAAACATGTATATACAATTGCCAAAAATCTAAAAATACTCAAATACAAAGTAGGTATGCAAGTAGGTAAGTATAGCGTTTAACCTTAGTCGTAGTAACTTAAAACTGGAGATCCTTTGTAACATTACAGCTCATCAATAAACAATTCTTTTTCTAAACAGAACTGATAAAGGTTGTTGGGCAAGCTGTTGAAGTGTTATAGCACGTACATAAGTTCTAATAACTAGACTTATTCTTAATTTAAAAAATATTTTCAATCTTCAACAATTAAATCTAAATTTGAAAATGCTGAGAAAAATATTGTAATATTCTTTTAAAAAAATTATAAAAATTTTTGTACCAATTACTCAGGTTTTTACTATGATCAAGCTCCAAAGGGCTATTATTATTGTTTTCTGTATTTATGCTTGGTTATGGCCAATGTTGAAAGAGGATCACTTTCCTTGACGATAGACCATGTCCTTCTTCAACATATTATATATACAAATCTAAAACATATGAAAATTTCTTTTACTACAAAAATTTGGACTATCATTTTGAAACTATATAAAAACGACGACTTTTATCCCCTGTCCAATGGACTTAAAAGAAAAAGTTTCACATAAAAGAAACGTCAAATACCTAAGCTGACGGAATTCGTTTCCTTTGAATTTGCATATTAATAACAACGAGACTATTTACCACTAGACTCTGTCGTATAATCACAAATGTGATGAATAATACACATTACCATAATAAATTGAATCGACTGATATTCTATCAGATCCAAATGCATATCTATGTACGGTCAGTTTTCTAAAAGATTAGATAATAAAAAAAATTACCGTCCATGCTCCTCCGTCATCATCCATGTCGCAGTAGACTTCAACCGGACCGCTGACCACACGGTTCACAGGCCAGATTTTGTAGATTCCACTGTGGGCTAGAGCATTTTTCTCCTTGATCGCAGCGCAATCCATTGGTCTGTCACTTACAGTTTCAACAGGAACGCAACTAAAATAAGCAGTTATAGTAATATGTATTTCAATCATATAAATTTATAATTTTTGGACAATATTTTTCTTTAAAATTATTCTCAGTGATTAAGCTTGAATGAGTAAAAAAGACAAAAGACTATATTTCAATAATAAAAAAATGTTTCTTACAGAGACACACAGTGCAAAAAATCCATTTTGGATTTTTGAGAAGTTAGGGTTAGCAAAATACCAAACGAGTGAAGAGTATCTTCTCCTAAACTGTATTCTAAAATAAATTGGTATAAATATGCTTCATATCACTGCGAAAAATAATGTCATCCTGAAAACGTCGGAAATCCACCACTTCCCTCCTTTTCTATGATTTAATGCCATTATTTCAAGCCTTATTTTAATTGGTTACGTACAGGTGATTAAATTTATCAATTTATCGCATAATAAATAGGTAAAAGTAACATATTTTTCTAACATTATGATGTCAATCCTTTAAACATCTCATTTAATAATTTCTTATTTTAAATTATTTAAATATCATTTGCATTATTTTCATACGTTTTTATCACTGAACTTAGATATTAAGTAAATAATTTTCAAGTGAATGGTCCTTTATAATAATTATTTAGAGTATCAGGTGGTAATCTTTATTAGTTTAAAAAAATTATTGCCCATAAAAGTTACTATTGGAAAAAATACTGCTTGTATAACCATTATGAAGTAAATATTAATTTTCCAGGAAATATAAGATTTTATTCATAAAGAATTTTAATTGAGACTTAAATCTTACCTGGTTTTCATTGTAGTATATTTCTTTACATCTTCCAGTAGATGTTTGGCATTATTTAGTAAAGTAACAACGATGGAGGATTGAATTTCATCAGTTATATTCTTCAAAAGGAAGGAAGAACATTGGGTATCCTTCGAAGAACCACTGTAAATCAGATTAATAGGAAAATTATTACGTGAAATAGTGTGATAATGCCGTTTAAAATATGAACATTTAAATCCAAATATTACTCGAGACTGTTTCGGAAATCATATTTATTTGTATACGTAATGCATGATAAAAATACAATACTTCATGGGTATAAAATGTAATACCCATGAAGAAAATATACACCAGGTCAATACCCATTTCCCAATTCAATACTCTAACACATAACAGTTTTTAATCTTTGTGTTTATCTCTCATTTCTGTCATAATGGCATAGTATTGGAGGAATTGGAGAAATCTGTACGTTAAAACTCCTCTCTTTAAGTTGACTGTCTATGTTCGAAAATATTTTGTTCAATTTTATAAAATATTTTATAATTTTTATTTTTTCTATTTTGTTTACATTTTACATTGATTAAAAGCAGAGTTACAGCTCATTAAAAAACACCATTTGCTGCAAAAATTAACTAAACTTTCAGTTTTAAATCCAAAAATTGCTATAAACTTCAAATTCTTGAAATGTTTTTATATAGAGTAGATAGAGTTACTAAATAAGCAAACTTTCATTCATAAGCAGTGTGAGTTCTAAATAGACTCCAGAAAATCAAAAATATCAAAGAAAATTAAAGAAGAGATCTTTGATCGAATTAGAGATAGAGATTAATTCCTCAAACATTTTTCGATTGCAACCCATAGTATTATATCCTATTACAATGATTGCATGAATTTTCATCGTTATTAAAATAGTAAAAGATTTACGAACCACAAGGTCTCTCAGTGCATCAGAAGTGGTATACATTACTATCATTCTGTTCCTTGGACTGTCACAGAATGTGAAAAACTTAGTTAAATCGATGAATACGAAGCTATAGGATAAAAATTTATTCAAAAGTATGTTGATGTTTTAAACATGTACTGTGGACTATTTTCTGAAGTAAAATATGATTGAAAATTAGACACTGAAACTTCATAATTTTAGACAATTTTGCAGTTTAAGTATAATGACAAAGATCTATTGAAAATGTTCAGTGATTTCAGAACAAATACTTCCTATAAGAAGACGTAAAAAAAATTTAAATATAGTAAATCTAAACGACACGCACTATCCCAAACAAAACTTTTAAAAAACTATTCCATACTAACTATAAGAGCAAATATAAGACATGTCTTACAAAAAAAAAAAATTATCACTATATAGAAATTTAACATATTTTATAATTGGAATATACTCTTTTACTGTAAGAAAAAACGCAATATCGTAATTCTCAAAAATCATTTTTCAATGATGATCTTTAATATTATCACTAATCTTAAGAAATGATTCAAGCACTATAGATAACAAAATGACTTAAAATAATAGATGTAAAATAGATATTTTTTTATTTAGAGTTGTCTTCATAGAAGAGTGTGGAAGAATCCCGTAAAATATTGACATTGAAAGATATAATTGTCTGTATAATTTCTTTTTAAAATTTTCTTATATTTGGGTTATTTTGAAGATTTGCGTTATAGATATCTTCATCTTAAAGAAATTTAGATAGTAACATTCGAATTGCTAGACTTTTCAATCAAGTTATTTAAAATAATACTAGAAACTTACCAGATTATAATAAAAGGAGAGTAATTATAGTAAATTTTAGTAAAGAACAAATTGTTTTAAATACTTTATTACTCCTTATGTTTAATGTTTTCTTATTTGTTTCCTATTTTACCAGAAAAGAATTTAAAAAGAGGTACAATTTGAAAAGAATCCGAACGTTAGCAGCCATCTACATTAAAATAATATGAAAGTTAATGGTTCTTTGTAGTATTAGTTTAAAAAATCTAAATGTAAAGATATTCTACATAAAGTTTTAGGTAGAAGCATAAATCTTACCTAGTTTTTATTATAGTATATTTCATTGCGTCTTCCAGTAGACTTTGAGTATTATTTAATAGATTAACAACAATGGATGATTGAATTTCATCAGTTATATTCTTTAACAGGATAGAAGCGCATGCGGAATTCTCTGCAGAAGCGCTGGAACTCAAAAAACTCCAAAATGACAAGATAGATAATACGTAGAATCGCATGCTGATGAAAATCGCTATAAATTATGAATTGACCTCAAATGCTTGCCAAGATTGTGTCGGAACGCGTTTTTATTTCTTTATATAACAAACTGGAAAATAAAAAAGTTATCACATCCATATGTCAATACCCATTTCACGATTAAGTGTTCCAGGAAAAGAAGTGTTTGTCTCACTTTCTTATCTAACCATGATATTCACGCTACTGATCTCGACGTGAGTAACCAATGATAACAGTACAAAGATGAAAATCAAAACTTTTAAGTGGTTGTTTCCAAAAATTTCCGATGTTGAAAAAGAAACTGATAGAACAGAATCGAAGAGACGAGTGGACTCCTCTCTAGCTCCACAATGTTATTCAAAACTATGAAATACCATTGGAATTCAACAGATGAAATATATTAGTTCATAAATAATGTATGTTGATATTCAACAATAAATAAGAACAATATTTCTAGAAATATCAAAGCCGCATACGCGCTGGCTGCAGCTTACCTGATTTTTATTTTACATTGTTAATTATGATTTATTTTATATTTTTAAGTAATTTTTAATTTAACCTTCTTTTGCTGTGATTGAACTATTTAAATTTTCAGGTGTCAGTTTAAGAACTGTTAAGAGAAAAAAACAAAATCTACTTCAATTCAATGCATCGATATTTATTTACCAATTATACAAAAAAAATTAAGAGTTATTCTGATATTGTAGATTATCTTTACGATACACATACATTTTGAAGATGACTAATACTTTGAGAAATTGAAAATACTTCCATAAAAAGAAATGGTATAGTTGATTTTTGCAATATATTACTTAGATATTCTATTTATTACCTTTAGGTTAGAATAATATTAAATATTAAAATTTTTAGTTAGATTTTATTAGACAGATGAAATAGGATCTGGTGGGGTAAAATGGGTAGAAAAAACGTGATTCAGCCCTCTTATTCACTAAAAAAATCTATAACACACACACAATATATATATATATATATATATATATATATATATATATATATATATATGCACACACAAAATTTCAAACTTTAAGGTGATAATTTAAATAGTTTTATACATTTTCTTAAATTGCAAATTTATAATTTTTTTACTTTTTTTAGACTTGTTTTACCCCACAGGTGGGGTGAAATAGGTATAGAATAAATATGCTACTAATTAGGAAAAATTTAATTAAAACTTAATTTTTTAGAGTCACACACATTTATTTGTGATATAACTACAATTTATATTGGAAAACTGCAATGGCCATTGTTATCAAGTTGAGCAAGTTCTGCTACATGAAGAACAGTCGTCACATCGCCGGCCTTAATTTTATCCGCTTTCTTTTTCGTCTGGCATTTTCTAGGACTTTATTTTTACCCTTAGAACTGCAATCATTAATTTGTTTTAAGGGTAACCTGTTTTAAACTCATATATGGAGAAGAAATGGCAAAATTTGAAGCGGTTGAACTGGAAGTTTGGGTAGAACGAGCTTCCAGTAGCTGTTGTTCAAATCTGTGCATCTCAATTTACTGTTATTTTTGCAGCTTTTTTTCCTGCACAGTGTCAATTACCTGTTTCAGCAGGTTAGGGAATGTCGTTTTGGACGCATTGTGAAGACAGCTCTCCGTGTACCACATCTTTAGGCCTTTAATGCAGACGCACTTCATAGGGTTTCATAAATGTCCCATAGATTCAAACATTGCATCATACATCTATACGGATTCTGTACAGTCAGATAATGCACCAGGGGGTCTACCTTTGATGCAAGTTTCATATAAGTCTAGATTTTTGTACACAGTGAAAGATGGAAAAAGGTTTCTAGGGGCAACAGTACAAAATATCCATGGAAACACATGTGTTTTTAGGCTTACAAGTTCAATTTTACTATTTTTTTTATTGATTTATCCTTTACAGTGCAGCAGTTCAGCATAGAATTCTAATGGAATATACATAACTGCCGTGTCCTTCCCTATGTGCGAGCTATGTGATATTGTTTTCATGAGAAGTTATCTGGAGCAGCAGTTCTCTGAGGAAAGAGAAAGACATAGAGAAGGAATAAAAATGCTCAAAAACACAATACGGCAATTGAATTACTGTCATTTCTGTGGGATAACTCAGTATCTAACTGAAAAGTTTACAAATCGTACAAAAATTATAATTTAATTCTGTGCTAAATTGGAGATATATCTAAAAAGAATTTTAATTCTTTTATATTTCTCTTATACATTTTTTGGCAAGAAAATTAGATATTAAAAAACTAGAACAGGAAACAAATTATATATATATATATATATATATATATATATATATATATATATATATATATATATATATATATATATATATATACATACATACATACATATAAAGAAGTGCCTTTTGGCGTTCCTTACCTAAACAAAATTCTCTTGTTTACTATCGCATCATCTACGTTACTTTATATAGTTCCGCTGGAGGGTCTGTTTTTCCTCTTACGTTATCGTTAAAGAGTTCCAACTATTTTTTAATTATAACTCGCCTAATTCTTAAAAAGTTTTTAAACCTGACATATATATATGTGTGTGTGAATATATGTATATATTTATATATGTGTGTATACATATATATATATATACACATATACATATATACATATATATACATATATATATACATATACATATATACATGTATATATACACAAAATCTCTATTATCTTTTCTATATAATCTTTCTATATATTCTTTTTTCTAATTTTTGTATCTTCTTATATAAAAGATAATTTAATATTTTTTCTTATACTATATATATATATATATATATATATATATATATATATATATATATATATATATATATATATATATATATATATATATAATATATATATATATAATTTTCTTTAAAGTTCACAACACACTCAAACCGTTTATAACATTATTTTTTATGGCAGATAGCCCACTAGAAGATATTAACCAAAGAAATTAAAAAACACACAGTCTAGTAGATTTAGATGCAAAATTTAGTGATTTAGGAATCAGTTAACTTTTACATGTTGTCAGATCATTACTTCATAATTTTCGGTTGTAGCTAAAGGGAGGGTATGGCAAAATTTCCTCTGTAGCAAAAAGAAAAACGTATTCACCATACCTTGATACCGTGATAACACCCGAATTTATGCAGATTGTTTAAAACACAATTGTTTAGGATCTCGGAAAATCAATAAGGTCCATTATAACAAAACTCCAGGGACCATAGTGGACTATCAGAGCCGTGATACATAGTTATATTTATCAGGCAAATATCCAGCCAATGTAATAGTTTTGTGCAGTGAAGTAGTTCTGAGCAGTGCAGGCCGTGTCATGCCACCTTACATTTTTCCACAAGATCTTAGGGTTAATGCTGCAGGATACATTAATATTCTTAAAACAGTTGTTAAGCCCTGGATAGATAAAGTGGAAAGTCATATATCTTTCAATAAGACTCTGCCCTTCTCACAAAGCCGTCGTTACAACAAGTTTGCTTATCAGAGAAATTTTACGATCATTCGAGCTCAACATGTGGCTCATGAACTATTACGTGTGTGAAACATCGTTGACAGGGAGACTAATCGACATCCTCAAAGTACCTTAGCTTCACTGAAGGCCGCTATTGCGAAGTGATGTATAAAATGAATAGAGACCTCTTAAATTGAGATTGTGGACGGTTTCAATCGCAATAGAAGTAGTCATTGAAACCAAATTTTTTTTCATAGAATAATTTGATAAAGAAGTATCATCAAGGATAATTGTGTCAATTGGATTTAAACGTATACAATTTTGTTCAAATAATGTCGTTTTTATAAAATACTAAAATTAAACTCGAATATTCCTCGATCTCTATAAATAAATAAAAGACAAAATAGTATTGAAAAGAATAGTATACTAAAAATTGTACAAAAGCAACTATTTATATAGATATTTAATTGTAAACCAAAGTCTTTGTAACTAACAAAATTTCGTGCCCTTATTCTAAAACGGTTTAACGTCTTCTTGATTCTTAACACTGGTCTGCATTTTACTTATAATTTCTTTTATGGAAAGCACTATAGGAATGAAGTGTGATTATATTATACAGGAAAGGGCTATTTATCCGAGTATAAGAATAATTCGTCGAATGTTGTCGAATATGTCACTATATAATTTATTTCAAATATAAATAGTCCACAAACGTGTTTGGAAGTATTACGAGCCGTAGCGAATTATGAACTCACTCTTCACAATATCATTTTATTAACCTAGATAATTCTGTTGTAAGAGTAATTGAAATGATGGCATTATGCTCCTCCCTTAGACGACAGCATCCCTCTATTGTTCGATAACTTGTTCAGCTCTAGTTCTAGACCGAGTCACAGGTATATTTGTTCTTTTTGTTACTTTCGAGGGTTTTCTTTCGGGTATCTCTGATTTGGCAGCTTCAGTGTTTCATCGATGAGGATCATCGTTAGAGGTGTTGACAACATCTTGATTGTAAAGGTCACAATAAGGTTTCATCAGAAGTACTTGAAGGGTTCTCCGTTTCGACATAGAATCGAAATCTTCGATTTCATACGTTACATCAGATACTCGTTTCAAGACCTTATATGAGCCACTATATCATTTCAGGATCTTTTCTGAAACCCCTTCTTTCCATCAATATAAGATCGCCATATTGATAAGGTATAGAGGCATCGTATTCTTTTAGCCTTCATGCCCATGTAGCAAATCTTCCCGTTGGATCTTTCAGTCCTGCTAACCAGCACAATGCGTGATGATCAGTTACCACAAGAAAAGGCTTACCGAATAAACAAGGACAGAATTTGTGGATCGCCTATATCACAGCAAGACATACTCTTTCTACGGTGGAATAGTTTTATCCGACCTAGTGAGAATTCGTGGTGCGTAAGCTACTATGTTTCCCCAGCCGTCCTGAACTTGGACCAAGATAGCGTCCAATTCCAAAACTGCTGGCGTAGGTATGGGGCGTTTTTATCATACAATCCTAGCACAGGATCGGACGTAAAAGCTTAATTTAACTTGATAAAGGAATGTATAACGGTATTTTAATATAAAACTAACCAACGTAATTGTAAATGTATTTTAAAATAAATTTCGGGTGATTCTATTTTCAAATTGCAACCTTTGACTAAAATCTTTGTTAATTGTATCTCTGTCTGGAAAATTGGTGACTTCGTATACGCAAAATTTTATTCCTGCTTAATTCAGTAGTTCTTGCGCTCTATCGGCCACCACGAGTCCTGCACCCAAGCCAATATGAAACCCCCTTTTTACCCTTGTAACTGGTTATAATGCCCATTGCATACATATTGTAAGAGTGCAGCTATATTTAGGTTTGCGAAATGAATTGCTCGCCGCACTCACATGTTGTGGGCTGCATGCCCAAGTTTTTTCGCAACTCCAGGAAGCGTGTGGTGTGGCCAGAGAAAATAAATGAACTTAAACTTCACCAAGTGTTGGAGAATTGTGATTGGTCTCCAAGAGGCGATTCAGGATTATCCTTGCAGTTCCGGCCCATCTGGGCAGAGCCGGAAAAGGACGCATTGTAAAAAGGACAATGAAACAACGAACAGGATAATGGAAAAGTGTAGGGTCGCCTGAGTCTAAAGAAGGAAGAAAAAGAATGCAGCGTTCTCTTGGAGATTGACAATTCTTCCTTTTGAGGCATAGCACGTTCAGTGCTCTTTTTACTTTTTAATTATATATATATTTTTAACATATTTTCTTGTCGTTTCTTCTAATTTTGAACATTGTAATATAGAACAGTGGTATTATACTTAAATTAAAAGCAATGTAAAGCAACTTTGGGTTATCAATGTTTTCGAAAGGACAATGCAATGTACTACACCACAACACACACACACACATATATATATATATGCATATATATATATATATATATATATATATATATATATATAATATATATATATATATATATATAAATTATTACATCTACAATATCTATCTAAAATTCTCCTTCCCATTCTTTAGCATCTAATTTCCTAAACAAAAATATCTAAATTAAAGGAGTTTTAAGTTCTTTTTACCCGTCTCCCAAAACTAACGCTGGCATAAATGTCAATTTTCTGTTCACTACCCACATTTTTCAGCTAATAGTTTCACTGAAATATAAAAATAGTTTCACTCTTCCAATATCTTGTTGCTCTTGCGGTATTTAGCTAACTTAAATGATCAAAATTCCTTTCTGACTACCAATAACGCTGAGCAAGCTGTCGATCGCTTGCTAAAAAATTCACGTGATCGCTTGCTGCTCTTTAGAGATGTTGCATCAATAACCTCATATTTTTTATAAAGATTTCCGTGTGTTATTTTTGACCACCCAACGAGTAACAACTGAACCCAAGCAAATATGAATCAAGTTTCAAAAATCTATTTCTCAAATTATAAAAATCTCGATTTTTATGTCCTGCTGCTGCTACCCTGCACACTATATTCATGTTTAATGAAAATTCACAACCATAACACAAAAGTTCTTACTTTTCTATTACAAAAAATTTACCGAGATATTTAAACTTTTTTTCCTGTGGATCTTAAGACGAGATTTTATTTTTATAATTATAATAATAATGAAGGGGAAAACGTATAAAAATTATATTTTTTGTTTGTATTTTTCTCAAAATTTAAAATTAAAAAATTAAAAATACCTTAAATGCTCATATTTTTTGAATTTTTTTTTGTAATTAATAATACATAGGTACTTTTAACAGTAAGTTACATTCTGTTCAGCTCTTTTTACTTCTTCCCCTGGGTCATCGTTGGGGACATGCCGGGGCAGGACCGATTTGAACTGCAGAGAAACTTTGGACTTCTCCCAGCCAATAGAGCTGTCCAGTAATATGGGGGATTTTGACTCCCCCGATTTTCTGGAGTGGACCAATGTTTTTTTCTCAGCAAGGAGTGAGTTTTTTGAGTGGACAAGGTTGTTACCAGAAGAATAGAAGGTGAACTGCTGGCATCCAATGTTTGTGGGAGAAACCTTTGGAAAAGAATCTTCGAAATTTTTTTAGGACCGACGCCGACTCGAGAGCAGTGTTCGAGCTACAAATGATAAGTTGATTCCAGTTGTATTCCTTAGGCATTTATTTAACTTTATAAAACCATTTAATCAAGATTTATTTTCCGTGTGTTTCTTAATGAGTTTTAATTTCTTCTTTCTCAAACACTAGGCAACCCTAACAACTGGAATCAACTTGACATTTGTAGATCGAAGACTGCTCTCGAGTCGGCGTCGGTCCTTAAAAAAATGTCGAAGATTCTTTTCCAAAGGATTCTTCCACAAACCGTGGATGCCAGCCGTTCACCTTCTACACTTCTGGTAACAACCTTGTCCGCTCAAAATAATCAGACTATTTGTGGAGGAAAAAACAGGGGTCCACTCCAGAATGGCGGGAGGAGGGGGTCAGAATCCCCTAAACGAACAGACACCTCTATTGGCTGGGAGAAGTCCGAAATTTCTCTGCAGTTCAAACCGGTCCTGCCCCGGCATGTCCCTGACGATGACACACGGGAAGAGGTAAAAAGAGCTGAACCGAATGTAACTTAATGTTAATGGAGCATTTGTATGGAAGGAAAAATGCTTAGATGCTTTTGAAAAAATTCAGTCTATTATGCTTAATAAACCAACCATTTTAAATTTAAATAAAGACGATGATTGATACTTAGTTACTGATGCTTCGAAAACTGCTTTATGTGGAATATTACTAAAAAATGCTAAGAATGTTTTTATGCTAAGAATCACTGGAGAAGAGTTAATTACTTATTTGGGTTAAAGTTTAAATTGATATGTTATTTTTTAACCAAGTTTTGTCTTCAAATTTCAAATACACATAAACTTTAATTATCAATTTTATTTTTATAATTATGTTTGTACTTTTATATAATTTAACATAACTTTTCTTAATATCAAGGTAGTTATATCATCGTTCATTCAGTTTTTTTCTTCCATCCGTGAAGAAATATCTTGCCTGAATAAGAACTGGCTATTCGTTAGCCTTTCTGAACCTCAGTCAGTAAACTGAATACTGAGCGTGAAACATTGGCTTATAGTTGCATTATGTATTATTGCATTGTATCTAATGTGCATTCTCGTAGAAACAGTCGTAATTAGATTACATTAATAGTCATCCTTAAAAAGGTAGATTTTTTCCTGACTATCTACATAATTCATCTGCTATAAGGAATGTTTGTACACTTTCTTTTCGACATAAGTTTCATAATTGAGTTTTTATCAAAATAACTCTAATTAAAATAAATTTTTTTAGAAATATTTGACTATGAGAGGAAACCGAGTCTGTAAATACATCCATTATTCGAAAATAGTTATTTTAAGGTATTTTAATTAAATTGGGCAATAATATTCCTATATTGTGTTATTTGCTGTTCCTTTGTATCCAGTGGTGTGCATGGTGTACTTGTGAAATTCATCCTCAGTCCAAAATTTGAGGTATTTATCTTATGCTTGGTTCCTTTTCCAGTAAGCCAAAATGATTTTCAATATGTGTGAACTTTGATTCGTTAGAAGATACATATTGTCACTGATTTTTTGCTATGAACGCTCGATAGTGTTTAAATCAATTTAAGTAATAATCTGTATCACGTACCTTAGACTAAAATAAAACTTTAATTCTTATAAAGCTATGTGGAATGTCTTTCTAATTTTAGTGTAATAAATATTTTACAACATTCTACTAACTTCTGTTATAGGTTCTTTTTGCTTGTAGCATCTTTTAGATTTTAAGGTTGTTTTCATAAATGCTCGATAGAATTTAAATCTAGTGACATCGAAGATACTTCAAGATCTTTTGAATGCTCTAGAAGAACAAAGTCTGTTATTTAGAGGTTTATGCTTTGATCATTAATCTGCATAAAACGACAGCAAAAATTCTACAGGATGCACCTTGGATTTAATAGTAACTTTCATTCCTAATTGATTTATGGGATATTTTATACTGTTTTAGTGTAATTACTATTTTACATCATTCTTCTAAGTGTTCTGTTAGGTAACACATCTTCCAAACATCTATCTTTCTCATTTTTAAATTCTTCCCATAAATAATCCATAGAATTAAAATCACATACCTCTGGAGATGTTTCATGCCCTTTTGTTCGTTACAAAACAACAAAGTGGGGTATATAGAACATTTTGCTTTAAGTCTTTATCTTGCATGAAAGGACAGAAAAATGATTTAAATAATAATCTATAGGATGTGCATTAATAATATCTTTCGTTTGTTATTAAATTATGTTAAACTTTATACAGTTTTTAGTTAAATCACTACTTTAGAGGCTTCTTACTTCCAAGGGCTGTTTTAAATATCTATCATTTGAGGTTTTTTCTTTATGATTTTTTTAAATCCTTCCCGTAAATACTACATAAAATTTAAATGTGGTAACACGGGAGGGGGGTGTCAAGAATTTTTTCAGCGTCGTGCAACAAGAAAATATGGTATTTAGAGAATTATGCTTCAGATTATTATCCTGCATGAAATAGGTGAAGAAAGATTTAAATAGTATCCTGTAGGATGTGTTTTATAACTTAAAGGTAACTTTAAAATTCATTATTAAGTTGTATGTTACTATGCATTCTTTTTGGTGTAATTACTATTTTACTACGTTCAACTGCAGTTTTTACATCCTTTCTCTTGTAGCCTCTTTCTACTATTTTAAAAAGTTTTCTTAAAAATTTTCGATAGCTTTAAAATCTAGCGTTATCGGGAATGCTCTTTTTTTAGTGTGTTGTAAAATTAGAAAGTCTGATATTTAAAGCTTTATGTTTAGATTCTTAACCTTCATGAAATGTAAGAAAAGGGATTTAATCAATATTCTGTAATTAATATTCTATATTATATTCTATTATATCCAATTTCAATGAATCACGTCATTGATCAGATTTGGATTTCTGGGAAAGGAAATATTAAAAAAAAGATTCCCTTTAAATTCTGCATTTTATAAATTTAATACCCTCTCAGAGTTCTTAAATTTTCCTCTACATTTTAGTCTTTTTATGTGTTTAAAAATACAAGTAGCTCAAATTAATATATATATATATATATATATATATATATATATATATATATATATATATATATATATACATATTAACCTGGATAGATGTAAATCAATTATGAAGAATATATTACATCCAATATTCTCTCACATACTTGAAATATAAAAAAAGAAGAGAAAAATATATGATGTGAAATTCGTTAGCATTAAAATAGAAAAACTATCATATTGTCACTGATTATATGTCTAATTAATCTAAAAATAGAGTTTTAGATAAAATATTTTAAATTATGCATGAGGAAACATTTCAAAATATTTTTAATAATAGTTATTGGTTATTTCCATTGTGCTATAATATGTAACATAAATTTGGACGTAATCGATATTTTTCAATTATGACTTAACAATCGTTCTGTCAATTGATATATCTTCTCTACACATTTAATTATGAAGTCAGATGTATATTTTGCACACATGCCACTGGGAGAACTGGCGTGTAGAAACATACTTCTCATACCATGAACCTATATTTATGAAATTGTAAATAATGATGTCTAAAATTTCTTCTTTTTCTTCTTTACTGGCATTTCAGTCCAAGGTGGGTCTTAGCCTGCGACACAAAATTTTTCTGACATTTCTGTCCTCGTGACGTATTGCAATTAGGCTTTCAATGCATGACCTTTACCACCACTCACTTGTCGGGGAATATCTCAATGTGGCCAAACTATCAGAGTTTCTGCGCCTTTGCTTAATTTTATAACATTTAATATATTATAAGAGTCCTTACTTAGTCATTAGCTCTTATTCTCCAACAGTTATCACTGAACTGTATTGAGCCTTAAATTTTTTTGTGTATAATTTGCTCAAAAATTTGTTAATTATTTACATATCTTTGGGTAAGAGTCTAAGCTTCACATTTATAAGTTACCAATGGAGGGATAACAGTTATGTAATATTTTATTTTAATTGTTCTAAGATATGAATTTATATTTTAATAGATGTCGGTACAAGAAATAACAACGGTTCCTCTTCAGGATTCGGAAATCAATTTTGTTATAATTTGTATATGAAATGTTTATAATCGAACCCAGAAATATAAAGCCATCAAAACTTTCAAATTTAAAGATACCCACTATCCGATTTTCACTATAGAAGCTAATAAATGTTGCTCATTTGTGAAATAAAGAATATGAACATTAAACTGTAAAATATGCGTATAATTTATAGGCGTAAAAAATATGATGTTGTGTCCTCATCAAACATATTTCCTCTGTGTAAAAACACAAGTAGCACATTTCAATATATATCTATATTTTATTAAAATGAATAGATTACGTCTGTTATAAAGAATAGATTACATCTAAATTTTTCTCTCTCTAATCTCTCGGAATATGTAGTTAAAACACACCTTGATGCATATTTTAGAAGCAAAAACAAACCGTATACCTCTGAAGATAAAACCACCTGAAGGCAAATACAAAGGCTTAACACTGTCTAGCTTCTTTACGATATCTTTAGGACGTATTTTTATTACCGTATCTTTCAAAGAGTAATGGTGTCCTTTAAATCTTTCCCATACAACACCAATGGATGATTCGTGATTTCCTTTTAAATGCAATCCATTAAGACTTGAATAATAGCATGCTCTGTACCACCAAGCTCCTTTATATACATTTGCACAGCTTCTAGACTTATCTACGTCGTTATCTTTATCTTTCGTACTGAACGGATACCCATTATGATAAGAAAAAGAGTCTCCTAAAATATAAGGATTAATTTTGAAGAAAGACAATAAAAGGTATTAAACATAAAAATATAAGATTTTTTATCATACTAATTTAGCATTTCTTAATACTATGGTATATAAAAATGTTCGGAATTACGTCGTAACGATACTCCTCTAATGATATGAACAAACAGTTTAATTGGAATGTTATGTTTGTGTCTCTATAGTGGTTTCTAAGATATTTCGTTATCAAACAAAAGCATAAAATATTTTAACAGATTTTATAGACCCTTGTCCTTTTATTTTAAAATGCCTCAGAACTATTAATGAAAGAAAAACAGAAATTATATTTGAGAAAAATCTTTAATAAGCATTCAAGTAATTTTTAGAGCTTATAATCTGGTATTATTGCCAAATATATAAATAAATATATATATAGTGATAACTTTTTACATTAAAATTATTTATGTAAATTTTATTAATTTAAAAAATAACCTAATAATGAATTATGTATCCTCATTATTAGCATGAAAAGCTTTTAGAGTCTTCCGCATTAGTTATCCCAAAATATTTTAAATTAAAAAATAAATTTCTTTCCCAAATAGAATAATTTATAAAAAATATCTGCATTATATATAATTTGAAATTTATGCAGAAACTATGCTGAAAATAAAAAAATGTTAAGTAGCACAAATTTTTAATATTAAAAATTTTAAATGTAAAATTAATTGACAGCAGTTGAATTATTTTATGTATAAGTAATAATATATATATATATATATATATATATATATATATATATATAAATATATATATATATATATATAATATATATATATATAATATATATAATATATATATATATATATATATATATATATATATATATATATATATATATAATATATATATATATATATATATATATATATATATATATATATATATATATATATATATATATATATATATATATATATATATATATATATATATATATATATATATATATATATATATATATATATATACATATATATATATATATATATATATATATATATATATATATATATGTGTGTGTGTGCGTGTGTGTGGTGTGTGTATGTGTGTGTGTGTGTGTGTCTTTGAGTGTATGTATATAATATCGCTCTAAGAACCATAACACAAAAAATTCAACCTCTCTATAACAACATTTGATTGATATATTTCAATTAAAAATTTAAGGATTTTATTTTTTCTTTCAGGTATAGGTTAGAAAATAAATTGCAGTAATTGTAATTCGAGGTTGAAAACAGGTGGCATTGTAACTTTTATTGCAATAAGGGGAGATTACTGTTTAACATAATTATAGTTTATTAAACTTTAATTGTTTATTAAACTATAAGTATAGTTAATTATAGCTGAAAGTTTTTAAAATTTTTTTTTACATTTTGAATATTAATATCTGAGTCAATTATTATCACGAAGAAATGGAAATTTTTGTTTTACAGTCCTTAGGGAGAATTTAAATCTGTACTAAATATAATTTAAAAAAGACATGAAAATGTATTAAAAATAATTTAAATTTATAATTTTCATAACATTAATATTTAAAATTAAAAACATCGTAAAATAAATTATCTTATTCGAAACATTTTTGTAATTGAAAGTATATATCTGCAACTAACACTTGTAAAAAAAGGACTGTTTAAGGACTTATCTGTGAACCATGTATTAAAAAAGATTAAAAATGAAATATTTTGCAAAGGTTCCAGCGATAAGAACCATTAGAGAGACGTTAATTACTGATTTGGATTATTATAGGATGCAAGTAAAAGCATATATATTTAAATATGTTCCTGTTTCACAATTTAAAACACACAAATGTCTTCTTTACCAATTTTTTAGATTAAAGCTTGTAATTTAACTTACTTTATAACTTTATTTTCACTAATATCAAGGTACATTTTCCATTGTAAAACTAGATTTTGAAATATAGCATCATAAAATTCTTCCGCCTGGTTATGGATAGGGTTTGGATTTGTGCACCTCAGTCAATGTCTTTGGTCCCCAAAGTGAGACAAACGATAATTTAACTGTTGTACCGTGATTCCATTAAAAACGCAACTAAGCAAACGAATAATAGAACGTTCTTCCCAGCAGGTGGAATATTCAATTCACTGTTGTATTTTAAATACTCATAAATTTCAAAACGGTTGAATTTTTTCCAGTATGGTGCTGTAACTAACAATGAGATGCAAGTACTCTATGTGTATGCTGGAACAACATCCAAATCTCTGCAGCTGCAGAATTTTAAAAGGGTACTTTCTTGAAAATCCATAGTTGAACTGTGGACAAACGTGTGATAGCTTACGTTGTACCAAACAACTTTATACTGAATTGCTAAATTCTTATCATGCCTATCACTTTCTTCAATGTTTAGTGAAAAATTTGGGTTTTTTTTTAATTTAGAAAATTAATCACCTTTAATCTTTATAAATATGAGTTTTTTTAAAAAATATATTGCAATTTAAATTCAATTTCTTCAAGTTTGATCAAACTATATCAGTTAATAAAATATATTTTTATGTCTCTCAAATAGTTACATAAAACGCTACATTGTATCTCACGGGTATTACTTATAAAGAGTCAAAATTCGATTATAATAACAGTCATCATAAATATACAGCTGTTTTCCTAACTAATTACAAACTTATTGTAAGGATGCGTGTAAACTTTCAGAGTGGATTTTAAGGAAAATTGTCCTGGCTGTATAAGCTCTCTTGAAACCAAAACATCTCCTAAAATAACCAAAATGGAAGTTTAAGATAATAAGTTTTGGTAAGATATTCATTTTAGAAGTTAGATTCAGAAGCTGGAAGACAATTCACGAACACTTTGCTGATTTTTTATCAAGTAAGATTTTTATTAGTTTTAAAAATTAATTTAATTCTTCAACTATTATTAAATATTTTATTACTTACATTAAAAATCCTTCTCACATGAGTTTAAAAATTTTTTAAAAATATCATAATCCTCATGATCTTTATTAGTATCATAATCCAGTTTTAGCCAATATATTTATGATTAAAAGGAAAAATCCGTCACAATATTTTAAATAGAGTAAAAATCTTTTACTCTATTTAAATTCAGATAAAAGTGATAAAATTATATAGTAGTACTTACCTGCTGTGCCTCTATATCCACTGACGTGCATGGTGTAATTGTTAAATTCATCCGCAATCCAGAATTCGTCGTACGTGGCAAATGTTTGATTTCCCTCCCAGTCAGTTAGAATAAATTTCACGATGTTTGATTTTAGATTCGTCAAAGCAAATATGTTGTCATTACCTGCAAATATTTGGATATTTACATTAAATCTCAAAAATTGGATAAGAAATATAATTTTTTTGTGTGTGTGTGTGTGCAAAATCCTGAAATTTAATCTTTATGTCGCTTCCATAATATCGTGTAGTTTAATTTTACTAAATGATATTTCAACATAATTTTTGGAAATATTTTTTGTGTAGTTTAAACTGACGGTAGACATGAAACATTCTTGCAAGTATATGTCTTATGTTTTATAGCACTTAGTACTATGAAACATAAGGCATAAGACATATACACTGGAATTAGATAATGATTAATTTTTGAAATAAAATTATTAATTTATTATTTTCTTTGATACCATATTATGATTTTTCTTACATTAAAAAAAAGGGTTTCATAAATTCATTCTGAGATTTTATTTTGCTTATTTTTATAGTGGTACTATATATTTTTCTTAAAGTTAAATTAACACTCTTTGTGTACAGTAAAATAAGTCTCTGTAATAATTGTAAAATTGTTATTATTTCGTTTATTAAAACGTGATTTAAATTTAGAAAATTAAAAAAATTACGAAATATAGTGGACATGCATAAAATTAAATTCCTGTAAGTTAACCATTTTTAAAATCTTCTGAATTTGTTCATAATATATTTTTAAATAATGAGACGTCAATAAAATTTGGTGAAATCATACTGAAACACAATGGACATTTTAAAACAGAGTTAAAAACTGAACAAATAATGATGTGATATATAAATATTTTCACTCCGAATAGTTTAGTTATACATAGGTGTACATCATCTCACATTTTCATAAGTTAATCATTGAAATTCTGTTTAGTAACATTTGTTGTTCTCTTAGAAGAAATGAGATAGCTACTTAATAGCAATTAGAACTCCTCCTTTTATTTATTTTCGAATCGAATATATGCACATTTTTGAGATCAAAATATAACGGCAATTTTAATATATATAAAATATGTATGTATATATATATATATATATATATATAATATATATTTATATATATATATATATATATTATATATATATATATATATATATATATATATATATATATATATATATATATATATATATATATATATAAGTGTGTGTATATCTAAAGTCATAGAAATAAGGAAAATTAAAATCAGAAACATAAATTTAAAATAGAAAAAGGACCACATTTCAGATAGCAATCAGAAAAGGAATGGAATAGAAACTATGATAGAAATACCGTTGATGAATTGGGACAAATTTTAGGCTTTTAATGTTTTATGTATGCTTACCCTCGGTAGAAACATAGATATAATATATTAATAAAATCAAAATTTATTGTTGAAATTTAACCTCAGAAACTAAGTAGAATTTAAACCTAATCCATAACAGCATCAATACTAACAGTACATATGTATCTGTTTATGTATGTATATGTATGTATGCACTGTATACCAATAAGCATTTGGACACCTGTGATAGAAAAGAAAAACTATCTTTATTCAAAATCAATAGTCGGTAGAGACTCCTCGAGCATCAATTATGGCGTGAACCCTCCGGGGCATACTTTCCACAAGTCAATGAATTACAGCTAGTGATATTGTCTTCCACTCGGCTTGCAGTAGACATACAGGTTCCTTCACCGAATTTGGACGGGTACTGCACCCCTCAATTAGGCGATCCAACTAGTCCCAGAGGTTCTCGATAGGGTTCAGGTCTGGGCTCTGGGCAGGCCAGTCCACTGGATGAACTCCATTTCCAGCATACCAAGCCTTCGTTAACCTCGAAAAATTGTCGGCAGGCATTGTCGTCCTGAAAGTAACAGGGGTCCAACCTGTAAAACTGCAACAACGTAGGAAGCACATTGTCATCCAAAATAGTGAAATAGGCATCGACATTGAGCTTACCATGAATGGGGACCAAGGGTCCCAGTCCATACCAGGAGAAACATTTCCAGACCATAATTCCACCTCTGCCGAACTTGACTGTTGTCACAATGCATTCTGGCAGGAGACGTTCTCCAGGCAGACTTCAGACTAAGACATTGCCATCCAAAAGGTAAAGGCTGAACCTTGATTCGTCGCTCCAAAGAATCTGTTTCCATTGATCTACAGTCCAATTTCGATGCACTTTGCACCACATTAACCGATCATCGGGGTAGGAATTTGTGATCAAAGGATTATTGGCAGCAGCACGACCATGAAAACCAACCAGATGTGCTTCCTTACGGATGGTATTAATTGGAAGAATACTCCCGGATGCCTTTTGAAACTCCTCCGAATTTCTCTGGACAGCACTCGTCAGTTTCTATCTCCAAGTCTCTTTGGTCGGGCAGGAATGTGCCCCGAGTCTCCCGACTCGGGACACATTCCGGCAATCATCGCTCACCTTCCACTTCTTAACCACATAGACCACTGTCGATTTTGGGTACTTCAGATCGTAGATATATTCCTTAATATTCGACCACATTTGTGATACCCGATAATTATACCTTTCTCAAAATCAGAGAGCTCCGAGCATCTTGCATACGACTAATGCCGATGCTGTTTCCTACACGATGTATACCGGCGGAGACCGTGACTTACCTCAGGGCCGCAGATATCGTCATTTGCATAGGTGTCCAAATACTTATCGGTAGACAGTGTATATATATATATATATATATATATATATATATATATATATATATATATATATATATATATATATATATATATATATATATATATATATATATATATATATATATATATATATATATATATATATATATATATATATATATATATATATATATATATATGTATATATATATATGTATATATATATATATATATATATGTATATATATATATATATATATATATATATATATATATATATATATATATATATATATATATATATATATATATATATATATATATATATATATATATATATATATATATATATATATATATATATATATATATATATATATATATATATATGTACATGAGAGGCCTCAGAGAGCAGCCTACCCTATTGGGTGTTCGACTTGCAGATGCTGCCCTGGAGAAGAGTCTACCCCGGACTTAAAAGCGAATAAGGATTTAAAATTATAAATAAATAAAATAAATAATAATAAAAAAATTAAATTTTAAAAAAATTACAAAAAAATAAATAAAAAATAATAGAAATTATTCTTATTGTACTTTAGATGTTAATAGGAGGTTAAACGCTGATTCGGTATGGAATCTTCTGAGATACGTTCTATTTATGTGCTGAGTATAACAATGAGAGTACAACACTATAGTAATAAAGGTTGGTTGGGAGTGCTACGGTCTACTTTTTGCAACACGAGGTATAATGAGACCAGGACCTACAGCTTAA
Organism: Pardosa pseudoannulata; assembly: GCA_032207245.1. Classification (NCBI taxonomy): domain Eukaryota; kingdom Metazoa; phylum Arthropoda; class Arachnida; order Araneae; family Lycosidae; genus Pardosa; species Pardosa pseudoannulata. The sequence goes on from CM063498.1 coordinate 131,488,411, forward strand.
AGCCGATTCGGAACGGCTACGAACATCCATGCCACTCTGGGATTCGAACCCACGAACTCCGGTAACGAAGGCCAGCACCCTAACCAATCGGCCATCGACCAGCTATAGTAATAAATGGGTAAGGAGAATACAAACAAATTATACTAATAAACAATAACAATTAACAATGAATAATAGCTAAAGTAAGGAGCAGGTAAGGTGCCCTATATATTTCCAAATAATACTAATGACTGTGAATAATTTTAGTAACTGCGGGATTGGTTAACTTAGACTTATCACCTATATTATACCAAACTGTAAATGTGGCTTAATAGATAGCATGCTAAAACAGATGTGCACGAGTCGTGGTAGCTCAGTCGGCAAAAGCAACGCTCTTGAAACTGGAGGGTTGCGGGTTTGGAGCCCAAGCCGGTCTCAGATCCGCCGTGTCCATTAAAGATGACTGGGGTACGTAAAATATGTTCTTGGTCACAATGTCCTCCAAGTTCTATATTAATACCTCTGGGGGTGGCAGGCCAAATCTGCGGGATTTCTGCTTGGTCCCTGCTTCAAAACTACGAAGACCCACTTGAGCATAAGTCATTTCACCCTTTACATGCTTGTAAAATCGAAAGGAGCACCCCTTTACCTAATTCGAAGTAACCTCCGGCTCAATCGTGCTTGGTTTGACTAAGTGGCATAGGGCAACAACAACAAATATACATAAACAGTACTCTTGAATGGACACTTGACAATAAAATGAGAACTCTTGAAACTTGTCAATATGCAAAAATGTTATAATACTATACATTTGTAAATAAAGAATATAAATCACAAATATTTTATCAATACCTAAAAGGTGGCTCGATACATAACAGGTGAAAACAAATATATGTATATGTTTGTGTTACCAGTAAAAACCTTTTCACATGATCACATGAAAGTAATAGCTCATTTTTTCAACTTACAGGGCCTTCTTGGCAATGTAACTGACTGAGATGTAGTTATCGTGGCAAGAAAGGCTTTCATTTAGGAATCAACACCAGGCTAAATACTAAGACTCCTTTTTAATAATCTAAAATATGCACAACAGACGAATGTGTCTTTCCCAGACAATAGACAAATGTGATGTGTTAAACGTTATATGTGTTGGATCTGTGAAAATGTCATCATGAGGACGTGAAAATAACGTGGATGATTTCTCAATATTAGTAGATGATTTCTTGAATTTTTTCTTTTTCTTTTTGTAGATTGCTGTTACAACATTAGTATTGAAAATACGAACAAGAACATAAAAGCTGCAAAGATTTCCAGTTTTTCCTGGCAAAATGGACAACTACATAAAGGTGAAAGAAAGGGCAACCCGTTCCAAAATTATAAATTCATTTTCGAAGTATTGGAAAGTGTAGAAGGAATGCCCTTCACAATGACTGATATCCTTGCCTTCTTTTCAGTCACCGGAAAGAAAAGAAGAAATTATAAATCTTAAATCAATAATTTTTTAAATATTTCATATATAATCCTTGGTATGTTTCTTATGCATTCCAAAATGGTTTGCCATATCATGACAAAATCATAACAAAATTTTGTATGGTAATTAATATCAAACCTGGGAAGGTTTGCGGCAGGTTAAATAGTCTACAGGGAGAAGATATAATACAGCTAGAATTTTTAAAAATTTTCATTGTGTTTGGGAACTATACATCGGTACCATTTAATATTATATTATTCTTTTAAACATTGCATTGTAATTGAAATTCAAGTGTTAATATTTATTCATTAAAACTTTGTTTAGGAATATTCATAAATACTAGTGTAAAGGCAATTTTTGAAGTTGAAATATTAGGTATTTTGCGCATGTTTCCATATGGGAACAATAGCGAGTTACACTATATAAGAAAAATATTTAATTTCGTTCAGTGGTAAAAGTGAATGTTTTTTGGGGGAGGGGCAAGAACATTTGATTTCGTTAAAAAAGTTTATCTCTATATTTCAATATTTAATTTTTAAACATTAAAGTGAAAGTTCGTGACTTTAATATGTCATTTAAATAAGTCTCTTGTGATATTCAATATTTTGAGAATTTTAAATAACGGTATGGGATTTTAAATAACTGATTTCTAAAGAAAGCTGTTTTTTATAAATATCTGTAAGCTATAGAATTTATAGCTAGAGCATAATTCTGTTAAAAATCAAGAATGTCTTTGTTGGTAATTAAACATTTTACAACAAAATTTTTTATTTTAATTGAAATTTGTATATTTCCATATGAGAGAATTGGTGCGTAAAATGTTTATTATTTCGAATATAATTAAAATGTTTTAAAATAATTCATGGGATACTGATTAAAATGTGATTTAATATATTCGTTTCAGTGCCATTTGACTATATGTACTTGATGAATTATTTAACTTCTATTAATTTTCTTCTGCATATTTCTTTGAGTTCAACTTCATTTTCACTACATAAATTAATTCATTACTTATTCTGTCAACAGTTTTACCTCTTTGCTCAAAAATATTTCACAAGCCTACAATTTGCAGAAACCAGAGAGTAAATGCAGTGCGATATTCCAAGTTTTCAAATGTTGGTACAAATATTAAAATCTTAGGAACTGACTGGTGATACAAAAATAATATATTTTTGGAGCGTATATCTGAAGCCGATGACGAAAAGATGCTCATCCTCCGTATTAGTTAACAAAATCCTACATCAAAAATATGTTCACAATTATGAATACCTAGATTTATCTAGATTGGTGAATCCTAGTTAAAAAATTATATTCTTTAAATATAAAGTAACGTGTTTTGAGAAAAATTTACCAATCCAGAAATCTTTTGAAAGATCACCAAATCCATTTTTATAAGATTGCCAGTCTTTGAGAAAATAATCACTTCCACTGCCGAAATCCCCTCGCCTTTGAAGAACCTGGTAAAAGTATATGAGGATAATCTTTATTTAAGATCAAAACAAATATAAAAAATATATATATACAATTATCGAAAATCAAAAAATACTGAAATATAAAATAGGTATGCAAAGTATAGTGTTCAACCTAAGTCGTAGTAACTTAAAACTAGAGATCCTTCGTAACATTACATTTTATCAATAAAAAGTTCTTTTTCTAAACAAAACTGATACAGGTTGTTGGGCAAGCGTTTACAGTGTAAAAGCACGTACATAACTCCTAATACCTAGACTTATTGTTAATTTAAATGGTTATATAAAAATATTTTCAATCTTCAAAAATTAAATCTAAATTTGAAAATGATGAGAAACAACTTGTAACATTTTTTTAAATAAATTATAAACATTTATGTAGCAACTAGTCAGGATTTACTATGCTCAAGCTGTTACTCAAGGGCTATTATTATTGTTTCCTGTATTTATGATTGGTTATTCCCAATGTTGAAAGAGTATCACTTTGCCTGATAATAGACCATGTCCTTCTTCAACATATAATATATATAAAGCTAAAACATAGTAAAATTTTATTTACTACAAAAATTCGGACTGTCATTTTGAAACTATATAAAAACGACGCCTTTTCTAACCTGTCCAACGAACTTAAAGAAAAAGTTTCACATAGAAGAAACGTCAAATACCTAAGCTGACGAAATTTGTTTCCTTGGAATTTGGCAGCATATCAATGACAACGAGACTATTTACCCCTGGACTCTGCGTACAATCACAAATGTGATGAATAATACACATTACCACAATAAATTGAATCGACTGATATTCTGTCAGATCCAAATGCATATCTATGTACGGTCAGTTTTCTAAAAGATTAGATAATAAAAAAAATTACCGTCCATGCTCCTCCGTCATCATCCATTTCGCAGTAGACTTCAACCGGACTGCTGACCACTCGGTTCACAGGCCAGATTTTGTAGATTCCACTGTGGGCAAGAGCATTTTTGTCCTTGATCTCGGCGCAATCCATTGGTCTGTCACTTACAGTTTCAACAGGAACGCAACTAAAATAAGCAGTTATAGTAATATGTATTTCAATCATATAAATTTATAATTTTTGAACAATATTTTTCTTTAAAATTATTCTCATTGATTAGGCTCGAATGAATATAAAAGCAAAAGAGTATATTTCATGAAAAAAAAAATGTTTCTTACAGACACATACACTGCAAAAAACCACCCTTTGTATACCCACTGTAATAAAAATTTTTGGGAATTTCAACGTTATATAACTTCTAGAAGCTTCGCGACACGCCTTCGGACTGGGTGATTCATGTTAGATTTATTTAAAAAAAAAATTTGCAGATTATATTACATGCTAAAAATATAATCAATTTGAAGAACTACGCATTGTAAAACAATGAATAACCATCGTAATTTAAATTTAATGTTCTTGAAAAACATAATAAATTTGAACAAAAAAAAATTAAAAAATAAAAGTGGTTATGAAGCGGTAGGACCTGGAATGAAAAGACGCATTGATATATTGAATTATATATATCAATGATTTATTGAATTTTTGAGGAGTTAGGGCTAGCAAAATTCAAAGTGAGTGAAGTTTATCTTCTCCCAAACTATAGATCCGATTCTAAAATAAATTGGTATAAATATGCTTCATAACACAGCAAAAAATTTTGTGGTGTTTAAAACCTTCGAAATACACGCCTTTCCCCCTTTTCGAGCATTTAATACCATTATTTCAAGCCCTATTTTCTTTCGTTGAGTGCAGGCGATTAAATTTATCAATTTATCAATTCATTACATAATAAATAGGTAAAAATAACTTTTTTTCTAGTATTATGACGTTATTCTTTTAAACATCTCATTTAATCATTTCTTATTTTAAATTTTTTAAAAAATAAAAAAAATGTTTCTTACAGACACACACAGTGCAAAAAATCCATTTTGGATTTTTGAGAAGTTAGGGTTAGCAAAATACGAAGCGAGTGAAGATTATCTTCTCCTATACTATAGATCCAATTATAAAATAAATTGGTATAAATAGGCTACATATCACAGCAAAAAATACTGTCGTCTATAAAACGTCCGAAATCCATCCCTTCCCCTCTTTTCGAGCGTTTAATGCCATTATTTAAAGCCCTATTTCCTTGGTTGAGTGCAGGTGATTAAATTTATCAATTTATCGCATAATAAATAGGTAAAAGTAACATTTTTTTCTAACATTATGAAGTCATTCCTTTCACCCTCTCATTTAATCATTTCTTATTTTAAATATCAATTGCATTATTTTCATACGTTTTATAACTGAACTTAGATATTACGTAAGCAATTTTCTTTTTTATTTAGCTTAAATAATAGATTAGGTACATATGTAATGATTTTTAATTTAATCCTCTATTATTATTATTATTATTATTGCAATGAAATTTTATCCCGCAATTAACAACAAATTCTTTTCATTAAAGTCTAAGAGTCTGTTTTACGGACGAAAAAATATCTAGTTATTAAGTTATATATCTTTGAAAATTAAGAAGTTTGTTCGTTTGTGTATTTGTTTTTCATACATAACCACACGATTTGGAACTATCGTTGGCATTGAAACAGCCCCATCGCTGATCGCTGAATCACTGATCTGGCCTCTTTCGTGTGTGAAATTTAACTGTACCCCTCGATATTTGATATCACTTTCATAGTATCGTTGTCCCGGAACCCCCATCTGTGAATTAATTATATTCCGCGGTGGTCAAAAGACCTCGAATGGTTAGAGGCATCTATATTGAATTTTTGATAAGTTAGGGTTAACAGAATTTTACCGATCCCGTCGTATGACTGTCTAAATGCTAGTTCTAGTGATATTTTTAGGTTTCCGCCTCAATAACGGTGCCAAGGGATGATACATTAGGCTATGCTAAACCCATTGCTTTCGTATAACAATTACAGATATTGTTTGGGAACATTACTTAAAAAACTTTTTTTTTATTTCCAGCTAATTTTATATCCAGCTACGAAAGATTACATGAATGGCGAAATGCAAAATTTAAGTTAATGTTTCAATCATTTAGTGTGGAATATTTTCCAAAGTAAAATTTAATTTCAATTCAGACAGTGTAACTAAATATTTATATAACTTTTTTCAAATGATGTCGAATCCATATAGATATTTAAAATTTTTCATTAAATTATTAAGTGATATCTATATTGTTAGATTTATTTTTAAATCAAAATATGATGAACATGTGAAATGTGTATTATAGATGTTCTTGATTTGTATCTTAAGTTTCAAATAAAAATTATATAAATGAATGGTCCTTTATAATAATTATTTAGAGTATGAGGTTGTAATCTTTTTTAATTTAAAAAAATTATTGCCCATAAAAGTTACTATTAAAAAAAAAACTATTTGTATAACCATTTTGAAGTAAATATTAATTCTCCAGGAAATATAAGATTTTCTTCATAAACAATTTTGATTGAAGCTTAAATCTTACCTGGTTTTCATTGTAGTGTATTTCTTCACATCTTCCAGTAGATGTTTGGCATTATTTAATAAAGTAACAACGATGGATGATTGAATTTCATCAGTTATATTCTTCAAAAGGAAAGAAGAACATTGAGTATCCTTCGAAGAACCACTGTAAATCAGATTGATAGGCCAAATAATAAGTAAAATAGTGTGATAATGACGTCCAAAATATAAACATCTAATCCCAAATAATACTCAAGACCGTTCCGGAAATCATATTTATTTATTGGTACACGTAATTCTTGATAAAAATATGATACTTCATGGGTATAAAATATGATACCCATGAAGAAAAATACACTCCCTGTGAAAACCGTTTCAAAACTGAATATTCTAACACTTAAAAGTTTTTAATCTTTATGTTTATCTCTCATTTCTGTTATAATAGCATAGTACTGGAAAAATACTGATAATATGTACTCAAAAACTCCTCTTTAAGTTTACTGCCTAAGTCCGAAAATATTTTGCTATTTTTTAAAATTTTTATAGTCTTTTTTTTTCTATTTTCTAACTCCTTTTGTTTACTTTTTGCATGGATTCAAAGCAGGATTACAGCTCATTAAAGAGACATCATTAGCTGCAAATATTAACTAAATGTTCAATTTAAATTCCAGAAATTGCTATAAATTTCAAATTCTGGATATATTTTATATAGATTAGATATAGCTACTAAATAATTAAACTTTCATTCATAAGCAGTTTAGGTTCTAAACAGACTTCACAGAATTAAAAATATCAAGAAAAATTAAAGGAGAGATGATTTAGAGATAGAGATAAATTCTTCAATAATATTTTTCAGTTGCAACTCATAGTATTATAACCTATTACAAACTTTGCACGAATTTTTATAGCTATTAAAACTGTAAAACATTTATGAACCACAAGCTATCTCAATGCATCAGATGTGATATACATTACTGTCATTCTGTAACAGAGACGTTGGACTTTCACAGAATCTCAGAAAGTTGGTTAAATCGATGAATATGAAGAACTATCATAAAATTTTATTAAAATGTATGCTGATGTTTTAAACATGTACTGTGGATTATTTTCTGAAGTAAAATATAATTGAAAATTAGACAGTGAAACTTGGTATTTTAGAAAATTTCGCAGTTTAGGTATAATGACAAATGTCTTTTGAAAATGTTCAGTGATTCCAGAACAAATAATTCCTATAAGAAGACGTAAAAAAATTTAAATATTAGTGAACTGAAGACTCTAAACGACATGCACTATCATTTACAAAACTTTTAAAAAACTATTCTGTTCTTACTATAACAGCAAATATAAGACATGCTTTACAAAAAATATAACTCTATAAAAATTCAATATAATTTATAGTTGAATTATAATATTTTTACAGTTAGATCAAATTCAATCGCATATTCTTCAGAAATCGTTTTTCAATGAAAATCTTTAATATTATCAGGATGTCTCTCATAATTATCCAAATCGTGTAATAATAATCGTAAGAAATTATTCTAGAAATATAGATAAAATGACTTATAATAATAGATGTGATAGTAGATATTTTTTTATTTGTAGCTCTTTCCATACAAGAGTCTGGATGAGTCATGTAACATATTAACATTGAAAGATATAAATGTCTGTATAATTTCTGTTTAAATTTTTCTTATATTTTGGGTTATTTAGAAGATTAGAGTTATAGATATCTTGCATGTTAAAGAAATTTAGATAGCAACATTAGTATTTTATACAAATTGCTAGGCTTTTCAATCAAGTTATTTAAAACATTACTAGAAATTTACCGGATCATAAAAAAGGAGAGAAACTATACTAAATTTTAGTAAAGAAAGATTTATTTTCCATACTATATTACTCCTTATGTTTAATTTTTTCTTATTTGTTTACTATTTTATCAAAAAAAAAAATTTAAAAGGTGATACAATTTGAAAAGAATCCGAACATATGCAGCCACCTACATTAAAACAACAATTAAGAAAATTAATGATCCTTTGTAGTATTAGTTTAAAAGTTCTAAAGGTAATTTTCTTAAGTGAGAAAGAGGTAGAGAATAAAAATTAGTATTGAAAAAATTACTTGTCTAATCCTTATGACGTATATGAAGTTTCTCCAAAATATAATGTCATTATCTCCATAAAATTTTAGGTAGAAGCATAAATCTTACCTAGTTTTTACTGTAGTATATTTCTTTGCGTCTTCCAGCAGAGTTTGCGTATTATTTAATAGATTAACAACAATGGATGATTGAATTTCATCAGTTATATTCTTTAAAAGGAAAGAAGCGCATGCGGAATTCTCGGCAGAATCACTGGAACTTAAAAAACTCCAAAATATAAAGACAGCAAATGCGTGGAATCGCATGATGAAGAAAACCGCTATAAATTATAAACTGACCTCAAATGATTGCCAAGACTATGTCGGAACGCGTTTTTATTTCTTTATATAACAAACTGGAAAATAAAAAAGTTATCGCATCCATATGTCAATACCCATTTCACGATTAAGTGTTCCAGGAAAAGAAGTGTTTGTCTCACTTTCTTATCTAACCATGATATTCACGCTACTGATCTCGACGTATATAACCAATGATAACAGTACAAAGATGAAAATCAGAACTTTTAAGTGGTTGTTTCCAAAGATTTCCGATGTATCATCCGATGTATCAGGAAAAGAAACTGATAGAACAGAAAGTGTTTACTTCCTCCTCTTCCCGCTTAAAATAACTATGCAAGAAATAGTTCTGAGAATTTGAAATGTTATTCAGAGCTGTGAAATACCATTGGAATTCGACAGATGAAATATATATTATATAGATAATTTTTGCGATATATTACTTAGATATTCTGTTTATTATCTTTAGGTTAGAATAATATTATATATTAAATTTGTTAGTTAACAATATTTCTAGAAATATCGCATTAAAAACAGAAAATAAAGTTTTTTGAAATGCGGAAAACAAGTTTCATGTTATTTACTTTTTCTACGACATTAAAAACTGATATTTATTTTACATTGATAATTATATTATGATGTTTTATATTTTTAAGTAATTTTTAATTTAAACTTCTTCTGCAGTGATTGAACTATTTAAATTTTCAGGTTTTAGTTTCAGAACTGTTAAGAGAATCTAACAAAATCTACTTCAATTCAATGCATCGATATTTATTTACCAATTATTCAAAAATAATTTATGAGTTATTTTGACATTGTAGATTATCTTTACGATACAGATACATTTTAAAGATGACTAATTCTTACTACTTTGAGAAATTGAAAACACTTCCATACTAAGGAATGATATAGCTAATTTTTGCAATATGTTACTTAGATATTCTGTTTATTACCGTTAGGTTAGAATATTAAATATTAAATTTGTTAGTTAGATTTTATTAGACAGATGAAATAGGGTCTGATGGGATAAAATGGGTAGAAAAAGCGTGATTCAGCACTCTTTTTCACTAAAAAAACTATAAACAAACAAGTTTTTTCATGTAGTCATACAATGTTTTCATTAACATCATTGTTAAAATAGTTTTATACATTTTCTTAAATAGCAAATTTATAATCTTTTTACTTTTTTTAGACTTGTTTTACCCCAGAGGTGGGGTGAAATATGTATTGAATAAAAATGCTACTAATTAGGAAAAAATTAATTAAAACTTAATTTTTTAGTGTCACACACATTTAATGTGATATAACTACAATTTATATTGGAAAACTGCAATGACCATTGTTATCAAGTTGAGCAAGTTCTGCTACATGAAGAACAGTCATCACATCTCCGGCCTTAATATTTACCGGCTTTCTTTTTCGTCTGTCATTTTCTAGGAATTTATTTTTATCCTTAGAACTACAATCGTGAAATTGTGGTAAGGGTGATCTGTTTTAAATTCATATATGGAGAAGAAATGACAAATATTGAAGTGGTTGAACTGGAAGTTTGCGTAGAACGAGCTTCTAGTAGCTGTTGTTCAAATCTGTGCAAAGCTGTTTACTGTTATTTTTCCAGCCTTTTCCCAGTACAGTGTCAAATATATGTTTCAGCAGGTTTGGGAATGTCGTTTTGGACACATTTTGAAATCAGCTCTCCGTGTACCACATCTTTAGGATTTTAATGCAGACGCACTTCATATGGTCCCATAAATGTCCCATAGATTCAATCATTGTATCATGCATCCATACTGAATCTGTACAGTCATATAATGCACCAGGGTGGCCACACATGGTGCAAGTTTCATATAAGTCTAGACTTTTGTACAAAGTGAAAGATGAAAAAGGTTTTCCAGTCGCAACAGTACAAAACAATGGATACTCAAGTATTTTTAGGCTTACAAATTTAATTTTGCTATTATTATATTGATTTATCCTATGCCACAGCAAATAAGTTTTAAAAAATACTATGTAAATTTATTTACACAGAAACTGTAGCCTGGTTTTAATCATTTTATCGAAAAATTTACAACATTATAATAAATTGTTAAGCATAACCAATGCCCATTTTTCACTATCCTTTAAAGATAATCATTAAACATAAAATATATAAATATTTATTGCCTGTTTTTGGAAAACTGTTATTCAGAAACCCTTGCAGTTGATTATTAAATATATCCGCGATAAAAGAAATAAAGCTTTACTTTTTGAAAGTTTATAAGACCTTAGTAAAATATGAATGTATTTCGGACTTGTAAACAAGGCATCTATGTTGGCAGATGCAAAATATAAAACTTATTAAGAAAAATAAATTATGCTAATAAATGTCTAAAAATATTGTAAAAATGTAAAATATAATTGTTAAAAGCTTCTTCTTGTTTACTTTCACTACGAAATTAAAAAATAATTTCATTTATATGCATAAATATATTAAGATATTTTTATATTTTTAGGTAATTGATTTCTTCATTTATTCTGTTGTGATTTAGCTGTTGAAATTTGCAGATTTTAGTTAAAAAACTAATAAACAAAACTAACAAAGTCGTCTTCGATTTAACGCAAAGTCGTCTTCGATGTAGCAAAATTTGCGCAACCCGCGATTTCGCGGGCATGCATTTTACATGTCTATTTAACTGTGCAACAAGTTCTTTTCCTGTTTATTCTTTCATTTTCGCTTTACAGTGATTTTTAATTGTTTATGTATCTTTAAACTAGCAGATGGCTTTAATTGTAAACATTTCTGCAAAATATAGAATTTTTTGTAGCATTTTGAGAGAGCTGTTCACAGGTGAAGGATGTCTGTCACGAAGCGTTTCGCGAGTGATATAACCTATGTAAAGTATCGTGTAATATAGTTTAGTATCGTATAGTATCGTGTAGTATAGTTTAGTATCGTATAGTATCGTATATTATAGTATATTATAGTATCGTATAGTATCGTATAGTATAGTATATTATAGTATCGTATAGTATAGTTTAGTATCGTATAGTATCGTATAGTATCGTATAGTATAGTATAGTATCGTGTAGTATAGTATAGTATCGTATAGTATAGTATAGTATTGTGTAAAATATTATAGTATCGTATAGTATAGTTTAGTAACGTATAGTATCGTATATTATAGTATATAATAGTATCCTATAGTATCGTATAGTATAGTATATTATAGTATCGTATAGTATCGTATAGTATAGTATCGTGTAGTATAGTATAGTATCGTATAGTATAGTATAGTATCGTATAGTATAGTATAGTATCGTGTAGTATAATTTAGTATCGTATAGTATCGTGTAGTATAGTTTAGTATCGTATAGTATCGTATATTATAGTATATTATAGTATCGTATAGTATCGTATAGTATAGTATATTATAGTATCATATAGTATCGTATAGTATAGTATATTATAGTATCGTATAGTATAGTATAGTATCGTATAGTACCGCGTAGTATAGTTTAGCATCGTATAGTATCGTGTAGTATAGTTTAATATCGTATAGTATTGTGTAGTATAGTTTAGCACCGTATAGTAACGTGTAATATAGTTTAATATCGTATAGTATGGTATATTATATTATATTATCTTATAGTATAGTAAAGTATAGTATACTATTGTATCGTGTAGTATAGTATAGTATTGTATAGTATAGTATAGTATATTATAGTATGGTATAGTACCGTATAGTATAGTATCGTGTACTAAAGTATAGTATCGTATAGTAGTATAGTATAGTATAACGTCGTGTAGTATAGTTTAGTATCGTATAGTATCGAATATTATATTATATTATCGTATCGTATAGTAACATATAGTATAGTATATTATAATATCGTATAGTATAGTTTGGTATCGTATAGTATCGTATAGTATAGTATAGTATAGTATCGCATAGTATCGTGTAGTATAGTTTAGTGTCGTATAGTATCGTATATTATAGTATATTATATTATCGAATAGTATAGTATAGTATCGTTTAGTATAGTTTAGTATCGTATAGTATCGTGTAGTATAGTTTAGTATCGTATAGTATCGTATATTATAGTATATTATAGTATCGTATAGTATCGTATATTATAGTATATTATAGTATCGTATAGTATCGTATATTATAGTATATTATAGTATCGTATAGTATAGTTAAGTATCGTATAGTATAGTTTAGTATCGTATAGTATAGTATATTATAGTATAGTATAGTATCGTATAGTATAGTATCGTTTAGTATAGTATAGTATCGTATAGTATAGTATAGTATAGTATAGTATCGTATAGTATAGTATAGTATATAATAGTATCGTGTAGTATCATATAGTATCGTGTAGTATAGTATAGTGTCGTGTATTATAGTTTAGCATCGTATAGTATCGTGTAGTATAGTTTAGTATCGTATAGTATAGTATTTTAAAGTATATTATAGTATCGTATAGTATCGTATAGTATAGTATATTATACTATCGTATAGTATCATATATTATAATATAGTATAGTGTAGTATAGTTTATTATCGTATAGTATCGTATATTATACTATCGTATAGTATAGTTTATTATCGTAAAGTATCGTATATTATAATATCTTATAGTAAAGTATATTATAGTATCATATAGTATACTATTTTATAGTATAGTATAGTATAGTATATTATAGTATAGTATAGTATAGTATAGTATCGTGTAGTATAGTTTAGTATCGTATAGTATAGTATATTATAGTATAGTATAGTATCGTATAGTATAGTATCGTATAGTATAGTATAGTATAGTATCGTATAGTATAGAATAGTATAGTATCGTGTAATATAGTATATCGTGTAATATAGTATAGTATCGTGTAGTATATTTTAGTATCGTAGAATATCGTGTTGTATAGTATAGTGTCGTGTAGTATAGTTTAGTATCGTATAGTATAGTATTTTAAAGTATATTATAGTATCGTATATTATAATTATTATCGTATAGTATCGTATATGATAGTATATTATAGTATCCTATAGTATCGTAGAGTATATTATAGTATCGTATAGTATATTATACTATTGTATATTATAGTATCGTATAGTATCGTATAGTATAGTATAGTATCGTGTAGTATAGTTTATTATCGTATAGTATCGTGTAGTATAGTATAGTATCGTGTAGTATAGTATAGTATCATATAGTTTCGTATAGTATATTGTAGTATCGTATAGTATAGTATAGTATCGTATAATGTCGTATAGTATAGTATATTAGAGTATCGTATAGTATCGTATAGTATAGTACAGTATCGTATTGTATCATATAGTATAGTATAGAATCGTATAGTACCGTATAGTATAGTGTAGTATCGTATAGTATATTGTAGTATCGTATAGTATAGTATCGTACAGTATCGTATAGTATAGTAAAGTATCGTATAGTATCGTATAGTATAGTGTAGTATCGCATAGTACAGTATCGTATAGTATAGTATAGTATAGTATAAGATCGTGTAGTATAGTATAATATCTTATAGTTTAGTATATTAAAGTATCGCTTATTATTGTATAGTATCGTGTAGTATCGTGTAGTATAGTGTAGTATATTTTAGAATCATATAGTATTGTGTAGTATAGTTTAGTATCGTATAGTATAGTATATTATAGTATATTATAGTATCGTATAGTATAGTATAGTATAGTATAGTATAGTATCGTATAATATAGTATAGTATAGTATAGTATAGTATAGTATCGTATAGTATAGTATAGTATCGTGTAGTATAGTATAGTATAGTATAGTAAAGTATCGTGTAGTATAGTATAGTATCCTGTAGTACAGTTTAGTATCGTATAGAATCGTGTAGTATATTTAAGTATCGTATAGTATCGCATATTAAAGTATATTACAGAATCGTACGGTATCGTATAGTATAGTATATTAAAGTATCGTATTGTATAGTATATTATAGTATCGTATAGTATAGTTTAGTATCGTATATTATCATATCTTACAGTAAATTATAGTATATTATAGTATCCTTTATTATAGTATATTAGAGTATATTATAGTATCGTATTTTATAGTATAATATAGTATCGTATAGTATCGTATTTTATATTATATTATAGTATCGTATAGTATAGTATAATACCGTATAGTATATTATAGTATAGTATAGTATAGTATAGTATAGTATAGTATAGTATAGTATCGTATAGTATAGTATAGTATCGTATAGTATAGTTTAGTATCGTATAGTATAGTATATCATAGTATCGTAAAATATAGTATAGTATCGTATAGTATAGTATAGTATCGTATAGTATAGTATAGTATATTATAGTATCGTGTAGTATAGTATAGTATCGTGTAGTATAGTTTAGTATCATATAGTATCGTGTAGTATAGTTTAGTATCGTATAGTATATTATATCACCGTATATTATCGTATAGTATAGTATATTATAGTATCGTATAGTATAGTTTATTATCGTATAGTATCGTATATTATAGTATATTATAGTATCGTATAGTATCGTATAGTATATTATAGTATCGTATAGTATATTATAGTATCGTATAGTATCGTATAGTATAATGTATTATAGTATCGTATAGTATCGTATAGTATAGTATACTATCGTGTAGTATAGTTTAGTATCGTATAGTATCGTGTAGTATAGTATAGTATCGTATAGTATAGTATAGTATCGTGTAGTATAGTATAGTATCGTATAGTATCGTATAGTATCGTATAGTATAGTATAGTATAGTATAGTATCGTATAGGATAGTATAGTATCGTATACTATATTAGTGTCGTGTAGAATAGTATAGTATCGTATAGTACCGTATAGTATAGTATATTATAGTATTGTATAGTATCTTATAGTATAGTGTAGTATCGTATAGTATATTATAGTATCGTACAGTATCGTATAGTATCGTATAGTATCGCATAGTATCGTATAGTATAATGTAGTATCATAGTACAGTATCATATAGTATAGTATAGTATAAGATCGTGTAGTATAGTATAATATCTTATAGTTTAGTATATTAAAGTATCGCTTATTATTGTATAGTGTCGTGTAGTATCGTGTAGTATAGTGTAGTATATTTTAGAATCGTATAGTATCGTGTAGTATAATTTAGTATCGTATAATATAGTATATTATAGTATTGTATAGAATAGTATAGTATCGTATAGTATAATATAGTATCGTGTAGTATGGTATATTATCCTGTAGTACAGTTTAGTATCGTATAGAATCGTGTAGTATATTTAAGTATCGTATAGTATCGCATATTAAAGTATATTACAGAATCGTACGGTATCGTATAGTATAGTATATTAAAGTATCGTATTGTATAGTATATTATAGTATCGTATAGTATAGTTTAGTATCGTATATTATCATATCTTACAGTAAATTATAGTATATTATAGTATCTTTTAGTATCGTATAGTAAACTATATTATAGTATCGTGTAGTATGGTATAGTATCGTATAGTATAGTATCGTGTAGTATGATTTAGTATCATCTAGTATCGTATGTTATAGTATATTATAGTATCGTATAGTATCGTATATTATAGTATATTATAGTATCGTATAGCACAGTATAGTATCGTATAGTATCGTGTAGTATAGTATAGTATCGTATAGTATAGTATCGTATAGTATAGAATATTGTAGTATCGTGTAGTATAGTAGAGTATCCAATATTATCTTATAGTATCGTGTAGTATAGTATAGTATCATATAGTATAGTATAGTATCGTATAATATAATATAGTATGGTGTAATATAGTTTAGTATCCAAAAGTATCGTATAGTATAGTATAGTATCGTATAGTATAATATAGTATGGTATAATATAGTTTAGTATCGTAAAGTATCGTGTAGTATAGTTTAGTATCGTATAGTATCTTGTAGTTTAGTTTAGTATCTTATAGTATCGTGTAGTATAGTTTAGTATCGTATAGTATCGTATAGTATCGTATAGTATAGTATAGTATCGTAAAGTATAGTATAGTATCGTGTAGTATCGTATAGTATAGTATGGTATAGTATAGTATAGTATCGTATAGTATCGTGTAGTATAGTATAGTATCGTATAGTATAGAATATTATAATATATTATATTATCGTATAGTATCGCATAGTATAGTATATTATAGTATCGTATAGTATCGTATAGTATAGTATAGTATCATATAATATCGTATAGTATAGTGTAGTATCGCATAGTACAGTATCGTATAGTATCGTGTAGTATAGTATAGTATATTATAGTATATTATATTATCGTATAGTATCGCATAGTATAGTACATTATAGTATCGTATAGTATCGTATAGTATTGTATTATATAGTATATTATCGTGTAGTATAATATAGTATCGTATAGTATAGTATAGATATATTAGTAGTATAATTTAGTATCGTATATAATAATGTAGTATCGAGTTGTATAGTTTAGTATCGCATAATATAGTGTAGTGTAATTTGGTATTATACAGTATCGTGAAGTATAGTGTAGTATCGTGTACTACGTGTAGTATAGTTTATTATCATATAGTATAGTTTAGTATCGTGTAGTATCTTGTAGTATAATTTAGTATAGTATATCGTATAGTATCGTGTTTTAGTTTAGTATCCTTTAGTATAGTTTATTATCTTATAGTATCGTGTAGTATTGTTTAGTATCGTTTAGTATCGTATATTATAGTATCGTATAGTATATTATAGTATAGTATATTATCGCATAGTATAGAATATTATAGTATAGTATAGTATCGTGTAGCATTATTAGTATAGTTATTATCTGTATTATCGTTTATATAAATTAGTATCGTGTAGTATAGTTTAGTATAGTGTAGTATCGTGTAGTATAGTTTAGTATCGTGTAGTATCGTGTAGTATAGTTTAGTATCGTATAGTATCGTATATTTTAGAATACTATAGTATCGTATATAATAATATATTTTTGTATCGTATAATATCGTATAGTATAGTATAATAAATTGTAGTATAGTATAGTATCAAATATTATAGTATAGTATCGTGTAGTATATTATAGTATCGTATAGTATCGTACAATATAGTATAGTATAATATTTTATATTGTAGTATAGTATCGTATATTATAGTATAAAATTGTATAGTATATTATACTATCGTGTAATATAGTTTAGTATCGTATAGTATATCTATAGTTAGTATATAGTATCGTAGTTTATAGTATATTAGTATCGTGTGTATAGTATACTATCGTGTATAGTTTAATATCGTATAGTATAGTATAGTTTAGTATCGTATAGTAGTGTCAGTTTAGTATCGTATAGTATTATAGTATAATTTATACGTATAAAATATTTATAGTATCGTAGTATAGTTTAGTATAATATCGTTAGTATTGTTAGTATCATATAATCGTGAAGTATAGTAGTATAGTACTATCGTGTAGTATAGTTTATTATCATATAGTATAGTTTAGTATCGTGTGGTATATTGTAATATCGTGTAGTATAGTTTAGTTTCATGTATTATAGTTTAGTTTATTTTATTATAGTATAGTATATTATAGTACCGTATAGTACAGTATAGTATCGTATATTATCGTGTAGTTATATATAATATCGTATATATAATATCGTTTATATGGTATTAGTATAGTATAGTATGGTATAGTATCGTGTAGCCTCGTGTAGTATAGTTTAGTATCGTGTAATATCGTATATTGTAGTTTAGTATAGTTTATTATCTTTTAGTATGGTATATTATAAATTAGTATAGTATAGTATAGTATAGCATCGCGTAGTACCCTGTAGTAATATTTAGTATCTTGTAGTACAGTTTAGTATCGTATAGTATCGTGTAGTATTTTAGTATCGTATAGTATCGTGTAGTAATTTCTAGTATCGTGTAATATAGTTTAGTATCGTATAGTATCGTGTACTATCGTATAGTATCGTGTAGTATGGTCTAAGTTAGTTAGTATAGTATAGTATCGTATAGTATAGTATCGTATATTACAGTATAGTATCGTGAAGTATAGTATCGTGAAGTATAGTATCGTGTAATATAGTTTAGTATCATATAGTATCGTGTACTATAATTTAGTATCGCATAGTATCGTATATTTTTAGTAAATTATAGTATCGTATAGTATCGTATAGTTTAGTATATTATGTTATCGTATTGTATAATTTAGCATGTATTTTATCTTATAGTATGGTATAGTATCTTTTAGTGTAGTATAGTATCGTATAAAATAGTATAGTTTCATGTAGTATAATATAATATCTTATAGTATCGTGTATTATCGTGTAGTATAGTTTTGTATAGTTTAGTATAATGTAGTATCGTGTAGTATAGTTTAGTATAGTGTAGTATCATGTAGTATAGTTTAGTATCGTGTAGTATCTTTTAGTATCGTGTAGTATAGTTTAGTATAATTTAGTATCGTGTAGTATCGTGTAGTATATATTAGTAAAATTTAATATCGTGCAATATAATTCAGTAATCTGTAGTATCGTATAGTATAGTGTAGTATCGTGTAGTATATTTTAGTAAAATTTAGTATCGTGCAATATAGTATAGTAATCTGTAGTATCCTGTAATATAGTGTATTATCCTGTAGTATAGTATAGTATCGTATAGTATCGTGGAGTATCGTGTAGTATAGTTTAGTATCGTATAGTATAGTTTAGTATCGTGTAGTATAGCTTAGTACAGTTTAGTATTGTTTATTATCGTGTAGTATAGTTTAGTATCGTATAGTATCGTATATTATAGTATATTATACTATCGTATAGTATCGTGTTTTATAGTTTAGTATCGAATAGTATCGTGTAGTACAGTTTAGTATCATATAGTTGAGTATAGTATCGTGTATTATAGTATAGTATCGTATACTATAGTATAGTATCGTGTAGTATAATATAGTATCGTATAGTATAGTATATTATAGTATAGTATAGTATAATATCGTGTAGTATAGTATAGTATCTTTTAGTATAATACAGTATAGTATAGGATAGTATCGGGTAGTATAGTATAGTATCGCATACTATAGTATAGTATAGTATCGTACAATATAGTATATAAAAATTAACGTAAAGTACCGTATAGTTTAGTATATTATATTAATGCATAGTATAGTATAGTATAGTATAGTATAGTATTGTATCGTGTAGTACAGTTTAGTATCATATTATCGTGTATTACATTTTAGTATCGTATAGTATAGTTTAGTTTAGTAAATTATCGTGTAGTATAGTATAGTATCGTATATTATCGTGTACTATAGTTTAGTATCACATAGTATCTTATATTATAGTATATTATAGTATCGTATATTATCGTATAGTATAGTATATTATAGTATCGTATAGTACAGTTTAGTATCGTATTGTATCGTATAGTATAGTATAGTATCTTGTAGTATAGTATACTATCGTATGGTATAGTATATTATCGTGTATTATAATATAGTATCGTATAGTATCGTGTAGTATAGTTTAGTGTCGTATATTATAGTGTAGTATTTTTTAGTATCGTATAGTATTGTGTTATACAGTTTAATATCGTGTAGTATCGTGTAGTATTATTTAGTATCGTATATAATCGTGTAGTATAGTTTAGTATCGCATAATATCGTGTAGTATAGTGTAGTATCGTGTAGTGTCGTGTTGTATCGTGTAGTATAACTTAGTATAGTTTAGTATCGTGTAGTATCATGTAGTATAGTTTAGTATCATGTAGTATTGTTATGTACAGTTTACTATTGTATAGTATCGTATATATAGTATAGTATCGTGTAGTATAGTTTAGTATCGTAAAGTATCTTATATTATAATATCGTATAGTATAGTATATTACAGTATAGTATAGTATCGTATCGTATAGTATAATATCGTGTAGTATAGTATAGTATCGTATAGTATAGTATATAGTATAGTATAGCAAGTTTAATCTCAT
>CM063498.1:131509314-131554314 GCA_032207245.1 Pardosa pseudoannulata
CATACATGTTTTATACATGACTGGCAAGCTTACATTTTCAAGTTTTTTTTAGCACTTAGTAAAGTTCTATATGAGCCCCGTTAGTTTCACGGCAGACCTCTAAACGGTATTCTAACTCTTCCCATGTCCTGGCGAGCATGTCTTGGGGGACGGTTGCCACACCATTGACGAATGGTTTTGTCAGAAGGTGGGTTAACACCATACTTACGTTGAAAGTTTCTTTGTACGGTAACTACAGACTTCGTTTCTATGAGCCAAATAACACATTGAGCCTTTTGTTGCGGAGTCGCCATCATTTCAAATTTCGCGTCATTTCAAGGTCAACGCCCTGAAGCGCCGCCAACAGTTGATACAAACATTTCCAATTGGTATGAGTAAAACTTTTTAAGCTACTCTTTTCAGAGAAATTGACTAAATTTTGCTATCTTTTATAGTTAGTGAGATATGAATTTTTAAAACCCCGGAGTTCTTTTATAGACACCCTGTATTATAGTATATTATATAATAGTATAGTATCGTATATTATCGTGTAGTATATTATAGTATTGTATAGTATAATATATTATAGTATATTATAAAATAGTATAATATCGTATATTAACGTGTAATATAATTTAGTATCGTATATTATCGTATAGTAGAGTTCAGTATCGTGTAGTATCTTGTAGTATAGTGTAGTATAGTTTAGTATAGTTTATTATCGAATAGTATCGTGTAGTATAGTTTAGTATAGTTTTTATCGTGTAGTATCCTGTAGTACAGTTTAGTAACGTGTAGTACCGTGTAGTACAGTTTAGTATCGAGTAGTGTTGTACAGTATAGTATAGTATCGAGTAGTATAGTTTAGTATCGTAAAGTATCATATATTATAGTATCGTATAGTATAGTATATTATAGTATCGTATAGTACGATATAGTTTAGTATATTATAGTATTTTATAGTATCGTATCGTATAGTATAATATCATGTAGTTTCGGATTGTATCGTATAGTATACTATCGTGAAGTATAGTATAGTATCGTATAGTATCGTGTAGTATCGTATATTATCGTATAGTATAGTAAATTTTCGTTTAGTATAGTTTAGTATCGTATAGTATCGTATATTATAGTATCGTGTATTGTAGTTGAGTATCGCATAATATCGTGTAGTATAGTTTAGTATCGTATAGTATTATGTTGTATAGTTTAGTGTCGTGTAGTATAGTTTAGTATCATGTAATATCGTGTAGTAACATGTAGTATACTCTAGTACAGTTTAGTATCTTGTAGTATTTTGTAGTATAGTTTAGTATCGTATATTATAGTGTAGTATAGTTTAGTATCGTATATTATAGTATAGTATCGTGTAGTATAGTATAGTATTGTATAGTATAGTATTTTATCATGTAGTGTAGTATAGTATCCTATATTATACTACAGTATCGTGTAATATAGTTTAGAAGCGCAGATTATCGTATATTATAGTAAATTATAGTATCGTATAGTATAGTTTAGTATCGTATTGTATCGTATAGTATAGTATAGTAACTCGTATTATAGTATATTATCGTATATTATAGTATACTATCGCGTAATATTATTTAGTACCGTGAATTATAGTTTAGTATATTGTAGTATCGTGTAGTATAGTTTAGTATCGTATATTATCGTGTATTATAGTTTAGTATCGTATAGTATCGTATACTATCGTATAGTATAGTAAAGTATCGTGTAGTATAGTATAGTATCGTAGAGTATCGTGTAGTATAGTTTAGTATCGTACAGTATCGTGTAGTACAGTTTAGTATCATATAGTATAGCGAAGTACAGTTTAGTATCGTATAGTATCGTGTAGTATAATTTAGTAACGTATAAGATAATGTAGTATAGTTTAGTAACGTATAAGATAATGTAGTATAGTTTATAATCGTATAGTATCGTATATTATATTATATTATAATATCGTATAGTGTATTATATTATAGTATCGTATATTATAGTTTAGTATAGTATCGTGTAATATATTTTAGTATCGTATAGTATTGTGTACTGTAGTTTAGTATCGTATATTATAGTAAATTATAGTATCGTATAGTATAGTATATTATAGTATCATATTGTAAGAGTATAGTATAGTATCGTATAGTATCGTTTGTTATCGTATAATATAGCATAGTATAGTGTAGTAAAGTTTAGTATCGTGTAGTATCGTGTAGTATACTTTAGTATAGTGTTGTATCGTGTAGTATATTTTAGTATAGTTTAGTATAGTGTAGTATCTTGTAGTATCGAGTAGTAAAGATTAGTTTTGTGTGTTATCGTGTAGTATAGTATAGTATCGTGTACTATCGGTTAGTATAGTTTTGTATAGTTAAGTTTCCTGTAGTATCGTGTAGTATCGTTTAGTATCGTGTAGTACAGTTTAGGAACGTGTAGTATAGTATAGTATCGTATAGTTTTGTGTAGTATCGAGTAGTATAGTTAAGTACCATGTAGTATCGTGTAGTACAATTAAGTACGTTATAGTATCATGTACTATAGTTTAGTATAGTATAGTGTAGTCTAGTATATTTTAGTAACGAATAGTATCGTATATTATAGTATATTATAGTATCGTATTGTATTGTATATTATAGTATAGTATAGTATCGTATAGTATAATATAGTATTATGTAGTATAGTACAGTATCCTGTAGTAAAGTATAGTATAGTATATTGTAGTATATTATAGTATCGTATAGTATAGTATAGTATAGTATCGTGTAGTATAGTATAGTATCGTGTAGTATAGTTTAGTATCGTATAGTATCGTGTAGTATAGTTTAGTATCGTATAGTATCGTATTATATACTATATTATTGTATCGTATAGTATCGTATAGTATAGTATATTATAGTAACGTATAGTATAGTTTATTATCGTTTAGTATCGTATATTATATTATATGATAGTAATGTTTATTATCGTAAAGTATATTATAGTATCGTATAGTATCTTATAATATCATATAGTCCCATTTAGTATAGTATAGTATAGTATAATATCGTATAGTATACTGTAGTATTGTATAGTATATTATCGTATAGTATCCTATAGTATTGTATATTATAGTATCGTGTATAAGAGAAGAGTAGAAAAGATTAGAGTAGTTTAGAGTAGAGTAAAACAGAATAGTTTACGGTGACGTGTAGTATCGTATACAATAGTATATTAGAATGTAGTGTATTATAGTATAGTATCGTATTGTGTAGTATAGTATATTATAGTATTGTATAGTATCGTTTAGTATATTATAGTATCGTATATTATCGTATAGTATCGTTTAGTATCGTATAGTGTACTATAGTATTGTATAGTGTAGTGTCGTATATTATCGTATAGTACAGAATCGTATATTATAGTATAGTATCGTGTAGTATCGTGTAGTAACATATAGTATCGTATAGTATCATGTAGTAAATCTAAGTATTCTATAGTATCGTATAGTATCGTGTAGTAAATCTAAGTATTATATAGTATCGTTTAGTATCGTGTAGTATGAATTATTATAGTTTAGTATCGTGTAGTATCTTATAGTATCGTTTAGTATCGTGTAGTATCGTGTATTATAATTTATTTTCTTGTGGTATTGTTTATTATCGTGTATTATAGTTTGGTATCGTATAGTATCGTGTAGTAGCCTTTAGTTTCGTGTAGTATAGTTTAATATCGTTTAGTACGGTATATTGTCGTGTAGTAAAATTTATTATCATGTAGTATAATTTAATATTGTGTAGTATGGTTTAGTATCGTTTTGTATCGTGTAGTATAGTTAATATTGTGTAGTATCGTATATTATAATATATTACATTATCGTATAGTATCGTATATAATAATATATTAATGTATCGTATTGTATACTATATTATATTATGGTATAGTATAGTTTATATAGTATAATATATTTAGTATCGTATAGTGTCGTATATTATAGCATATTATAGTATCGTATAGTATCGTATAGTATAGTAAACTATATTATCGTGTAGTATAGTACAATATATTATCGTGTAGTATCGTACAGTATCCTATCGTATCGTGTAGTATAGTTTAGAATCGTATAATATCGTGTTGTATAGTTTATTGTAATATATTATAGTATCGTAAAATATATTATATTAAAGTATAGTATATTATCGTGTAGTGTAATTTAGTATCGTATAGTATCGTATATTATAGTACATTATATTATCGTATAGTATAGTATATTTTAGTATCGTATAATATCGTATAGTATAGTAAAGTATCGTGTAGTATAATATAGTTTTGTATAGTATAGTATAGTATCGTGTATTATAGTATAGTATAATATAGTATCGTGTAGTATTGTATAGTATTGTGTAGTATAAATTAGTAACGTATAGTATCGTGCAGTATAGTTTAGTATCGTATAATATCGTGTAGTATAGTAAAGTATAGTATCGTGTATTTTCGTATAGTATCGTGTAGTAAAGTATAGTATCATAAAGTATCGTATAGTATAGTACTTTATAGTGTAGTATAGTATCTTATAGTATGGTATTATAGTATCGTATAGTATAGTTTAGTATCCTATTGTATCGTATAATATAGCATTGTGTAGTAAAGTATAGCATCGTGTATTTTAATATAATATCGTATAGTATCGTGTAGTATTGTATAGTATCGTGTTGTATAGTTTAGTATCGTATATTATCGTGTAGTATAGTTTAGTATAGTGTAGTACCGTATAGTATAGTAAACTATCATGTAGTATAATTTAGTATCGTATAGTATCGTGTAGTATAGTTTAGTATCATATAGTATCGTATATTATAGTATCGTACATAATCATATACTATACTATATTATAGTATTGTATAATATCGCATATTATAGTACATTATAGTTTCGTATAGTATAGTATATTATATTATCGTATTATATCGTATAGTATAGTACATTATATTATCGTATTATATCGTATAGTATAGTATAGTATTATGTAGTATAATATAATATAGTATCGTATAGTATAGTATCGTGTAGAATAATAACGTGTCATATAGTATAATATATTATCGTGTAGTATAGTATAGAATCGTGTAGTATTATGTAGTATCTTATAGTGTCGTGTAGTGCACTTTAGTATTGTATAGTATCGTGTATTACAGTTTAGTGTCGTGTAGTACAGTTTAGTATCGTATAGTATCGTGTATTACAGTTTAGTATCGTATAGTATCGTATAGTATAGTAAAGTATCGTGTAGTATAGTATAGTATCGTATAGTATCGTGTAATATAGTTTAGTATCGTATAGTATCGTGTTGTATAGTTTAGTATCGTATAATATCGCGTTATATTGTTTAGTATCGTATAGTATCGTCAAGTATGGTCTAGTATAGTTTAGTATCGTATATAATAGTATAGTATAGTTTAGTATCGTATCGTATAGTATAGTATAGTATAGTTTAGTAACGTATAGTATAGTTTAGTATCGTATAGTATCGTGTAGTATAGAATCGTATAGTACAGTATATTATCGTGTAGTATAGCGTAGTATCGTATAATTTCGTATAGTATAGTATTTTATCGTGTAGTATAGTATAGTATAGTACAATATAGTATCGTGTACTATAGTTTAGTATCGTATAGTATCGGATAGTATAGTATATTATAGTATCGTATAGTATAGATTAGTATCGTATTGTATCGTATAGTATAGTATCTTGTAGTATAGTATAGTATAGTATAGTATCGTGTAGTATATTATAGTATCGTATAGTATCGTGTATTATCTTAGAGTATAGTTTAGTATAGTTTAGTTTCGTGTAGTATAGTTTAGTATTGTGTAGTATATAGTAGTATAATTTAGTATTTTGTAGTTTCGTGTAGTATAGTTTAGTATTGTGTAGTATATAGTAGTATAATTTAGTATTTTGTAGTTTCGTGTAGTATAGGTTAGTATCGTGTAGTATAATTTAATATCGTGTAGTAAAGTTTAGTATCGTATATTATAGTATATTATAGTTTTGTATAGTACAGTATAGTATCGTGTAGTTTAGTTTAGTATCGTATAGTATCGTGTAGTATAATTTAGTATCGTATAGTATAGTATAGTTTAGTTTCGTATAGTATAGTATCGTGTAGTATCGTGTAGTACATTTTAGTATCGTATAGTATCGTGTAGTATAGTAAATTATCGTGTAGTAAATTATAGTATTGTATAGTATGCTGTATTATTGTTTAGTATCGTATAGTATCGTGTAGTATGGTCTAGTATAGTTTAGTATCGTGTATTATAGTTTAGTATAGTTTAGTATCGTATAGTATCGTGTAGTATCGTGTAGTATAGTATCGTATAATATAGTATAGTATCGTGTAATATAGTATAGTATCGTATAGTACAGTATAGTCTCGTGAATTATAGTATAGTATATTATCGTGTAATATATTTTAGTATCGTATAGTATAGTTTAGTATCGTGTAGTATAGTTTAGTATTATTTAGTATCGTGTAGTATCGTGTATTATAGTGTATTGTCGTGTAGTATCGTGTAGTATATTTTAGTATAGTTTAGTATCGGGCAGTATAGTTTATTAATCTGTAGTATCGTGTAGTATAGTTTATTAAATTTTAGTATAGTTTAGTATCGTGAAGTATCGTGGATTATCGTGTATTATATTTTAGTATCATATAGTATCGTATATTATTGTATATTATAGTGTCGTATAGTATCGTATAGTATAGTATATTATAGTATCGTATAGTACAGTATATTATCTTATAGTATCGTGTTGTATAGTTTTGTATCGTATATTAACTTGTAGTATACTTTAGTATCATATAGTATCGTGTAGTATAGTATAGTATCGTATACTATATTATAGTATCGTGTATTATAGTATCGTATAGTCTAGTATATTATAGTATTGTATTGTATCGTATAGTATAGTATAGTATCGTGTAGTATCATTTAGTATAGTTATGTATCGTGTAGTATAGTTTAATTTCGTATAGTATCATATATTATAGTACATTATAGTATTGTATAGTATAGTATATTATAGTATATTATAGTATCGTATAGTGTATTATATTATATTATTTTATATTATTGTATATTATCGTATATTATCGTGTAGTATAATTTAGTATTGTATAGTATTCTGTAGTATCGTGTAGTTTCTTGTAGTATAGTTTATTATCGTATAGTATAGTGTAGTATAGTTTAGTATCGTATAGTATTGTGTAGTATTGTTTATTAATGTATAATATCGTGTAGTATAGTTTAGTATCGTATATTATTGTATATTATAGTACATTATAGTATCGTATAGTATAGTATTTTAGAATATCGTATAATATCGTATAGTATATTATAGTATCGTGTAGTATAGTATAGTATCGTATAGAATAGTATATTATCGTGTAGTATAGTATGTTATCGTATAGTGTCGTGCAGTATCGTTTAGTATCGTATAGTATCGTGTAGAATAGTTTAGTATCGTATAATATCGTGTAGTATAGTTTAGTATCATATAGTATCGTGTAGTATAGTTTAGTATCATATAGTATAGTGTAGTATAGTTTAGTATCGTATAGTATCGTGAAGTATAGTATATTATAATATCGTATAGTATCTTATAGTATAGTATATTATAGTATAGTATACCGAAACAACCCACCGATTTCTATCAGACGTCTATAATACCTTAACTCATACCAACGCCTACCTCTATAAGTCATCGAAAAATATCGAGGTCGCGTCTTTTGGAGCTCTATAGAAGTTCCGGGCTGTGCTCTTCTTGAAATCCATAAGACGTCGAAGAAATCTTCTCGCCGCTCTATATCATGTCTGTAAAAGCGACAATTTCGACTTGGATTTTACGCGATTTATATGTTTTTAGATCTCTAAAGTACTTGCTATTTCAGATGTTTTAGATTTTAAATGGACGTGCTATTCCCCTGCAAATCATTGTTTATTTGTTCTTAATAAATTAGCTTAATTTAATTTGAATAATTTGCATTTTATTAGAACACTTACCCAAAAATAACTGCTACGGTGATTTTAAAAATAAAAGTAAATTTACGGAAGTATAATAAAATGTATAAAAAATTACGGTATTTATATTAAATTAATAATCAAGTTGCTAACTCATTTCAATATTCTCCAATTTTTTTCCATTCTAAAAACTAAATATTTCTCCAAGCTTCCATAGCAGTTTTCTTTATGATACAAACCATAAACACAAGCATATTTACATATATGTGTGTGTTTGTTTTGTATCATGAAAAAAACTGTAATGGAAACCTAGAAAGTTTTAACTGTTTCGCCTAGAAAAAAACCCGAAAATTTGAGTTTGCATCCCGATTATTAATAAAATAATATATATAGCTTTATTTTTATACATTTTATTATACTTCCATAAATTTATTTTTAAAATCACTGTAGCAGTTATTTTCTCGTAAGTGTCCTAGTCGAATGCAAATTGTTAAAAATAAATCAAACTTATTATTAAGAGCAAATATACATATGTATTATTAATGTATAATGAGCACATATTTTTTATCTAATTCAATAGTTTAACAATGACCATTTTAGCATAAATGAATTGGAAGCTTTTAAAATCACATCAAATATTGGAATAACACATAATATAATGCATATCTACTTAGTTTAAGAATAAATTTAATTAACTTTCAGAAAGAAATTTGAATACTGAATTAAATAAACTTATAAAGCTCATCTAAAGAATATTTAAAATTTTCTGGAGGAGCTTTTGAGAGTAAAAACTCATGCTTTTCTTTACTTTATCTAAATTATCTTAATATATGCTTTTATTTATTAAAAAGTTAGAAAATTTTTTAATTAATAAAGTCAATATATATATACTAATTTTTTATTAAATTAAGATTTTTTTTACTTTTCTTTTGCAGATAGACATAAGAAAGAATTAAAACATTAACCAAATGATAAACATTTTAACTTCTCAAATTATTCTATTTTAGCTAACTATTTGTTTTTATTTGAATTTTATGCTTGTAACATTTTTATCTCATTTGATAGCCCTTTCCTATCTTTTACTCCAATTATTCATGATTTTTCTTGTTTCTTCTGCTTTTAAAGATCAGTAACATACAAAGAGTCATACACCACTTAAATATTTAGCTATATTCTACTAGAAAAATTCAACAATACAGCATCATAAACTTGTTTTAAAGTGGCTACACTTCCTTCTGATTTTTTTATGCATTCTTCATTAATATAAAACCTTGTTACAAATTTGTGGTACCTTGTGGTGTAAAATTACAAGCATTGGAAAAAAATTAAGCTCCTGTAATGCATTCAACTTTGACATCTATCCAATACTAACCTAATTTGCTGTTTCCTTGTTTGTAAATTCCCCCTTTTTCAATAGCAAGTACACTGGTAAACATTTTTTAATCTATCAATTTTATCTGCATCATCATAATAAATCATGATAAACCATCAGTTAATGCTTTATCAACAACAAAAAAGGTCTATAATGGAAATTCCCTTAGTTAATTTACATTTGAATAGTAATCTTTAACATAGTTCCTGAACTAATTTCATGAAAAAAATTATTTACAATAAATTTCAATAATATAATTTTAGTAACTCAAGCAGTTTTTTTAATGTAATTGTTCTAATTAAAAAATATACATTTTTAAACTGAAAATAAATTTGAATATTAAAATACCATTTATATTTGCTTGAAAATAAATTTCTCCTTTTAAAGGTAATGCAATATCTAAAATTTGATATTATTCGTAAGTTTTTGACAGTTCAAACCAGTTTTTGGATTGTTTGAATGCAGATCATATCTTTCTGTTTTTAACAATAAAACATTTTTACAACTGCAAGAAAGTATAAATGTTTTACTAAAATTCTTTATTAAATACAAAATATTTTAACACTTTTTACACCAGCCTTTAGCAACAACTTCAATTTCTTGGTTCGTCAGATACTTTTTTAATACATTTTACCTACCTGTACCTAAAATAAAATAATAACAATGCAAACATAACAATCAAATGCTTTCAAGTCAATTTTTATTCACTCTAAAATTCCATACATCTTTGAATAAATTTATTAATTTCAACAGTAAAATCTTTTAAATATTCTGACATATGTCTATTAAAAAAACTTCATAGTATATTTGAAAAAAAGCATTTTAATTTTTTTTAAATCTATAAAAACGAAAAGAAAACTTTTTTAAGAAAATATTATAACAGGCATAACAGACAGAATAATATAGTAAAGACAACTGTAGATAGAGGCAGTATAAGGAAATACAATATAATTTGTGTGCAGTTTACAATGTGAATTATTATTATTTAGTACTTACAGGAAGTTATAAACAAATGAAGATTACACTCCATACTCAATTTAGTCTATGCTCAATAATAATATACAGCTTAGTAAATTGTTCATCAGACTATAGATGGCGCTTTAGGAGGAGGTGATCTAAAAGATCTCTATAAAATGTCTATATCAAAATATGGAACCGACACTGAACCTACAGGCTACGTCTGTTAAAGTTCGGAACCTAGAGGTCTTATAGATGTACATAATACGTCTTCGATATCTAACAGACGTCGAAATCACACACGAACATTAGACATCTATTTTTTAAACCTTATAGAGTTGTATAACACGTCCTGGATAGTATAGTATCGTGTAGTATAGTATAGTATCGTATAGTATCGTGTAGTATCGTATATTATCGTGTAGTATAGTTTAGTATCGTATAGTATCGTGAAGTATAGTTTAATATCGCATATAACCGTGTAGTATAGTTTAGTATCGTATAGTATCGTGTAGTGCTGTTTAGTATCGTGCAGTATCGTGGAGTATCGTGGAGTATCGTGTAGTATAGTTTAGTATCGTGTAGTATACTTTAGTATACTTTAGTATATTTTGTATCGTGTAGTATTGTGTAGTATAGTTTAATATTGTGTAGTATCGTGTAGTATAGTGTAGTATATTTTTGTATCGTGTAGTATCGTATAGTACCGTTTAGTATAGTTTAGTATCGTGTAGTATCGTGTAGTATCGTGTAGTATAGTTTAGTATCGTGTAGTATCGTGTAGTATAGTTTAGTATCGTGTAGTATAGTTTAGTATAGAGTACTAACGTGTAGTATAGTTTAGTATAGTTTAGTATCGTGTAGTATCTTGTAGTATCGTGTAGTATCTTGTAGTATCGTGTAGTATCTTGTAGTATCGTGTAGTAAAGATTAGTATCGTGTAGTATCGTATAGTCTAATTTAGTATAGTTTTGTATCGTGTAGTATCGTGTAATAGCGTGTAGTATAGTGTAGTATAGTTTAGTATCGCGTAGTATAATTTAGTAAGAACTGCAGAAGGCTCTTTAATAGAGCCAAAAAGACTGGGGAGTGGACAACCTATAGGGCTGCCCTTACCAAGTACAACAAAGAGATAAAGGCACGAAAATACGCTTCGTGGAAAGAGCATTGCACACAGATTAATAATATATCTGGTGCGGCTAGGCTGACAAGGATATTGAATAGGGACAATACTTGTCATTTAGGCTCTATCAAAAGACAAGATGGAACCTATACGGAGAATGGCCGTGATACCTTAACAGAATTGCTTAGGGTTCATGTGCCAGACTCCAACATCATTAGCGACTGTCCTATTGATATTTCTTATTTCCAACTTAGGAGCAGGAAAGAGAATTGGGCTCTTGCTAAGGAAATTGTCACTCATAGGAAAATTGCTTGGGCAATTGATTCTTTTATGCCCTTCAAGTCCCCGAGTGTCGATGGTATTATTCCGATCCTTCTCCAGAAGGGAAGTTATATAATCATACCCTCTCTGTGCAGGATCTTTAGGTCCTGCTTGGTATATGGTTATATACCTGTTACTTGGCGCACGTGTAAATTGATATTTATACCTAAGCCAGGTAAGCCCTCATATGATGATGTCAAGGCCTTTAGGCCAATTAGCCTAACTTCCTTTCTCTTAAAAACGTTGGAGAAACTGGTTGATAGGCATATTAGGGATAAGGCCTTATGTGTCTTTCCTCTCTCTAGCCACCAGCATGCATACACGCCTGGTAGGTCTACCGATACGGCCCTCTACAGCCATAGATGGTGCCTTAAATGGTAAAGAAATGGCACTTGCTGCTTTTCTTGACATTGAGGGTGCCTTTTACAGGGTAAACTTTGGACCTGCTCCTGGGCCTTTTGCCCCTTCATAAGCAGGTTGAGCTGGAAGCAATTCTTTGCTCCCATAGGTTGAAGTTTCTTGGACTATGGAAAACTTCTTCTGAAAGATCCATGTATAAATTTAATAATAGGATCATTGGACATCCTTCTCTTACGATGATTTCAGATTGGATGTTCAAGAAGTTTACTTTTACTGACAACTTCAATGTTGTTTTTCCCTCTAGGCGTGAGTGGGAAGAACCCCGTAAGCTTCTCACACGTGCTAATGAGGTTTGGTTTACAGATGGCTCTAAAACGCCATCTGGGACCGGCTCCGGTGCTTTCTGTGTTACCAGGAACATCAGGATTTCTTTCTCCCTGGGTAAACTAGCTTCTGTTTTCCAGGCTGAGGTTGCTGCCATTCTTGCCTGTGCAAATAACTGCATTGCAAGAGGGGTTGCAAGAGAAGGTTAAAAATCTTCTCAGATAATCAGGCTGCACTTATGGCCTTGCACAAGTACTGCTTCTCATCCAAAATAGTGTGGGATTGCTATAAGACCATTAACCAGTTGGCTATGGTCACTAAGGTAACCCTAATATGGGTTCCTGGTCATTGCGGTATATTTGGCAATGAGGTTGCCGATGATCTCGCTAAGTACGGTTCTGAATTGACCTTTATTGGGCCAGAACCTGTACTTGGTCTTCCTCATATCACATGTGGCCGTATGGCTTCGGCTGGGTCGGCGTAGGAATTCTCCTTCCTCATATCACAGTGAGAAGGACCGTTAGGGACCTCCTAATGGGGGAGACTTATAAGGACTGGCTTGACTCTAATAATCAAAGGCAGTCCAAGGAGCTTAACCAGGGTTATCCCTTGTTGAGGGCCAAGGAGTTACTTAGGCTCAGTAGAAAGGAGCTAAGGGTGGCCATTGGCCTGTTGACTGGCCATTGTTGCCTTAAGAGGCACCTCATCATTATTGGCATTATAGATAGCCCAGTATGTAGGGGGTGCCATATGGCGGAGGAAAGTTCATCACATATTTTATGTGAATGTGAATATTACTGCGCCAAGAGATTTGAATTCCTTGGGTATCATTTCATCGAGCCATGGGAGCTGATTAACTTCCCGGTTAAATTGCTGCTGAAATTTATCTCAGCTATTGGTCTCTCTGAGATCTAATGGTTTTTGTCTCTTAGCCTTGCGCTGAAGCCTCTTGCTCCTGCGAATGGGGGGCTTTTCAGTACAATAGGCCTTGGGCCGCAGTGCTGGTGCCCTTCCGGGCCGCCCCACCCTAAATCTAATCTAAATCTAATCTAAAGTATAATTTAGTATCGTGTAGTATTGTGTATTATAGTTTAGTATCCTGTAGAATCGTGTAATATCGTGTAGTATAGTTTAGTATCGTGTAGTATAGATTAGTAGAGTCTAGTATCGTGTAGTATCGTGTAGTATAGTTTAGTATCGTATAGTATCGTATAGTACAGTTTAGTTTCGTACAGTATCGTATAGTATAGTTTAGTTTCGTATAGTAACGTATAGTATAGTATATTACATGGTAGTATAGTTTAGTAACGCATAGTATACTGTAGTATAGTTTAGTATCGTATAGTATCGTATTTATAGTATATTACAGTATCGTATAATATATTATATAATATTATTGTATAATATCGTATATTATAGTATAGTATCGTGTAGTATAGTATAGTATCGTGTAGTATAGTTTAGTATCGTATAGTATCGTATATAATAGTATATTATAGTATCGTATAGTATCGTATAGTATAGTAAAGTATATTATCGTATAGTATAGTTTAGTATCTTGTAGTATTTTATAGTATCATGTAGTATAGTTTAGTATCGTATAGTATCGTGTAGTATAGTTTAGCATCGTATCGTATTGTGTATTATATTTTAGTATCGTATAGTATCGTGTATTATAATTTAGTATCGTATAGTATCGTGCAATATAGTTTTGTATCATATAGTATCGTATAGTATAGTATACTATAGTATCGTATAGTATAGTATATTACAGTATAGTATTGTGTAGTATAGTATATTATCGTATAGTATAGTATAGTATAGTATCGTGTAATATAGTTTAGTATCGTATAGTATCGTGTAGTATAGTTTAATATCGTATAGTTACGTGTGATATAGTTTAGTATCGCAGAGTATAGTGTAGTATCGTCTAGTATCGTGTAGTATATTTTAGTATCGTATAGTGTCGTGAAGTATAGTTTAGTATCGTATAGTACCGTGCAGTATAGTTTAGTAAGGTATAGTATCGTGTAATATAGTTTAGTATCGTATTGTATCGTATATTAAAGTATATTATAGTATAGTGTAGTAT
Organism: Pardosa pseudoannulata; assembly: GCA_032207245.1. Classification (NCBI taxonomy): domain Eukaryota; kingdom Metazoa; phylum Arthropoda; class Arachnida; order Araneae; family Lycosidae; genus Pardosa; species Pardosa pseudoannulata. The sequence continues at coordinate 131,523,847 of CM063498.1, forward strand.
AGTATATTATAGTATCGTATAATAACGTATAGTATACTATAATATCGTGTAGTATATTATAGTATCGTATAGTATACTAAAATTTCGTGTAGTATAGTACAGTATCGTATAGTATAGTATCGTGTAGTAAAGTTTAGTAACGTATAGTATAGTATTTTATCATGTAGTATAGTATTTTATCGGGTAGTATAGTATAGTATCGTATAGTATAGTATCGTATAGAATAGTATAGTATCATGTAATATAGTTTAGTATCGTGTAGTATAATGTACTATAATTTAGTATCGCATATTATCGTATATTATAGTATATTATAGTATCTTATAGTATAGTTTAATATCCTATTGTAACGTGTAGTATAGTTTAGTATCGTATAGTATCGTGTAGTATAGTTTCGTATCGCATAGTATCGTGTAATATAGTTTACTATCGCATAGTACGGTGTAGTATCGTTTAGTATCGTATAGTATCGTGTAGTAATGTTTAGTATCCTGTAGTATCGTGGGTTATAGTTTAAAAATGTGTAGTATAGTGTAGTATATTTTTGTATCGTGTAGTATCGTTTAGTATAGTTTAGTATCGTGTAGTACCGTGTAGTATAGTATAGTATCGTGTAGTATAGTTTAGTATAGTAGACTATCGTGTAGTATAGATTGATATCGTATAGTATCGTATAGTATAGTATAGTATCGTGTAGTATAGATTAGTAACGCATAGTATCCTGTAGTATAGTTTAGTATCGTATAGTAACGTATTTAAAATATATTATAGTATCGTATAGTATAGTATATTATATTATCGTATAATATCGTATATTATTGTATAGTATCGTGTAGTATAGTATAGTATCGTGTAGTACAGTTTAGTATCGTATAGTATTGAATAAAATAGTATATTTTAGTATCGTATATTATCGTATATTATAGTATAGTATCGTGTAGTATAGTATATTATCGTATAGTATAGTATAGTATAGAATAGTATAGTATAGTATCCTGTAGTATAGTTTAGATTCGTATAGTATATTGTAGTATATTATAATATCGTAGATTATCGTAGAGTATGGTATATTATACTATCGTATATTATAGTTTAGTGTTTTGTAGTATAGTATAGTGTCGTGTAGTATAGTTTGGTATCGTATAGTATCGTATATTATAGTATCGTATAATATCGTATATTATAGTATATTATAGTATCGTATATTATAGTATAGTATCGTGTAGTATAGTATAATATCGTATAGTACAGTATAGTATCGTGTAGTATAGTATAGTATCGTGTAGTATAATTTAGTATCGTAAAGTATCGTATAAAATAGTATATTATTGTATCGTATAGTATCGTATAGTATGGTATACTATAGTATCGCATATTATAGTTTATTATCGTGCAGTATCGTATAATATCGTGTTGTACAGTTTAATGTCGTATATTATCGTGTAGTATAGTTTAATATCATATAGTATCGTGTAATATAATTTAGTAGCGTATAGTGTCATGTAGTATATTTTAGTATAGTATAGTATCGTATAGTACAGTATATTATATTATAGTATAGTATCGTATAGATTAGTTTAGTAAAGTATCGTACAGTATCTTATAGTATAGTATCGTGTAGTATAGTATATAATCGTATAGTATAATATAGTATCGTGTTTATAGTATAGTATCGTATATTAGAGTATAGTATAGTATCGTATATTAGAGTATATTATTGTATCGTTTATTATCGTACAGAATAATATATTATATAGTATTGTATAGTATAGTTTAATATCGTATAGTACCGTATAGTATAGTATAGTATAGTATCGTTTAGTATCGTGTAGTATAGTTTAGTATCATGTAGTATCGTGTAGCATAGTATAGTATCGTGTAGTATAGTTTAGTATCGTATAGTATCGTGTAGTATAATTGAGTATCGTCTAGTATCGTGTAGTATAGTTTTGTATCATATAGTATCGTGTATTATAGTTTAGTATCGTAGAGTATCGTTTAGTATTATATAGCATCGTATAGTATAGTATATTATAGTATCGTATAATATCGTATATTATAATGTAGTATCGTGTAGTATTGTATATTACCGTATAGTATAGTATAGTACTGTGTAGTATAGTTTAGTATCGTATAGTACCGTATATTATAGTATATTATAGTATCGTATATTACCGTATAGTGTAGTATATTATAGTATCGTATAGTATCGTATAGTATCGTGTAGTATGTTAATGATCGTTTAGTAAAGTTTAGTATCGTATAGTATCGTGTACTATTGTTTAGTATAGTTGTGTATCGTGTATTATAGTTTAGTATCGTATGGTATCGCGTAGTATAATTTAGTATCGTATAGTATCGTATATTAGTGTATTATTGTATAGCATAGTATCGTATAGTATCGTGTAGTATAGTATAGTATCGTTTAGTATAGTTTAGTATCGTATAGTATAGTGTAGTGTAGTATAGTATCGCGTAGTATAGTTTGTATCGTATAGTATCATATATTATAGTGTATTATAGTATTGTATATTATCGTATATTATAGTATATTATAGTATCGTATAGTATAGTTTAGTATCGTAGAGTATCGTATAGTATAGTATAGTATCGTGTAGTATAGTTTAGTATCGTATAGTATCGTGTAGTATAGTTTAGTATCGTATAGTATCGTATAGTATAGTTTAGTATCGTATAGTATCGTATAGTATAGTTTAGTATCGTATATTATCGTATATTATAGTATAGTATAGTACCGTGTAGTATAGTTTAGTAACGCATAGTATCGTGTAGTATAGTTTAGTATCTTATAGTATAGTATATTATACTATATTATATTATAGTTTAGTATCGTGTAGTATAGTATAGTGTCGTATAGTATAGTTTAGTTTCGTATAGTATCGTATATTATAGTATATTATAGTATAGTATAGTATAGTATATTATAGTATCGTATAGTATAGTATTTTATAGTATCGTATAGTATAGTTTAGTATAGTATATTATTTTATCGTATACGATAGTATAGTATAGTATAGTATAATATAGTATCTATAGTATAGTACAGTAAAGTATAGTATAGTATATTATAGTATATTATCTTATAGTATAGTATATTATCCAATAGTATCGTTTAATATAGTGAAGTGTCGTATAGTATAGTAACGTATAGATTAATATAGTATAGTGTAGTATAATATAATATCGGGTAGAATTGTATAGTATAGTATACTATTGTATAGTATAGTATCGTGTAGTATAGTTTAGTATCATTTAGTATATTGTAGTGTCGTATAGTATCGAGTACTATAGTTTAGTATGGTACATTATCGAGGAGTTTAAAATTAGTATCGTATAGTATAGTATATTATAGTATATTATAGAATAGATTCGTATAGTATAGTATCGTATAGTATAGTATATTATAGTATATTATAGTACCGTATAGATAGTTTATTATAGTATAATATTCTGTATTATAGTAGAGAATCGTACAGTATAGTATAATATTGTGTAGTATTGTATAGTATCGTGTAGTATAGTTTAGTATCGTATAGTATCGTATATCATATTATATTATTTTATCGTATAGTATCGTATATTATGGAATACTATAGTATCGTATAGTATAGTTTAGTATCGAGCAGTATCGTCTCATATCGTATAGTATAGTTTAGTATCGTATAGTATCGTGTAATATAGTGTAGTATCGTATAGTACAGTATATTATTGTATACTATAGTGTAGTATAGTATCGTATACTTTAGTATATTAAAGTATCGTATAGTATTGTATATTATAGTATTGTGTAGTATAGTATATTATCGTATAGTATAATATAGTATCGTGTAGTATAGTATAGTATCGTATTTTACAGTATAGTATAGAATCGTATATTAGAGTATATTATAGTATCGTATATTATCGTACAGTATAGTATAGTATATTATTGTATTGTATAGTATATTTTAATATCGTATAGTATCGTAAAGTGTAGTATAGTATCGTATAGTATCGTGTAGCATAGTTTAGAATTGTGTAGTATCGTGTAGTACAGTTTAGTATAGTTTATTATCGTTTAGTATCGTGTAGTATATTTTAGTATTGTATAGTATGTTATATTATAGTATATTATAGTGGCGTACAGTATCGTATATTTTAGTATATTATAGTATCGTATAGTACAGTATAGTATCGCATAGTATCGTGTAGTACAGTTTAGTATCGTATAGTATCGTGTAGTATAGTTTAGTATCGTATACTATAGTATCGTATAGTATCGTATAGTAAATTATATTATAGTATAGTATTATTTAGTATAATATAGTATAGTATCGTGTAGTATAGTATAGTATCGTATATTATAGTATAGTATCGTGTAGTATATTATATTATCGTATAGTATAGTATAGTATCGTGTAGTATAGTTTAGTATCGTATAGTATCGTGTAATATAGTTTAGTATCGTAGAGTATCATATATTATAGTATATTATAGTATCGTATAGTATAGTATATTTTAGTATACTATAGTATCGTACATTATGGTATATTGTAATATATTATAGTATATTATAGTATCGTATAGTATATTATAGTATCGTATAGTATCGTATAATATAGTGTAGTATCGTATATTATACAATAGTATCGTATAGAATAGTATAATATCGTGTAGAATAGTATATTATAGTATACTATAAGTATATTATAGTATAATATATAGTATATTAAAGTATATTATAGTGAATTATAGTATCGTGTACTATAGTATAGTATCGTGTAGTATAGTTTAGTATCGTATACTATCGGTCAGTATAGTTTAGTATCATATAGTATAGTATATTTTAGTATATTATAGTATATTAAAGAATCGTACAGTATCGTATAGAAGAGTATATTATAGTATCATATAGTATAGTATCGGGTTGTTTAGTTTAATGTCGTATAGTATCGTGTAGTATAGTTTATTATCGTATATTATAGTATAATATAGTATCGTATAATATCGTATAGTATATTATACTATCGTATAGTATAGTTTATTATCTTGTAGTATAGTAAAGTGTTGTGATGTATAGTTTAGATTCGTATTGTATCGTATATTATTGTATGGTATTGTGTTGTATAGTATAGTATAGAATAGTATAGTATCTATAGTATACTATAGTATTGTATAGAATAGTATAGTATAGTATCTATATTATAGTATAGTATTGTATATTATATTATATTATCCTATAGTATCGTATAATATAGTGTAGTATCGTATAGAAAAGTAACGTACAGAATAGTATAGCATCGTGTAGTATAGTATAATAACGTGTAGAATTGTATAGTATAAAGTAGTTTAATTGTATAGTAGTTTAATCTCGTATAGTATAATATATTATAGTATATTATAGAAAAGTATCATGGAGTATAATTTAGTATCGTATAGTTTAGTATATTATAGTTTCGTATAATAACGTATAGTATAGTAAAGTATCGTTTAGTGTAGTATAGTATCGTATAGTATAGTATAGTATAGTATCGTGTAGTATATTATAGTATCGTTTAGTGTAGTATAGTATAGTATCGTATATTATCGTGTTGTATCATATAATATCCTGTAGTTTAGTTTAGTATCGTATAGTATCTTGTAGTATAGTTTAGTATCGTATAGTTTCGTGTAGAAAAGTTTAGTATCGTATAGTATCGTGTATTACAGTTTAGTATCTTATAGTATCGTATATTATAGTAAAGTATCGTGTATTATAGTATAGTATCGTGTAGTATAGTATAGTATCGTATAGTATAGTGTAGTATATTTTAGTATTGTATAGTATTATGTAGTATAGTTTAGTATTGTATAATATCGTGTAGTATATTTTTGTATCTTATAAAATCGTGTAGTATAGTATATTATAATATCGTATAGTACCGTATAGTACAGTATAATATAGTATAGAATAGTATCGTATTGTATAGTATAGATCGTGTTGTGTAGTATATTATGGTATATTATAGTATATTATCGTGTAGTATAGTATTGAATCTTAAAGAATCGTGTAGTATCGTATAATATCGTTTAGTATAGATTTGTAGCGTATAGTATCGTTTAGTATAGTTTAGTATCGTATATTATCGTGAAGAATAGTTTAGTATCGTATAGTATCGTGTACTATATTTTAGTATCGCATAGTATCGTATATTACAGTATATTATATTATCGTATATTGTTTTATATATATAGTATATTATAGTATCGTATAGTATAGTTTAGTATCGTATTTTATCGTATTGTATAGTATAGTATCGTGTAGTGTAGTATAGTATAGCATCGTGAAATATAATATAGTATCGTGTAGTATAGTTTAGTATCGCATATTATCATGTAGTATATTTTAGTATCGTGTAGTATAGTTTAATATTGTGTAGTATCCTGTAGTATAGTGTAGTATATTTTAGTATAGTGTAGTATAGTTTCGTATAGTTTAGTATAGTTTAGTATCGTTAAGTATTGTGTAGTATCGTGTATAATAATTTACTATAGTTTAGTATCGTGTATTATAGTTTAGTATCGTATAGTAAATTTTAATATCGTATAGTATCGTGTAGTATCGTGTATTTAATTTTAGTGTAGTTTAGTATCTTGTATTATATTGTAGTATCGTTAAGTAACGTATAGTATCGTGTAGTGTAGTGTAGTGTCGTGTATTTTAGTTTAGTATCATGTAGTATCCTGTAGTATAGTTTAGTATAGTAAACTATCATGCAGTCTCGTGTAGTATAGTTTAGTATATTATTGCATCGTATAGTATCGTATAGTATAGTATATTATAGTATTGTATAGTATCGTATATTATAGCATATTATATTATCGTATAGTATAGTTAAGTAACGTATTGTATCGTATAGTATTGTATAGTATCGTGTAGTATATTATAGTATAATATCGTGTACTATAATATAGTATCGTATAGTACCGTGTAGTATCGTATAGTACCGTGTAGTATAGTTTAGTATCGTATAGTATCATGTAGTATAGTTTAGCATCGTATAATATCGTGTATTATCGTGGATTATCGTGTAGTATAGTTTAGTATTGTGGAGTATCATGTAGTATAATTTAGTATCGTGTAGTATACTTTAGTATACTTTAGTATAATTTAGTATAGTTTAGTATAGTGAATTATCGTGTAGTATAGTTTAATATCAGGTAGTATCGTGTAGTATATTTTAGTATCGTGTAGTATATTTTATTATCGTGTAGTATCATGTTGTATCGTGTAGTATATTTTAGTATCGTGGAGTATCGAGGAGTAGAGTTTAGTATCGTTTAGTATAGTATATTATAATATATTTTAGTGTCGTATAGTATCGTATAGTATAGTATAGTATAGTATCGTATAGTATGATTTAGTATGGTATAGTATCATATATTATAATATATTACAGTTTTGTATAGTATAGTATATTATATTTTCGTATAGTATAGTATAGTATCGTGTAGTATAATTTAGTGTCGTATAGTATCGTGTAGTATAGTTTAGTATCATATCGTTTCGTACATTATAGTATATTATAGTATCATGTAATATCGTATAGTATAGTATATTATACTATCGTATAGTTTAGTATCGTGTAGTATACTATAGTGTCATGTAGTATAGTTTAGTATCGTATAGTATCGTATATTATAGTATATTATAGTATAGTATAGTATCTTATATTATAGTATATTATAGTATTGTATAGTACCGTATATTATATTATATTATAGTATCATATAGTATCGTATAGTATAGAATAGTATCTTGTAGTATAATATAGTATCTTGTAGTATAGTTTACCATCGTATAGTATCGTATATAATAGTATATTATAGTATAGTATAGCATCGTATAGTATAGTATATTATAGTATCGTATAGCATCGTATAGTAAATTATATTATAGTATCGTATAGTATAGTTTTGTATCGTGTAGTATAGTATAGTATCGTGTAGTATAGTTTAGTATCGTATAGTATCGTGTAGTATAGTTTAGTATCGTATAGTATCGTGTAGTATAGTTTAGTATCGTATAGTATCGTGTAGTATAGTTTAGTATCGTTTTATTTCAAGATCTTTTGAATGTTGTACAAGAACAAATTCTGTTATTTAGAGGTTTATGCTTTTATCTTTAACCTGCATAAAACGACATCAAAAATTCTACAGGATGCACCTTGGACTTAATAATAACTTTCATTCCTAATTGATTTATGGGATATTTTATATTGTTTTAGTGTAATTACTATTTTACATCATTCTTCTAAGTGCTGTTTTAGGTACCATATCTTCCTAACATCTATCTTTCTCATTTTTAAATTCTTCTCATAAATAATCCATAGAATTAAAATTCCATACCTGTGGGGATGTTTCATGCAATTTTGTTTTTAGCAAATCAACAAAGTGGGTATATAAAAATTTTGCTTTACGTCTTTATTTTGCAGGAAAGTACAGAAAAATGATTTAAATAGTAATCTATAGGATGTGTATTAGAAACATGTGCATTAGTAGGATGTGTATAAATAATAACTTTCTTTCCTCATTAAATTGTGTTAAACTTTATACAGTTTTTAGTTAAATCACTACTTTAGGGGCTTCCTACTTCTAAGGGCTGTTTTAAATATCCATCATTTGGGGGTTTTCTTTAGGAGTTTTTAAATCCTTCCCGTAAATGCTATATAGAATTTATATGTGGTAACTCGAGAGGGGAGGGTCAAGAATTTCTGTGTGTTGTGCAAAAAGAAAATGTAGTATTTAGAGAATTATTCTTCAGATCATTATCCTGCATGAAATAGGTGAAGAAAGATATAAATAATGTCCTGTAGGATGTGATTGAGAACTTAATGGTAACTTTAATTCATTATTAAATTGTGTGTTACTAAGCACAATTTTTGGTGTAATTACTATTTTACTACATTCAAATAACTGCAGTTTTTAATTCTTTCGCTTGTAGCATCTTTCTACTATTTTAAAAAGTTTTCTTAAGAAGTCTCAATAGCTTTAAAATCTAGTTTAAAATCTAGCTTCTAAGAATTTTTTTAATATCTAGCTATCTTTAAAATCTAGCTTCTTATTTAGTGTGTTGTACAAGTAGAAAGAGTGATATTTAGAGCTTTATGATTAGATACTTAACCGGCATGAAATGGAATAAAAGGGATATAATTCATATTCTGTAATTAATATTCTATATTATATTATATTATATCCAATTTCAATGAATCGCTTCATTGAATAGATTTTTATTTCTAGGAAAGGAAATATTAAAAAAATAGATTCCCTTTAAATCATGCATTTTATGAATTTAATACTCTCTAAGAATTCCTAAATCTTCCTGTACATTTTATTCTTTTCATGTGTTAGAAAACAAAAGCTGCTTAAATATATATATATATATATATATATATATATATATATATATATATATATATATATATATATATATATATATATATATATATATATATTAACCTGGATAGAGGTATATCAATTATGAAGAATAGATTACATCAAATATTCTCTCACATACTTGAAATATAAAAAAAAGAAAAGAAAATAGTATGATGTGAAATTCGTTAGCATTAAAATCGGAAAACTAACATATTGTCAATGGTTATATATCTACTTCATCTACAAATAGAGATTTAGAGAAAATATTTCAAATTATGCATGGGGAAACATTTAAAAATATTTTTAATAATAGTTATTGGTGATTTCTTTTGTGCTATAATATGTAACATAAAATTGGACGTAATCGATATTTTTTATTATAACTTAACAATCGTGTTGTCAATTGATATATCTTCTCTACATATTTAATTATGAATTTAGATATATATTTTGTACACATGCCACTGTGAGAACAGGCGTGTAGAAACATACTTCTCATACCATGAATCTATATTTATGAAATTGTAAATAATGATGCCTAAAATTTATTTTTTTCTTCTTTACTAGCATTTCAGTCCAAGGTGGGTCTTAGCCTGCGACACAAAATTTTTCTGGCAATTCTGTCCTTGTGACGTATTGCAATTAGACCACCACTCACTTGGCCGGGGATCTCTCAATGTGGCTAAACTATCAGAGTTTCTGCACCTTGATTAATTTTATAACATTTAATCTTTTATAAGATTCCTTATTTAGTCATTAACTCTTATTCTCCAAAAGTTATCACTTAACTGTAATGAGCCTTTAATTTTTTGTAGTATATTTTGCTCAAAACTTAGTTAATTATTTACATATCTTTGGGTAAGAGTCTAAGCTTCACATTTATAAGTTACCAAGGGAGGGATAATAGTTATGTAATATTTTAGTTTAATTGTTCTAAGAGATGAATTTATTTTTTAATAGATATCGGTACAAGAAATAACAACGGTTGAAATCAATTTCCTCATAAATTGTATTTGAAGTGTTTATAATCGAACCCAGAAATGTAAAGCTATCAAAACTTTCAAATTTAAAAATATCCACTATCAGATTGTCACTATAGAAGCTATATTTTGCTAATTTGTGAAATAAAGAATATAAACATTAAACTCTAAAATATAATATGCGTATAATTTATAGGCGTAAAAAATGTTATGTTGTGTCCACATCAAAGATCTTTCCTCTGTGTAAAAACACAAGTAGCACATTTCAATATATATCTATATTTTATTAAAATGAATAGATTACGTCTGTTATAAAGAATAGATTACATCTAAATTTTTCTCTGTCTAATCTCACGGAATATGTAATTAAAATACATCTTCATGCATCATTTTCGAAGCATAAACCGTATACCTCTAATGTTAAAACCACCTGAATGCAATTACAAAGGCATAACACTGTCTAGCTTCTTCAAGAAGTCCTTAGGCCTTATTTTTATTACCGTATCTTTCAACGAGTAATATGTTTCTTTAATTCCTTGCCATACAACACCAACAGGTGATTCATGATTTCCTATGTTTAAATGCAATCCATTAAGGTTTGAGTAATAGCAACTTCTGTACCACCAAGCTCCTTTAAATACATCTGCACAGTTTGTAAACTTATCTACGTCATTATCTTTATCTTTCGTACTGAACGCATATCCATTATGATAAGAAAAAGAGTCTCCTAAAATATAAGTAATAACTTTGAAGAAAGACAATAAAAGGTGTTAAAACTAAACAATATAAGATTTTTTTATCAACTAATTTAGCATTTCTTAGTACTATGATATATAAAAATGTACGTTACGTCGTAACGATACTCCTCTAATCATATGAATAAACAGTTTAAATGGAATGTTATGTTTGTCTCTCTACAGTGGATTCGAAGATATTTTGTTATCAAACAAAAGCATCAAATATTTTAACAGATTTTATAGAACCTTGTCCTTCTATTTTAAAATGTCTGAGAACTATCAATGAAAGAAAAACAGAAATTATCTTTGTAAAAAAATCTTTTATAAGCATTTAAGAGATTTTTAAATCTTTTAATCTGGTATTATTGCCTATTATATATATATATATATATATATATATATATATATATATATATATATATATACATAGTGATAACATTTTACATTAAAATTATTTATGTAAAATTTATTAATTTAAAAATTAACCTAATAATGAATTTTTTATCCTCATTATTAACATGAAAAACTTTTAGAGACTTCCCCATTAGTTATCTCCAAATATTTTAAATTAAAAAATAAGTTTCTATCCCAAATAGAAAAATTTATAAAAAATATCTGCTTTATACATAATTTGAAATTTATGCATAAACTATACTAAAAATAAAAAAAAAATGTTAATTAGCCCAAATTTTTCATATTACAAATTTTAAATGTAAAAATTCATTGACAGCAGTTGAATTATTTTATGCATAAGTAATAATATATATATATATATATATATATATATATATATATATATATATATATATATATATATATATACATATACGTATGTGTGTGTGTGGGTATGTATATAATATCGCCCTAAGAACCATAACACAAAAAATTCAACTTCTCTATAACAACATCTAATTGATATATTTCAAATAAAATTTAAGGATTTTACTTTTTTCTTTCAGGTATAGGTTAGAAGATAAATTGCTGTAATTGTAATTCGAGGTAGAAAACATGTGGCATTGTAACTTTTACTGCAATAAGGGGAGATTACTGTTTAACATAATTATAGTTTATTAAACTCTAATTATAGTTAATTATAGGTTCCAGCTATAAGAACCATTAGAGAGATGTTAATCACTGATTTTGATTAATATAGGATGCAGGTAGAAGTATGTTTTTTTAACTATGTTCCTGTTTCACAATTTAAAACACACAAATGTCTTCTTTACCAATTTTTCATATTAAAGCCTGTAATTTAACTTACTTTAAAACTTAATTTTCACTAATATCAAAGTATCTCTTCTATTGTAGAATTTGAATTATAGCAGCATAAAAATCTGCCATTTATTTATAGAGTGGCTTTGGACTTATGCACCTCAGTCAATGTCCTTGATCACCAGAGTGAGATGAACGATAATTTGAGGGTTGTACAGTGATCCCATGAAAAACGCAACTTGAAGCTTGAGAACACTGCTTTAATAAAGAGAAACTTGTAAAGCGTCTATTTACTCGAACATATCCACCGTAGTATTCCACCATGTCTTCAGTTATTGAGAGAAGATCAATCCCTTCTTTTCACATTATTTAAATTCATGCGGCGATTTTTAACTCTGCTATGATTATATCTTAGTACTCCTCTCATTTATTTATCCATACATCTTATTAATTTGTTCAAGAATTTCAGCCTGTTTCATGTCTTTGGAACTAAGCAAACGAACGAAAGAACATTCTTCCCATCAAGTGGAATGTTCAATTCATTGTTGTATTTTAATTACTCACAAATTTTAAAACGGCTGATTTTTTCCGGTATGATGCTGTAGCTAACAATTACATGCAAGTACTCTATGTGTAAGCGGGAATAGCAGTCAAATCTTTGCAGCTGCAGAATTTTAAATTTGTGCTTGCTTAAAAAACGATAGTTGAACTGCGGACAAACGTGTGATAGCTTACGTTGTACCAAACACCTTTATACTGAATTGCTAAATTCTTATCATGCGTATCACTTTCTTCAAAGTTTAGTGATAAATTAGGATCTTTTTTATTTAGAAAATAATGCATCTTTAAATTTTAAATATATGAGTTTTAATTAATTATAATTGAAAATGAAATTCAATTTCCTCAAGTTTGATTAAACTATGTCAATTAATAAAACATTTTTGTGTTTCTCAAACAGTTACATAAACGGTATATGTAACTTATAAATACTAATTGGTTCATAAAGGGTATTGACTTATAAAGAGTCTTAATTCGATTATAATAACAGTCATCATAAATGTACAGCTGTTTTCCTAACTAATTACAAAATTCTTGTTAGGATGCCTGTAAACTTTCAGAGTGGATTTTAAGGAAAATTGTCCTGGCCGTATAAGCTCTCTTGAAGCCAAAACATTTCCTAAAACAACCAAAATGGAAGTTTAAGATAATCATTTTTGTTAAGATATTCATTTTAGAAGTTAGATTCAGAAGCTGGATGATAATTCATGAACACCTTGCTGATTTTTTATCAAATAAGGTTTTTATCAGTTTTAAAAATTAATTTAAATTTTCAACTATTATTAAATATTTTATTACTTACATTAAAAATCCTTCTCCCATGAGTTTAAAAATTTAAAAAAATATCATTATCCTCATGATCTTCATTAGTATCATAATCCAGTTTTAGCCAATATATTTCTGATTAAAAGGAAAAATCAGTCACAACATTTCATTGAGAAAAGAATGCATTTGTAAACATATCCATTATTTAAAAATCTTTTACGCTATTTAACTACAAATAAAAGTGATAAAATTATATAGTAGTACTTACCTGCTGTGCCTCTATATCCACTGACGTGTATGGTGTAATTGTTAAATTCATCCGCAATCCTGAATTCGTCGTACGTGGCAAATGTTTGATTTCCCTCCCAGTCAGTCAGAGTAAATTTCACGACGTTTGATTTTAGATTCGTCAAAGCAAATATAATGTCATTGCCTGCATTTGAACATTTAAATTAGTCTTACAAATCAGATAAGAAATATAAAGATATTTTATTGCGTACTTATCAAATATCTCAGCAAATTTTATATGCCCTGAAATTTTGCCTTTATGTCTTTTTCATAACTTCGTGCTGTGTATTTTTTCAAAACGATATTTTAACATAATTTTTGGAAATTTTTTTTGTGTAATTTAAACTGACGGTAGACATGGAACAATCTTGCAAAATGTTCACTCAGTGCTATAAAACGTAAGACATACACATTGGAATTAAATAATGTTTGATTTTTAAATAAAATTTAATATTTTATTATTTTCCTTCTTGACATAAAAGAATTTATCTTAAAATTAGATAACAGGTTTAAAAAATTCTTTCTGTGATTTTGTTTTGCTTATTTTTATAGTGGTACTATACAGATTTCTAAAGAATAACTTAACACTCTTTATGTACACTTAAAAAAGTCTGTAATAATTGTGAAATTGATATTATAACGTTTATTAAAACGTTATTTAAGTTTAGGACATTAAAATAATTACGAAATTTAGTGGAGAGGCATAAAAATAAATTCCTCTAGGTTCACTATATAGTATATATATATATATATATATATATATATATATATATATATATGCGTATATATATATATATAAATATATATATATATATACATATACATTTATATGTATATACATATATGTATATATATATATGTATATATAAATATATATATATATATATATATATATATATATATATATATGCGTATATATATATACTTATATTAATAATGTAAATAATGTTTAAATAATGTTAATAATTAAATAATGTTTGATTTTTAAATCTCTGACTGAGGCTCTGACTGAGATCCAGTTATTGTGGCAAGAAATGCATTCATTCAGAACTCAAAACCAGGCTAAATACTTACTAAGACTGCTTTATTTTAATCTGAAATAGGAAGAACAGACGAATGCGTGTTTCACATACAATAGACAAACGTGATCTTTGAAACGTTATCTATGTGTGATCTGTGAAAATGCCCTCTTGAAGACGGGAAAATCTCATGGATGATATCTCAATGTTGATGGATGAATTCTTGAATGTTGTAAATCAGTGTTTTTTATATTTCATTTTTTAATTTTGGTAGATTGTTAAAATGTTAGTAATGAAAATGCAAACAATGACATTAAAACTGTAAAGATTTCCAGTTTTTCCTGGCAAAATGGTCAATTGTGTAAAGGTGAAAGAAAGTGCCACCCGTTATTAAATTATAAATCCTTTTTCGCAGTATTGGAAAGTGCAGAAGGAATGCCCTTCACAATTATTGCTATCCTTGCCTTATTTTGTGTGGCTGGGAAAGAAATAGATAGCGTTGGCACATAAGATATTGTATTTACTATAATTAATGTAATATTTTTATATAGTTCTAAATTTCCACTACGGGCTGTTTTTTGACACCCCTGGTATAGAGTACAGAAGTTAGAGTAGAGAACAAGGGTTCAGTGCTGTAGCTTGTTAAGATTCTAAGAAAAAGAACATCAGTGTACGTGGCAATTTCCGAGTGTTGTTCCCGAATTTGGAACCCGACATTAATAAATTGTCAAAACCTCACCAGCCTTAACCATCTGTTTATTTTTACTATTAACATATTTTTACTATATTTGATAGTTATTTTAATGAACTTCTACATTGTGTTCTTAACAGTTAGAAAGGCATATAAAGCAGATATAAATTACATGAAATAACATTTTAATATATGATTTAATTAACTATTACGGAAGTGGGGAGTTCGAATATTTTTTCTTGTAAAGGGGGGGTGTAGCTCAGAGAAGGATACAAACTTCGGGTACAAAGTTGTAATTTGAGATTTTATATTTTGCAGTGAATTGAAAAAAATACAAATTCAAATATATATTCCAACTGAAAGCTTAAATAACATAACTTGGAAAAATAACTCTTATTAAAAGTTTACCTAGATTGATGAATCCTAATTAAAAAGGAATGATACTCATATAAAGTAACGTGATTTGAGGAAAATTTACCAATCCAGAAATCTTTCGAAAGATCACCAAATCCATTTTTATAAGACTGCCAGTCTTTGAAAAAATAATCACTGCCACTGCCGAAATTACCTCGCCTTTGAAGAACCTGGTATAAGCATATTAAGATAATCTTTATGTAAGATCAAAACAAATATAAAAAATATATATACAATTAACAAAAATCAAAAAATACTAAAATAAAATGTAGGTAAGCAAAGTATAGTGTTCAATCTAAGTCATAGTAACTTAAAACTGGAGATCTTTCATAACATTATAGCTTATCAATAAAAAATTCTTTTTCTAAACAAAACTGTTAAAGGTTGTTGGGCAAACTGTTACAGTGTTAAAACACGTACATAAGTCCAAATATCTAGACTTATTGTTAATTTCAGTGGTAATATAAAAACATTTTAATCTTCAATAATTAAATCTAAATTTAAAAAAACTGCGAAAAACCCTGTAATATTCTTTTAAATAAATTATAAAAATTTATGTAGTCAGGTTTTTACTATGATTAAGCTCTTACTCAAGAGCTATTAGTATAGTTTTCTGTAGTTATGCTTGATTATACCATGTGTTGAAAATAAATCACTTTGTCAGAGGATAGACGATGTCCTTCTTCAACGGAATATATATACAAAGCTAAAACATATGAAAATTTCTTTTACTACAAAAATTTGGACTGCCATTTTGAAACAACATAAAAGCGATGCCTTTTCTACTCTGACCAACTGACTTAAAAGAAAAATCTTCACATAAAAGAAATATCTAAGCTGACGAAATTTGTTTCCTTGCAATTTAGTAGTATATCAATGACAAAGAGACTATTTTCACCTATACGTTGTCCTACAAGCACAAATGTGATGAATAATACAAATTACCATAGTACATTGAATCGCCTGATATTCTGTGAAATTCAAATGCATATCTATGAACAGTTAGTTTTCTAAAATATTAGATAGTAAAAATAATTACCGTCCATGCTCCTCCGTCATCATCCATGTCGCAGTAGACTTCAACCGGACCGCTGACCACTCGGTTCACAGGCCAGATTTTGTAGATTCCACTGTGGGCAAGAGCATTTTTCTCCTTGATCTCGGCGCAATCCATTGGTCTGTCACTTACAGTTTCAACAGGAACGCAACTAAAATAAGCATTTATAGTAATATGTATTTCAATTATATAAATTTATAATTTATTTTCAATATGTTTCTATAAAATTATTCTCAGTGATTAATGTGAATGAATAAAAAAGGCAAAAGACTATATTTCAATAAAAAAAATTGTTTCTTGCAGACACACACAGTGCAAAAAATCCATATTGGAGTTTTGAGAAGTTAGGGTTAGCAAAATTCAAAGCGAGTGAAGAGTATCTTCTCCTAAACTATAGATCCGATTCTAAAATAAATTGGTATAAATATGCTTCATATCACAGCATGTCGTCTATAAAACGTCCGAAATCCACCCCTTCCCCTCTTTTAGAGCGTTTAATGCCATTATTTGAAGCCCTAATTTCCTTGGTTGAGTGCATGCGATAAAATTTATCAATTTAACACGTAATAAATGGGTAAAAATAACATTTTTTCTAGTATTCTGACGGCATTCTTTTAACCATCTCATTTAATCATTTCTTATATTAAATATGATTTGCATTATTTTCACACGTTTTATCACTGAACTTAGATATTACGTAAGCAATTTTCTTTTATATTTGGCTTAAATAATAGATTAGGTGTATATGTGATGATTTTAAATTTAATCATCTATTATTTTTTCAATGAAATTTTATTACCGGAATTAACAACAAATTGTTTTCATTCAAGTCTAGGAGTCTATTTCACGGACTAAAAAATATCTAGCTTTTAAGTTATATACCTTTGAAAATTAAGATGTTTGTTCGTTTGTGTATTTGTTTTTCATACATAATAACACGATTTGGAACTATCGTTGACATTCAAACAGCCCCATCGCTGATCACTGAATCACTGATCTAGCCTCTCTCGTGCGTGAAATTTAACTGTACCTCTCGCTATGTGGCATCGCTTTCATAGTAGCGCTGTCCCGGAACCCCCATCTGTGAACCAATTACATTCCGCGGTGGTCAAAAGACATGGAATGATTAGAGGCATCCATATTGAATTTTTGATATGTTAGGTTTGACACAATTTTACTGATCCCGTCGTATGACGGTCTAAATGCTAGTTCTAGTGATATTTTTAGGTTTCCGCCTCAATAACGGTGCCAAGGGATGACACATCAGGCTATGCTTAACCCATTGTTTTCGTATATCAATTACAGATATTGAACATTACTTAAAACATTACATCAAATGAATATTAAATAAAATGAACATTATTTAAAATTTTTTTTTTTAATTTAAAGCAAATTTTATATCCAGCAACGAAAAAGTACATGAATGGAGTAATGCAAAATTTAAGTTAATGTTTCAACATTTAGCGTGGAATATTTTCCAAAGTAAACTTTAATTACAATTCAGACAGTGCAACTATATTATTATAACTTTTTTTAAATGATGTCAAATCCATATAAGTATTTCAAAATTTTTCATTAAATTATTAAATGTTTCCTATATCGCTAGGTTTATTTTGAAATCAATATATGATGAACTTGTGAAATGAGAACTCAAATCTTACCTGGTATTCATTGTAGTGTATTTCCCCACATATTTCAGTAGATTTTTGGCATTATTTAGTAAAGTAACAACGATGGAGGATTGAATTTCATCAGTTATATTCTTCAAAAAGAACGAAGAACATTGGGTAACCTTCGAAGAAGCACTGTAAATCAGATAATTAGGCCAATTAATACGTGAAATAGTCTGATAATCACAGCCAAAATATGAACATCTAAACCCAAATAATACTCGAGACTGCTCCGGAAATCATATTTATTTCTTTGTACATATAATTCATAATAAAAATATAATACTTCATGGGTATAAACTATAATACCCATGAAGAAATATACACTCCCGGTCAATACCCGTTTCCCAATTAAATATTCTAACACATAAAAGTTTTTAATTTTTGTGTTTATCTCTCATTTCTGTCATAATAGCATACAACTGGAAGAATATGAGAAATAAGTACGATTTAACTCCTCTCTCTAAGTTGACTGTCTATGTTCGAAAATGCTTTGCTCAATTTTATATTTTTAAAATATTTTTAGTCTTTATTTTTTTATTTTCTAAATCAATTTGTTTTCTTTTTACACCGATTAAAAGCAGAGTTGCAGCTTATTAAAAAGACATCATTTGCTGCTAATATTAACTAAATGTTCAGTTTTTAATCCAAAAATTACTATAAACTTCAAATTCTTGAAATTTTTTATATAGAGTAGATATAGCTACTAAATAAGAAAAATTTCATTCATAAACAGTGGAGTTTCTAAATAGATTCCAGAAAATCCAAAATATCAAGAAAAATTAAAGAAGAGATGTTTGATCGATTTAGAGATAGAAATTAATTCCTCAAACATTTTTCGATTGCAACTCATAGTATTATATCTTATTACAATCATTGCATGAATTTTTATCGCTATTGAAGCAGTAAAATATTTATGAAACAAAAGCTCTCTCAATGCATCAGACGTGGTATACATTAGTATTATTCTGTAACAAAGACGTTTAAATTTCACAGAATCTGAGAAACTTGGTTAAATAGAGGAATACGAAGCTATATTATAAAAATTTATTAAAATGTATGCTGATGTTTTAAACATGTATTGTGGATTCTTTTCTGAAGAAAAATAGGATTGAAAAATAGACACTTTTAGACATTTGTCTAAAAATAGACTACTATTTGACAGTTTTGCAGTTTAGGTATAATGACAAAGGTCTATTAAAAATGTTTAGTGATTTTCTAACAAATACCTCCTATAAGAAGACGTAAAAAATTTTAAATATTAGAGAAGTGAAGACTATAAACGACACGCACTATCCTTTACAAAACTTTTAAAAAACTATTCTGTGCTAACTATAAGAGAAAATATTAGATATGTCTAATAAAATTTATCACTAAATAGAAATTCAATATATTTTATAATTGAATTATAATATGTTTACAGTAGAAAAAAACGCAATCGCGTATTTCTAAACAAACTTTTTCAATGAAAAGGATAAATATTATCGCGATATGTCTTATAATTATCCAAATAATGTAATAATAATCTTAAACAACTGAAGCACAATAGATAAGAAAATGTCTTAAAATAATAGATAAAAAAGAGATTTTTTTTATTTGTAGTTGTTTTCATAGAAGAGTGAGTGTTGAAGAATCAAGTAAAATATTAATATTGAAAGATATAATTGTCGGTAAAATTTCTGTTTAAATTTTTCTTATATTTTCGGTTATTTTGAAGATTTGAGATATAAATATCTTCCATGTTAAAGAAATTTAAACAGTAACATTAGTATTTTATACAAATTGCAAGGCTTTTCAATCAAGTTAATTAAAAAATTACTAGAAATTTACCGGATTATAAAAAAGGAGAGTAATTATAGTAAATTTTAGTAAAGAACGAATTGTATTAAATATTATATTACTCCTTAATGTTTTCTTATTGGTTTACTATTTTACCAGAAAATAATTTAATACTGGTACAATTTGAAAAGAATCCGAACGTTAGCAGACACCTACATTAAACAACAAATAGAAAAGTTAATGGTAATTTGTAGCATTACTTTAAAAAACCTAAAGGTAATTTTCTTAATAGAAAAAGTGGTAGAGCATAAAAAGTACTATTGAAAAAATTATCTTCCAAACCATTATGATGCATATCAAGTTTCTCCAAAAGATAATGTGATATTCTCCATAAAAGTTTTAGGTAGAAGCATAAATCTTACCTAGTTTTTAGTGTAGCATATTTCTTTGCGTCTTCCAGTAGACTTTGCTTATTATTTAACAGATTAAGAACAATGGATGATTGAATTTCATCAGTTATATTCTTTAAGAAGATAGAACCGCATGCGGAATTCTCGGCAGAAGCGCTGGAACTTAAAAAACTCCAAAATGTCAAGACAGCTAATACGTAGAATCGCATGATGATGAAAACCGCTATAAATTATGAACTGACCTCAAATGATTGCCAAGATTGTGTCGGAACGCGTTTTTATTTCTTTATATAACAAACTGGAAAATAAAAATCTTATCGCATCCATATGTCAATACCCATTTCATGATTAAGTATTCTAGGAAAATAAGTGTTTGTCTCAGTTTGTTATCTAACCATGATATTCACGCTACTGATCTCGACGTATATAACCAATGATAACAGTACAAAAATGAAAATCAAAACTTTTAAGTGGTTGTTTCCAAAGATTTCCGATGTAGGAAAAGAAACTGATAGAACAGAAAGTGCTTTACTTCCTCCTCTTCCTGCTTAAAATAACTATGCAAGAAATATTTCTGAGAATTTGAAATGTGAAATACCATTGGAAATCGTCAAATGAAATATATTAGTTAATAACTAATGTATGTTGATATTTAACAATTAATAAGAACAATATTTCAAAACATACCGCATTAAAAACAGAAAGTTAAATTTTCAAATATACAGAAAAAAAGTACCTTGCTATTTTCTTTTACTGCGACAATAAACACAAATTTTTATCTTACATTTATAATTATATTTTAAGAAAAAATAATTCCACCTTTTTCTGCAGTTATTTAACTGTTTAAATATGCAGATTTTAGTTACAGAAATGAAACTAACAAAATCTTCTTTCATTCAATGCATCGATATTTATTTACCAATTATTCAAAAACATTTTATGAATTATTTTGATATTGTAGATTATCTTTACGATACACATACATTTTGAAGATGACTAATTCTTAACACTAAACATACCAACACTTAATACATACCTATTTCTACCATAGCGGGTCAAATGACCGGACTTTATTTTTCTGATTATAAATGTATGAAATATGAAAATTGGAAGGGAATAGACAAATAAGCTTTATTATAATTTAACAAAATTGTATATTGTCAATTTTTATGTATTGCAAACACAAAGAATAAGAATTTTTAATTCATTTCCCATCGCATTTTTTACATAAACCTTATGGGTCATTTGACTTGTTATATGGTATGTTTAGTGTTAATACTTTGAGAAATTGAAAGCAGTTCTGTAAATAGAAATGATATAGTTATTTTGTGCAATATATTACTTAGATATTATCTTTATTATCTTCAGGTTCGAAAAATATTAAATATTAAATTTGTTAGTTAGATTTTATTATTCTGTAAAAAACATTACCTAGACACTTTAGAAATTGTTCTAATTTTGCCCATTTCTACTTGATCAATATGAAGATTAAATGCTCATATTTATTTATTTTTATATTAAATTAATAAAGATTTGACCTATGGCAACTTCTACAGTTACTCCAAAATACATTCGATTTTAGTCAACTATAAAAAACTTTAAAATTACAATGAAATTTTATTTACACAGATATGTTTAAATAATATATATATATATATATATATATATATATATATATATATATATATATATATATATATATATATATATATATATATATATATATATATATATATGTGTGTGTGTGTGTGTGTGTGTGTGTGTGTGCGTGTATGTAATGATATTTTTATCCTAAAAATTGACCAGTGTAATTGTGCCTATCTTGAAATAATTTTCGGGCAATTCTATTCTATTCAGTCATATTTATTTTCTAGCAACTATAGTAAATATCTTTGTTTCTTATGTTAAATCCTTCCGGTTTCATAAGTAACTTAAAATAGTACCTGAAACTTAAACTACGTCATTAGCGTCCCACACGTGACTTTTCAACAAACTCTGATTGATTGAGGCACATTATTTAACCACGATGTAAATGTTTAGTAGACAATAGTCCGTGAGATTAGTTGTTGCTTCAATAACTATGTCAATTTGATTTAAAAATTCCAATTTCTTTATTTCCGAGATAATTTTCACTCGTCTACGATTCCATTCTTGGATTTCAACTAAAGTTCTATAAAATTGCAATTTAAATTTTTCGCGATGTGTACTCTCGAGGGCGTTTTAACAAGACAAAAAACCACACCAGAATCCCGTCGATTTTCCGAGTGACTTCCACATCAAGCTTCACTCCTTCGGACACAAATCATTGATATTTTGTTTCGCTTTCCATCCACAAGTTTAACTCTCTCCACTTCTCCTTCAGGCGATGATAAAATGCTTTGTTCCAGTGAATTCCCGCAAAAAAGGTAAGATTTTAGTTTTCATTGACCGACTTTCGGTTCATGTGTGTTTGCGGAGTCAACGGTAAATTTTAATTGCGTCACTTTTCCAGTTCAATGTTACTTCAACTTGTGTGTTTAAAGGATTTCCGTGTTATCTCCTGACGATATGCAATGTTATGGATTTGAATTTCAAGAGCAGTAAAGTCAAGTTTTGTGGTGTTTTCTTTCATTAGTCTTTCATCGAAAGTCGCTAAGGACTAAAATTTCAAGTGAAACTCAAGCAAAGAAAGGTAAATTTTTACCAAATATTTGAACTTTAAATTTACAAAATTAAATGATATAGAGAAATGAAAGTGTTAAAATTTAATGTGCCATCAATAAGTCTAAAATTTAAAATGTGCAATCAAATCTAAAATCTTGTTAAGGTAATTTTTAATGTTAAAATTTGTTTCGATTTGTAACTTATATTGCTATTTTATTTTTCTCACATTTAAATGTGTTAAGACCTTGAAAGCCATACAAATACAAAGAAATGTAAAAGTTTATTAGGAAACTGATATTTTATTATATGTTATTCTACTTGTGTTACTTACAACACGTACACCAGTGTTCGTTCTCAATGGGGAAACACAGTAAAATATACGCTAAATAATTAAAAGTAAATACTTTATATTTAAAATCAAACATTTATTATATACATTATTTACAGATTAATATATAACTTGATTATTATATGACATCGCATTCATTATTTTTTATATTCATCAATATTTTTAAAATAGTATTCCTTAATCAAAATATTATGAGACCCAGGTAACAATCATGAATATTCAGTCACTTTATCTCCAGACATTCACTGGGAATCGGGGTGGGGCAGGCTGAACGTCGGTGCTGGCGTAACAATCGTCACTTTGTCGGATGTTGAATCAGCCAAATATTGCTGGCCCGGGCTCTCTGGATTGCTCATGGGATCTGGATGCACCCATTCTCTCTGACTTCCGACTTCGAATCCTTTTCCAACTCTTTTTTCTCAACTTTACGCCTCGGTTCAAAGCCCCCCTTTTTTCTCTTTTCCAGCCACTTGTATGTGAAATTTTCCCACATCTGCACCCCTTCGGGTGTGCAGGTGTGATCATCAAAAGGGCCCATTTGTGAAAATTGACATTATTTCCTAGCATCTGCCCCCATATTTCACGGCTGCATCCATCATCTCATTTGGGTGCCACTCCATCAGCTATAACTCCTCCGTGGGTGTCCCTATTAAAACTCGGAGTCACTTATGGTTCAATTCTACGCTACATTTGAAATTTTTGTTTTGGTAGAAGATATTTAAAAGTATGTATATGAAAAGTAAATCAAATTCATAATTGTAAGCATGAATAGTAAAACCAAAAGTATTGAGTTGGATGACACATTGCGGGCAGCAAGCGCTGACAAGAAAATAATAAATACTGTACCCTTGGATAATAACAGTAAAATGGAAATAATTTCCTGGCTTAAGTACTTTGATGAAATATGTCTAGAAAAGGGTAAAAAGGAAACGTTGAAACTTAATAACATTTCTAGATTTATAAAGGGAAATGCTTTAAGTAATTTTATCGAAAATTTTAATCAAATAAAAAATTGTGGAAAACTAGGGAAAATATTAAAAGAAAGTTTTGTGCCCCTACATTGACCACTTTTCGCGAGTACATGGGATTAAAACAATCCAATATTTTCGTAAAAAACGTGAAATAGGTCGCTGATTTAATTTAAGTAATGATATTGTAATGAAGGATCAGACAGATGGTCTCCCTATGGAATTAAAGCCATTGATGAATGTGAATACTCAATTTCTTGTTTACATTCGGCAGATAATATGACTAAAATTCGAGAGAATCAGCATAATCTTAGATATTTGACTCCCACTATCCATAATTATCCAAGCCGAAATCGAATTAATAATTTCATATAATCACTTCTGAGAAACGACAGAAACTCAAGACAGTATAATCCTAAACCTCATAGCTTTACCCAACTATTCTTACATTCAGCTATGTGATCCTGGATTTTATAGCCATCATAATAATTTCCAAAATAAGCTCCCCACTTCCCAAGTCCATGCAGACTTTGCACCCTCAAAGTTATTCCAAATAATTGCATTGGTTCCAGATTTGTCCTTTTAGCTTACAGACAGAACCCGTTATCCACTTTTCGAATAAACCACGCCAACAAATACTAATAACACATGACTACTAATGGTGATGGGATATTTGCCAAACAAAAAATCTGTAGAATTCTTAGTAGATAGTGATGCTACCATGTCCATCATTTCAGCCGAACAGCCAAAAAATTAAAATTAAAGGTACAAAAAGTAAGGAAAATGGTACTAACTCAAACTAAATTAAAAATAAATTTTGAATAAGATATGTTGTATGCCATTGAAGATAGGACAGATTCTTAACCAAAGTACTTTATTTGTTCTTGATAATAATTTAGATTATGTAATTTTAGGCCTTAACGAATGTAAATTATATGAACTAAACCTGTATAAAGTGAGAGCGGACCGTTTAATAACCAAAATAACTCAATATTTAAAACTGTGTGTTGAACACAATGATATAAGCCCAGTTGTGACTCTATATAATTACAAATCAAGGGGAATAATGATCCTTCCTAAATGGACCTTCCTAAAAACGACGTAAGCCAAGAGCAAAAGTAAGGAAAAAAAGTAAGGCTAAAGGAATTTCAACTGTGTTTTCAAAGAATGAATATGTTGTAGGGCAAATGACATTGAATCTCAAAAAATTAATTTAACTTCCAATTTACATGTACCATTAAAATTCTAAAAAACTTCTCCTAAAGAAGAAGAAGAAATTAAAACCAAAATTTAGCAGTTATTACAAGCTGGAATAATAATGAAAAATTGTAATCTATATTCTTCTCCTGTTGCACTAGTACTTAAACTTGAGGAGGGTAAGAAAACTAGATTATGTATAGACTACAGAAAATTACATGCTCTTGCTAAAATTGATGCAAAAACTTTACCACGCTTAGATATCTTACTAGACAAATTATGTAAAGCAAAAATGTTTTTTACATTTGACCTATGGGTTTTGGAACCTTCCGATTCCCCCAGCAGATGTAGAAAAATTAGCTTTTAGTAATTTTTGTTTGTTTGATTGGTTAAGACTAACTGCTCCTGTAAAAAAATGCTCCTGTAAGTTTTAATGGAACAATAAAACGAATTTTAAAAAAGATTAAAATTAATTTTGCTTGTAGCTATTTTAAAGATGTAATTGTTTATTCCACCTCTGAAAATGAACGTTTTAAACATTTAAAAGTTTTATTTGAAATATTTAAAAAAGAAAATGTTAAGTTGGACAGGAATAAATGTGTGTTTACCAAGTATCAAATTAACTTTCTAGGGTATGAAGTTAAAAATGATAGAATTGTTCCTGATAGCAAAAACATAGAGATTATCAAGAAACTTAATAATCCACAAAATCCTAAAGAGTTACAACGAGTCTTAGGAAGTGTAAATGTTTAAAACAAATTCATTCCTAACTGTGCTAAAACTAGAGCTCCTATAGAATATTGATAAAAAGGTGTTAAGGGGGAATGGAACGACGAATGTCAAAAGGCTTTTGACGAATTAAAATTAATACTGATTTCTCAACCTGTGTTACAATTTTATGATTCTAGTAAACCCTGTCATGTTTATGCTGATGCATCACAATAATGGTTAATTTTTAGGATAAAAATGTCATTACAGATTATCACCTACTACCCCCCCCCATCTGAAAAGGCCTGACGCCGCAATTAACGACACCAAGGCAGTTCAGATAGTCAGAACATCGATTTTGTGGATGGACAGTTAAATTTTCTGTTGGTCTTACACACACGGCTTAACAAATTTATACATCAAAATAATTTGAAATATTTTAAGCAGTACATAAATTTTTTTGCAACATAATAGCAATTTAAATGAGTAATTTTCAAAGCTGAAAACATGCCTTGTTAACAGTATTCATGTTCGTTGCAGGAAATACGTCAGTCTCTAAATTTAAAAATTAATATATTTTTGCTTAAAATTTTCATAATTATTCTTTAATTATAAGTGCAACAAATCATAATAACTAAAATAACACAATTAAATATGTAAATGAAAATTGTCTGAAAATGCAACAACTCTAAAATATTAAAATTTTAATTATATAAATTTACCTTTAATCTATTAAAGCAAATCAAAGTATGTTTCAAATTTTATGTAATCAATAAAATTCTTAAGTTTAATTAAACACAAAACTATATCAAATTTTACTTAAACGCCATATTTACTGTTTTTTCAGTTCAAAAATGAAGTTACAATTTTAATAAATCTATTTATGTTTAAAACATGTCTTTAGTTTCTAAAGGCATAACATTTTTATCATTTTATTTCTACTATCTAAATTAAAACCCAAACATCCATGTTAATGTGGATAAAAAAAATTATTAAAGCAATGTACATCATCACTATCATTGTCTTATTTTTCTGATATTTATCTTTTTATTTTCTTAGTAGCATATAGCCCGTCATATGACGGATCGGTAAAAATTTTAATTTTCCAGAATTGTAATGAACCCTATCAGGCAGGTAAAAAAATGGTTTGTTTTTTTGGCTGAGAATGACCTTTCAACAAAAATAATCGATTAAAATTATCACATATGTACTTAATCTATTATTTCAGTCAAATAAAAAAGAAAATTATTTATGTAATATCTAAGTTTAGTGATAAAACGTATGAAAATAATGCAGAAAATATTTAAATAATTTAAAATAAGAAATGATTAAATGAAATGGTTAATGGAATGAAGTCATAATGTTAGAAAAAAATTGTTTTTTTTACCTATTTATTATGTGATAAATTGATAAATTTAATCGCTTTCTCTTAAAATGGGGGCTTGATATAATGGCAAATCGAAGATGGGACGAGGTGGATTTCGAACGTTTTAAAGAGGACAGTATTTTTCGCTGTGATACGAAGCTTATTCATACCAATTTACTTCAGAGTCGAATCTATAGTTTAGGAAAAGATAAACTTTGCTCGCTTTGAATTTTGCAAACCCTAACTCATCAAAAATCCAATATGGATGCTCTATCCATTCCAGATACAACAGTTTCATAATTTCGAGGAAAGACGGGCAGATAACTTAGGCTATTATTAAATTACGAAGAAAGTTTAAGGATACACAATATGAAATGTTTATGTGGCCAGGGACATCCGTAAAGCAATACGTGAATTTAATAAAATAAAAATAATAAAAATTATAAAAAGTTGAAAAAATAGTAAAAATTTATTTTAAAAATAATATAACAACATACAGAATAAGAATTTAAAAGAAAAAGCGGAAAATATTAAATTTATGACACATTAAAAAAATTGGCTGCGTCGGGGATAGAACCGTCAACCCGAGAATTCAACCCCATTCTACCAAACGTACAAAACCTACACTTTGTGAGCAAATTAATTAGAGTATATGAAGGTTCAAATAGAAACCGTCCAGAAATTTAAATATTACTCTAATTTTTGCCTTCCTATCAAGAATGAATTTCGTATAGAATAAGAGGAAGGATAAGGCTTGAAATAATAGCATTAAACGCTCGAAAAGGGAGAATGGGGTGGATTTCGAACTCGCTTTCAATTTTGCTAACCCTAACTCATGAAAAATCCAATATGGATGCCTATATCCATTCCAAGTACAACCACTTCAGAAATTCGTGGACAGACAACTTAGGCTATTATTATATAGGGGATTATTCATTCAATATTCTCATTCACGGTAGCATGATAAGGAGAGTTCTCCACTGGCCCGTCCGAAGACATAAAGTAACTGACAACGAAGTTGCCATAACAGCAATCACGACAGCTATAAAGCTGCAGCTGACCTACTAGAGGTCCTTCGTGGCTGGAGAATTAATGTCGTCAACACCAGTAATGAAGAAGCATTACAGAGGCAAGTTCGAGACTAGAGGGACCTTAAGATTGGTAGCATGATTAAAAAAAAATTGTTGCCCAAATTTGAAGTAATGACTTTGTACCTAGGTACTTTCCCACGGTGATCTGCACGTGCATGCACAGCTGTGGGAGGATTTTCCTAGAGGAATTTAGGACTCCAATTGTTCACGTCAAGTTTAGGGACCCCTGCAGAGAAGGTAAAGATCACGGAATGACAGCGTAACGTTCAAGCTCGAGCAGAGCTGTAACCGTGAGTTATGGGAGCAGGGGCTAAAAAGTAATGTCAGATTGCACAAAGGGGCTACTTAATGAGCCCACCTGCACTCCCGAAGGGCATGAGATGTGGGAAAATTTCCCGAAGACAAGGGATTGGATAAGAAGAAAAAAGGGGCGTTGGGACCGAGGTGAGGAGTTTGCAAATGAAGTTAAGCAGAGGGGTTGAAGTGGGGAGTTGAGAGAAAAAGGACAAGGATCCAACAGCACCAACTCGTCCCGTGCGCCCGGACCGACACCGCCCCGCTCACCATCACCAACTCGTCCCGTGAGAAAAGCCGTTGCCTGCTTCCCTGTTACTTTAATGGAGGTAATTTATAAAATAATATTTACATTCATTTAACTTAGGCCTCTGTTAATAAGAATAATTAGTTATAAAGAGATGTGTGATAATTATAGTGTAAATAGAAGATATAAATAATTGATGATTATGATAACCAAAGATCTATTTGTAAATGAATGTATAGAATAAATGTCTGAATCTCAATATAAAGTATTATATTCATTCTGTGTTTCCCCCTTGTAACGAACACTGGTGTATAGGTTGTATGTACATTACAACAGACCTGTTAAAAAATGTGGCAGGTATTACCTAGAGGGCCCTCTGGGTCATGGATTTATTTCACCCTTAACTTCAATACTCCTCCAAGATTGTATTTACTCGACAAGGTAAACAACTATTAGGGCTCCGTAAAATACTTGGGAGTAACCCATGATAAAAAACTAACCTGGCGAGCCCTCATAACTAATTAAAAAATAAAATTATAACAAAACATGAGAATTTAAAAATGTTCATTAATAGTAAACACTTAAGTATAAAAAATAAAATCTTACTA
>CM063498.1:131561814-131606814 GCA_032207245.1 Pardosa pseudoannulata
AGCCAATCAAGAACCCGTGATTAAACTTTTATTTAAAATATTTACACAGCGTAATCCAAATACTTTTAGTCTCGAACTAACCAAATATTCAACACGATATTGATGTCAGGTAACTACCTAAATGTGGAGAGAGCTATACGATACACTTTATTAAAAACTGTTATGGATTTAGAGCAGTGCATATTGTTATAAAAAATTTTATTTTTTAATAACAATCAAACTTTTATCAAGCTTAAAAAATAGATTTTTTAATCGTCCTCAATATCATAATCTAGTTCTCTCCAATATATTTAAGATTTTGAGAAAACTATTTTCAGACACGGTATTTCAATGAGATCAAAATGTGGTTTATAAACATATACATTATTTAAAGACATTTTATTCTCTTTTAAGTGCAACAGGCAATAATATTCCTGTACACTCGTATTTACCAGTCGTAATAGTTCTTACCTGCTGTGCCTCTATATCCACTGACATGAATGGTGTATTTGTGAAATTCATCATCAATCCAGAATTCGTCATATGAAGCATATGTTTGGTTTCCTTCCCAGTCAGCCAACACAATTTTCAAGACATTTGATCTTTGATTCGTTAGAGCAAATATATTGTCATTGCCTGCAAAACATTTATAAGCACGTTACGTCTCAGAAATTAGGAATAAAGCCTATTTAATATTATATTTTTCGTAATTAAATATTTCATCAAGAGGTGACAAATTGCATAACACTATGTTGGATTGTTTTTGCATGCGCGAGTGTTATACAGAAAACGAATCTGAAAAATTTGTTATTATAATTGCTTATTTTATTGTATTGAATAATGATGATATCATACGAGAATTACATCTTCTGTATATGTAAAAGAATAGAAATAATAATTACTATAATTTGATGTTTCTTTTTATTGTATCTTTTCTTTATGAAAATGAGAAGAGATAAATTATACACTACAGAATCTTTTTATTACTTCTTGAGAAAAATAACCAGTAAATTATCTAATAGTTCTTATTATTATTACTATCATGAGAAAAATCTATCAAAAATCCAAAGAAATTAGTTTTCATCCGACAGAAACTCATTCGCATGAGTCATCATTAAACACAACCTAACGAGTTTACGACAGTCGGAGTTTAGTCCTTTTTTATTTTTCTATTTTTTTACATTATAAAACCCAAATACAAAATATAATAAAGTTAATTACAAATATAATAAATACAGTTCTTCCTTTAATTACAAAAATTGAGTATAATGAAGAAAATATTTGAAGTAAAAGATATATCATTTTACTTAAATGCATATATAAAATGGTTGAGATTATGTTAGAAATAAAAATATATTTGTACCGAGGTACTTTCCCACGATGGTCTGCACGTGCATACACAGCTGTGGGAGAAATTTTCTAGGGGAATTTAGGACTTCGACTGTTCACGTCGAGTTTAGGAACCCCTGCAGAGAAGGTATAGATCACGGAAAGGCAGCGTAACGGTTAAGCTCCCACAGAGATGTACGAAGCAAGGCCATCTTTCATTTTTCCATTTCATCGCAGAATAAAATCCGTTTTATACAATTTTAATTTCAATAATGTTCAAATTTTAGCACCAGACTTTGATCTTGACCCTTGGATTACACCATCCATCAGCTTTTTAAAGCCTTTCATAAACTTTGTCAAAAGTAACACTGCACCTATCATTTATCAACAGATTTTTAATGATCATAGAGAATACTTTAATGATTTTACTCCGATTTTTACTGACGGTTCGAAGTCCAGGGACTCTGTGGGCTGCGCTTATGTTATAAACGGAAACATTTGCAGTCATAATTTGCATCCCGCCTTTTCTAACTTCTCAGCTGAAATTAACGCTATTATAAAAGCTTTGCAGCACCTGACTCGCTATCAGAAAGGGAATTTTATATTTTATGTCGATTCTTTTGGTGTTTTAAAGTCTTTGTCAGCCCCAAACTCCACAGCAACCCTTATATATCCCAGATACTGTTCCTCTATAACAATCTTACCTCTCTGGGTTTCAACATACACTTCTGCTGGGTACCATCTCATGTCGGTATTAAGGCAAATGAGCTAGCTGACAATGCCGCAAAATTGGCAAATAATCAACTACACTTCAAAATTCCGTATTGTGACGTCAAGAAATACGTTAAAAAATTGTCTATGACAAATGGCAGAACATGTGGGACCAAGAAACAGGAAATAAGCTGCATAACCTAAAACCATCTATTGAACCCTGGCATCATCAATCTTCTAGGAGAAAAGATGTTGTAATTACTCGTTTGCGAATTGGACACACTCGATTCACGCATCGCCACCTTTTGCTAGGTGAATCTGCCCCGGTTTGTGCCAAGTGTTGTGTCGCTATGACGGTGAAACATATTCTCATCGAGTGTCCAAATTTTAACAATGACCGCGTCTCCTGTTTTGGATCATTGTCCATGGGTATGAAGGACTTACTTAGTTCGCAACCTCATTCAAATATTTTTTAATTTTATACGTGCCATTGGTTTTTATCTTTTCATCTAGCGTTTCACCTTTTTTATCGTGTCCATGTTTCTGTTTTTTTTTGTTTATTTCTTTGCCTTTAGGTACCCTTCAAACAATCATAATTTTACCTTTATACCATGGTTTTAATTCTTTACACTATATACTTTTATTAAATTTTAAATTTTTACTATATAAACGTTGCGTCATGACTCGGTGTAATTTTGTGTAACCTAGTGTTTGGCACATTTTGTCCCATGCGGAATTAGTGCCATTAAGCTTCAGCCAACCAACCAACCAACCGACAGAGATGTAACCGTGAGTTATGGGGGCAGGGGCTAAAAATAATGTCAGCTTTCACAAAAGGGGCTATTTTAATGAGCCCATCAGCACTCCCGAAGGGGGTGCAGATGTGGGAAAACTTCACTAAACAGGCGATTGGAAAAGAAGAAAAAGGGGGCGTTAAAACCAAGGTGAGGAGTTGGGAAAAAGTGAAGAAAGGATTGAAGTCAGGATTCAAGAGGAGCTGGACATCCCAATCCCAACTCACCAGCACCCACTCGTCCCGTGCTCCCGAACATAACGACCGACACACCGCATGAGGAAAGCCCCTGCCCCTGATCCTCTGTACGGATTGAAGGACCGACACATCGCGTGAGGAAAGCCCCTGCCTGCTCTCCTGTGTCTGTACTGGAGGTAAAAAATATTCACAACGGTCATTTAGGCCTCTGTTAGTAATTTAACATTGTGATTATGGAATAACGCATTATAAAGAGAATTATAATAATTATGGTGTAAATATGAATATAAGACATAAATAATTGATGGTTATGTTATATGATAATCAAGGACATAAATTTGTAAATTGTGTACAGAATAAATGTTTTAATCTCAATATAAGGTATCATATCTTTACTGTGTTTCCCCTTTGTAAACGAATACTGGTGCTAAGGTTTTAAGTATATTACAACAATATTAAAGATGAAAAATTAGTATTTTGCAAAAGTTTTACATCACATGTGAACATATGCATCTCACAATTACACATATTTTCTTAAAAATGCACATTGCATACGATCATACAACTAAATGTAGTTTATAAATCAATGTAGTTGACATAAATAAATGTAGTTCATAAAATTAGATGTAGTTTTCAATATTCGCATACAAAGAAACTTATTTTTAAATGAAAGACAATACAACCTTTGCAAATACACACAAAATTTTTGCAATTCTTTTAGAGAAAAATATCGTACTCAAAAATGAAATTCTAAATTGAATGATATTTTTCGGAATAAACTTTCTGCAAATTTAAGTCTTTCTTTTTCTATAAAAGTTTTCATCTGTCGTTCACCGTATTTCTCAATCTCCTTCATTGTTTGATTGCAATAAGGACAATTTTTGTTAACTAGTCCGTTAAAAAAATTTGGTGCTAATTTCCCCGCTTTCTTCGTCTTTTTAATACTGCTTGAATTGTGTTTTTCAATATGGAAGTAACCAGTAGATAATTACAAAAATGTAAAAAAAATGTTTTAGTTATCATGATTACCATGACTACTCTTAAAACCAAGATGATCAATAAATGAGCTCGATTGGATTCCCCCCGGAATGAACATGCAGTTTTTCATAATAAACCGATAAACTAACTTTATTTTGTACTATTGCGCTAATTTCATGTTTTTTAAAATAATACTATGCTGTCGATGGTGTAAAAGTAATTTATTTATTAGTGTATTTTTGTATGTATCAAAAGTTATATTTTTGAGGCTGCTTCTTTTTACGCCTTTAGCAGTTTTTTTACATGTATTATCATATACATATACATACATTTTCGATTTCAACCTGACAAATTCTGGTATGGGTGTAATAGTCTCACTTTTTAGATATCCTAATTTGCCTTTATTTCCATTGTTATACAACGCGTGTGATCTTGTGGGAAGTTACTTAAATCTAATATTTTTGAGAATAATTCATTTTTAAAATCTCTATATAAATCATTAGTTTGTAATTTTAAATATAACCTGTCTGTGTCTATATAAATTAAATTAACGTTTGATTCATACTATTTTTAAAAATGTCGGTAATACACCTTGTACGTGTGTAATTTGGAAAGTTTTAAAACAGCGAATCTTACATATATTGTTTTATGTAAAATTAAATTTGCTCTCTTTAATTTAAATAACGAAAATGTTCATTTATTATTTTAAACTGTAGGACTAGACAAAAAAAAGTTTGCATTCTTTTTAATTTAGGGCAGCTTTTATATTCATTTTTTTCCCCACATTTTGGCATGTTTTTCCATAAAATGAATTGTTCATTTTATTTTTAAAAATGACTTCTCAAAATCGTTCTTTGATTCATTTCGCTTATCATCATTAAATTTTATGTATTCTTTCAAAAATGGCTTTTGGATGAAAGCTATAATTCTATGAATTTTTTTAATCATCATTTCTTCTTCAACATAAAATTTCAGATTTAAGTAATTCGTTATGTAGTTTGTCTTGGGAAAAATTGGGAACTAATTTTTTACATTGTAGAGTTGATTGTAAATTAAATCGATCTCAAAGGATTGTCATACTTGATGATAACATGTCGTAAGTTATAGTTAAATGCTCTGCCGCTAGTGGTTGATCGCCCTGTCTAGTAAAAGTAGTATCTAGATAGTCGAGGTCTACCACGCAGTAGTAGCCGAAGGATGGCCTATTGGTTAGGGTGCTGGCCATTGGTACCGGAGTTCGTGGGTTCGAATCCCACTATGGCATTTATGTTCATAGCCGTTCGGAATCGTCTTTAAACTGTAATTCCGGGTCTTATTAGCCCTCGTGTTGCAAAAGTAGACCGCAACACTCCAAACTAATCTAAACTAAAATAAACCTCTAAGTAGTAACCTATCGCCGAGTGGACTGTAGTTTCCATTATTTTAAATTCGTCAATTTCTTTTTCACATAACCAACAAAAATTACCTATTGGAAGAGGCTGACTCATCACATATCTGTATAGGTTGTTTGCATTTAAGGCCATTAAGTGCGGGGTAGATCCGAATTGTAAGTATATGGTAAGAGTGGATTAGTAGAGTGCACATAGCGTTCACCTTGAAGAGATATCTCTCCTCGCATCTGAAATTCTAACCAGATTTAATTACGTTAGAAAACAGTTCTAGTGCTACTTTAGTAAGATTATAAGAACCCCTATATAAGAAGATTGGGTGAAGGGAGAAGAAACGCTCGGGGGGAGCTTGAGAAGAGTCCACTTGTTTCTCCGAATTGCCGGAGCTTACATTTCTCCAGAGTCCGTCAGTGTCTCTGATTTCCGCTAGGAAGTCGATTCTCGACTTCGGGATCTCATTCCCGTTACATTTAATCATTTTTTTACTTCGTGCTTTGAAATACGAAACTGAGAGGGACACTCACTCTCATTTTGGATTGTCTTGCATTCTTTGATACCCAACGAACTCCATCGAGAAACTACTCTGAGCGCTTCGAGCTTCAGTGTAGAAGACAACTGTTCGGTTCATCAAACCAGTAGATCACAGTGTCAGAGTCCCATACCTGAACTGATTAGCGAAATGTGTCCTAAGTTCGAATTACAGGCTTCACTGTACCCACGTGTTTTATATTTTATCTGAGCTTATCTGAGCACGAGATTTCAGAAGCTATGAATTTACTTAATCCTGTATAGAGATGTATATATTTATTCCCATGAATAAATCATTTAATAAAGATTAAATAGATGTTCAGCCTGTATCCTTGACGGTCTCACCTACCCTTACTTCAGTACGTCACACTGCATTGCAAGTTAGATCAGCTCCGGTTATGAAATGACTAGGATCTGATGAATAATCATCAGAAAATGTTTTACAATTAAAAGTACTGAATACCAATAGAGAATGCTGATAAACTTCTAAAATTCCACTATTAGTTAACACATTATGAAACTTCTCTTTTGTAGGTAAACATTTTTCTTGTAAGACTTTGTCAGATTCAAAATATAAATATGGTAAAAAACCTTTTTTCCTTAGAAAATGTCTTTCTGTAAATTTATTAAAGAACAAGTTAAAAATTTCAAAATCATGGTTTGAATTATTTGAAATTTGTACTGATCTGGTGGAGAATGTAGACGAGGACGTTGTGATATATGGGAACGGTTGGGCATACACCTCTAATGGGATGTAATGGGTGTTTCTGTAATGTTTCAGCTCTATATACAAGTCGTTCCCCAAATAAGCACAAAATGGTAGAACATCAGCTGTAATTTTTATTTCCTCCGGAGCTAATTTAAAGTTCAAACTGTTTCTTTTTTAGTCGAGAGCATAGACGAGGACGTTGGGATATATGGGAACGATTGGGCATACACCTCTAATGGGACGTAATGGGTGTTTCTGTAATGTTTCAGCTCTATATACAAGTCGTTCCCCAAATAAGCATAAAATGGTAGAACATCAGGTGTATTTTTTCTTTCCTCCGGAGTTCGATTTAAAGTGCAAGCTATTTCATTTTTATTCGAGAGCGGAGAAGAGGACGTTGTAGTATATGGGAACGGTTGAGCATACTCCTCTTCCTCTTCACTTAAAGCTATTTCGTCAATATTTCTCTTTTTGGAGAAGTGTTTTAGTGGTCTTTCTAATTTGAAGGAAAAGAAGCATTTTTGCTTAAATATAATAATAACCTCTTATGAAAAAATTAATTATTTAAGACTTTTAACACATACATAAAAATTATTAGCTTCACTACTTAGACGTCAATATTAATGACTGAAACAGAAAACCATACCATTGTTACGGGCAACCATCGTTCTCCAGATGCAGCAGTAGGCATCTATGCGAACAAAATCGATGAAGATTGAATATGTGTATATCCAGTTTTAATCCTCTATATATACTAATTCTATCACTTATTTTTAAAATCCCATTTTAGTTAAAGTGCCTTGATATCAGAAATAGAGATAGAATCAATTTATAGAAATCTTCCAAATTTTTAAAATTCTTAATATCTACTGAAAAAAGAAGACCGGAAATCACGAGAATATTTTTGTCCTATCTCGGAAGAGAATCCGTTGCAGAGATAAGACACTCCTTAAAAATTTAAACACAGTTTTCAAGACATTTGATCTTTGATTCTTTAGAGGAAATATATTGTCATTTCCTGCAAAAAAATTACTATCTTTAATAAATTCAAAATTTAAAACGAACTCCCGGATCTATATTAAGGGATTTTAGGAGTCTTTGGTAAACATTTTATAAGAATCTATACCAAGTTTAGTCTTTAAAATTGGAAAATTCATACAAAAAATAATTATTAAATACTTTGGATTTTATAAATAAAATCGGACTTTATAATAAAAAATTTCAACTTTTTATTTCTACTTGGATCGAATAGTCCTCTTTCAAATCCCCTTTTCCCCACAGTGTGGCATCCCTATGACTGATGCTCCAGTGGCAAATGCCACCTTTGCCACGACCTAGTTACGTCCCTGTCTATTTTGTACCTTTTTATGTAAAACTGTTAATTTTAAAATCTTAATTATACAGTAACACTTTTGCGTTTTTGAGCCCTTAAATCAAATACACTTTTGATAAATATTTATTTCTACTGCAATAGTGATTGAAATAAGGTTTTTATATCCTCCTCGCCATCTTTTAATGACTCCTTATAAGTCAACAAAATATTATGTTGCGGTGTCTATGAACAATTACATCACCGCATATCGCAACTACTGACCTGACAGAATTATAATGCACGGTTGCAGCTTGACTGGAATCTCGGTGCGGCAACCGTAACTGACTTTCACTTGGAATCATTCCGCTTTGTTACGGTGATATAGTGTACCGTATGCAGTTCTATTTGTAGCACGATCCTTCGTGCACGTTTATCTTTATTTCGTATTAAATGTTTGTTAAGTTATAATTTATAGTGTCAACCTTCCTCATTAATAACCACGTGTATCTAATTGTCGGAGATGGTGTATAATATTATCGTATTCATCGTACACCCAACATCCGCAATGTATATTAAAAATGCACTCAGACGAAGTACCCAGATCTTTACATATATTTTGTAACTTTTTATTTCAAACAGTTAATTAGAAAATCTTAATTGAAGGATATGAAATTCATTAAGTTTATAATAACGTGTTTGAGAATAACTTACCAATCCAGAAGTCTTTTGCCAAATCACCAAAACCCTTTTTATAAGACTGCCAGTCTTTATAAAAATAATCTGATTCACTGCCAAAATCACCTCGCCTTTGAAGTACCTAGTTTAAGTATAGTAGACAAATATTATACATGTTTATTTAAAGATCAAAATAAATGTAATTGCATAGAGTTACAAGAAATTTAATAACAAACAAATTTGTTGCTGCTATTTTTACTTTTGTCCCTTGGAGCCATAGGCTACTCGAATTAAGGCAAAAGATGCGACTTTTATTTTATAAAAAGGACCACAAGGGTGAAAGAACGAATTTTCTCACAGTGGGTCCTCGTAATTTAGAAGCAAGGTCCAAGCAGAAGAAACAAAACAGGTGCATACACTAAATAGTATATTTAAAGTCAAAAGCAAGAAAATCCAGAAAGGCTTCGTAACTATTAACCACACGGATAAATAAGACATTTCTAAATAGCTCTGTAAAAAATATTGATAATAAGAAATATATATGTATGTTAATTTTTTTTGTAAGTTACTGTTATCTATTTTTATATAATATAAGTAATATAATTCAGGTTTTTCTTAAGATTTTTAGAATATATTTTGTGTGATTTTTTTATAATTGATGAATACAATGTTAGAAGATGATTACTTTGATATAACCAAGTCCTCTTTCAACAGATTATGCTCTGAATGCAAAATTTTCTTTTACAATAGAATATTGGTTTGTCATTTAGAAACAATAGAAAATGGAAAACAACTGTGCCACGATTACAAAAATAGAGAGTAGCACAACCTAGAAACATCAAATACCTAACTTGAAG
Source organism: Pardosa pseudoannulata (assembly GCA_032207245.1). Taxonomy (NCBI): domain Eukaryota; kingdom Metazoa; phylum Arthropoda; class Arachnida; order Araneae; family Lycosidae; genus Pardosa; species Pardosa pseudoannulata. The sequence continues at coordinate 131,571,272 of CM063498.1, forward strand.
AGTGTTTTGCTCTTAATTGGGTGTTTATCAATGATTATAAAATTGTTTGGCAATGGGTGTTATCCTGAAAGTACAGATGTGATGAATAATAAAAACTACCACTTTAAATGGATCTGTCTGGTATTTCCCGAAAGTCTAATAATTTTACATGTGTATGGTTGATGTTCTAAATATTATAATATTAGATATATAAATCATACCGTCCAGGCTCCTCCGTCATCCTGCATGTCACAGTAGACTTCGACCGGATTGTTGACCACTCGGTTCAGAGGCCAGATTTTGTAGACGCCGCTGTGGGCAAAAGCATTTTCCTCCTTAATCTCGGCGCAATCCACCGGTTTGTCACATTGAGTTTCAACAACAGTGCATCTAAAAATGGCAGTCATGGCAATGTGTAGGTTAATCATATATATACAAACATTTTAGAGGATTTTTCACATCTTAGTATATAAGGCTAAAAGACTATCTTTTTAGGAGAAAAAATGACTTTTCTGTATTTTGTAAAAAATCGACACTATTTCTTTTTATGGGATTAAAATTCTATCATCAATAATTCTACTAGCGTTTATATCACTTCCTTCAAAAAAATTTTCTCCATAAATTTGTACGTATAAACAGAGAAATATTACACAGTACGGCAGTTAATTTGTAAAGCTTTTGTGTATAAAAGCAACAGGTAATTTTTTCCCCAATCATACTCAAAAACATATCTGTTTCTACCTGTAACAATGAGTTACACTGCTGGACAACGCCAGCACGGGAGACTGACCGAGTGACTATGGCGATGCCAGTGACCACCCATTCGACACCATTGGACAAGAGGGGTGGCTAACGCGGGTCAGTCTTCTTTGGCCTTGGCAACAAGTTAGATGTCAGTGACCCCCTTTGAACCTATTGGACAAGAGGGGTGGCTAACGAGAGTCAGTCTTCTTTGGCAACAGCAGCTTTTGGATTTTTTGCTCAGCAGATTTGAAGGACCCTTCGGGGGAAAGACGAAGAGAAGAGAACTTCAGCAGAGGCACGGAACGCTCAACTTCTTTTTGTCCATCGAAAGATAGCGTCATCAGAGGTAGTTGCTTCCATATTTCAGCTGTTCACGGCGTCTCCATATTGAGATTGAATATATTTTATTTGCGTCACCAGATTGTGCAAAATTAGATTTGTAAATAAAATAAAGTCTGCAAAAGGGTAAGTCATCGCTCATTTGAATCTGGTGTCTTAACTCTTTGTGTTATCTCAACATGACCTGGTATAAGTCATTGGTACGTATTACTACCCAGGGCGTCTTTTTCAACGGAACTTAGATGCATCATTCTTGTCATGGAAGGCAGGTACTTAACAAACATCCTTTTTATTTCCCCTGAAACTCATAAAAAGCAACTGACACGTTTTACAAGAGACAATGTTTGTTTGTGAATATGCCGTTTTGAAAAAACTGAAATCACGTGGGTATTTTCGCAGGTGAGCTAGAAAAGTTAGCGGAACTTTTGGGGTTTGTAAAGCAATCGAAGATTAAAAAAATAATGCAATGTTATAAATATTGCAAGGACCTTGCGATTTCTTCCTGGGAGAATACATACCTGGTTGAGAAAGTGTAAGAACATACCACACGTAGCTGTTATAAATACATACTTTGGCTTTTAGAAGTGAGGATATATATATATATATATATAAATAATAAGTTTTGCATATATATATATATATATATATATATATATAATGGAGACGATTTTCATACTTTGTTTTACTCATGGTGGAAAAATAGTTATATCATTGATTGACTTTTTTAAGTCAAAATGTTTGTGTAATACATATATATGTAACTTTGTGTGTAATAATATAAGAAAACAGAGCATTTGCGTTTTTCTGTAAAATTTCTCGAAACAAAAAAAATTATGATTGCTGAAGATCTTTTGTCCACTTATTTATCATATTTACTCGAAATTTATCTGATAATAAAAACTGAGAATAACATCGAATTCTGATGTCAAAATTTTTATGCATTTAGACATTCGTTTTCCAACTTATATACATATACATATATATATATATATATATATATATATATATATATATATATATATATATATATATATATATATATATATATGGACATATATATGTACATATATATATATATATATATATATGTACATATATATATACATATATAAATATATATGTATATATATATGTACATATACATGTCTGTGTGTGTTTATATATGTCTCCATGTTCAAGATACCTCGTGTTCACCTGTTAATCTCAGTAAAGTGGTGCTAAAATTAAGTTTATATAAATTTCCTAATTCAAATAAACTTTAAGTTTATATCACATAATAGAGATAAAAACAATTTTTAAATTCATTTTTATAAAATAAATATACAAATATCGCATTGTTTTAAAGTTTGACTTTTTACTAAACTAAAAAATTAAATTTAGGTTATACAGTATTATTTGACAATAATTGTCTATATATCCTTCCTCGTGGTTATAGATAAAGTACCTACAGTCTCCATACTTACGGCTTAGCCTGAATAAAAACACTTTCCGTAACTCTTTATTATTTATAGTGAAGGAATGGATATATCATTGACATTTTTAAGGAGTATAAATCAAAAATATTTCGTTAATATTCGAGTAGCTCTTTTGACTGGAGTGTGTAGAAAGCAAAGTTTAATTACGTTGTAAATGTGGCTCAAAACTGCTAGGAGAATTTTACAAGTGTACATAAGGATGAGTACATTCCGATGTACAGCTTATAGGTGAGAATTTTGATTTGTCTGGAGTACATGGAATATAATTCCGGAATTGGTCTGGATGTTCACAAATGTTCTGAGTCGGCATTAAGCAGTAGGTCCCAATCCAATTATCTTTCGTATGACAAAAAAACCTGACCGTTTCGCTCCAAACCAAATCTTTCAAAAGAAAATTATTTAAATGTTGAACAAAATGTCTGAATTGCGTTTACCATATTTAAAAATTGAATGAAATTACAACACTTACTGAAAACTACAATTTATGTCGAAAAATAGAAATTCAGAAATTTTGCAGCAGTTTTCGCAAAGTTTGATTTCTTTTCGATCAGGACCATTTATGTTCCTATTTTGATTCATAGGTTTTCTTTTTAGGAGTGTTTTGATTAAATTTGATTGTATCTTCAATCCGACCTTGTATATAATGTAAATAAACTGTATAAAAGCTACAAAGAGCTCGAATCATTGCAACAATTTTGACACCTCGACAAAGGTGCTTTGGAGGTCTCAACTCAACTTCAACGGCACCTGATTACAAGACTTTTTACCATGGCCAGTTTGGAGTTTGGAGAGACAAACCTGCGTCACTATGGGCGAAATTGTGGCCGTTATTTCTCATCTAACTTTATACTGACGTGATATCATGGTGTTACACAGTTTCACAAGCTCTTTCTTCCTTCGCTTTAGTAATTCACGTTCAACAAATTAACTTATATTTTCCTTGCTTCATCCTGTGTGTTGTTTTTCTTTTATATAAGTGACTTCCAAAATGAATATAGGTGTTGAAACTCAAATTGTACAAAATCCTTTGTATAAACCATCATGATTGTACACAAAATATTTATTCCTTGAGAGTTGTAAAGCTCCATCAAATACAAAATAGTGTTTTACGCTGAGAGTGACCCTTACTCTCATTTAGAACTTCTTGCATTCTGAGTTTCCTCAACGAACTCCATCGCGATACGCACTTTGAGCGTTTTAACCTTAGTGTGGAAGCCGACTGTACTGATCGTACTGACACTGTAGCCCGGAGGCTACAGTGTCAGCTTTCCTTACCGGCACTAATTAGCGAACTGTTCCAGTAGTCGAGAAAAACTAGTTTCACTGTACCTAAGTATTGTAATTGTGTTAATGTTATCTCAGCACGAGATCTGAGAAGATTTAGAATCTAATAAAACCTTTACATAACTGTTCATAAATTATTCACTCGAATAAAGTATTTAATGCAGAGTAAACAGTTGTCCAGTCTGTATCCTTCACGACTTCGCCTACCCCTACTTCAGGACGTCACTGTATGGACGAAATATTGGTCGTTATTTCTCATCCAACTTTTTACTGACGTGATGCCATGGTGTTAAACAGTTTCACAAGCTCTTTCTTCCTTGGCTTTAGCAAGACACATTCAACAAATTAACTTATATTTTCCTTGTCTAATCCTGTTTGTTTGTTTTTTCATTTATATAAGTGACTTCAAAAATGAATATAAGTGTTGAAACTCAAATTGTACAAAATCCTTTGTGGATGCCTTTGTGGAAACCATCGTGATTGTGAACAAAATATCTATTCCTTGAGAGTTGTAAAGCTCCATCAAATACAATATAGTGTTTTAATATCTTCAAACGATAAAGAAATTGTTCTTTTATATCTTATGTACGGATTGTATGACTATTTACCTGTACAAACACAGTGCCTAAAGAAATGACCTTATTAAAATTTTCCATTCTGTATATCTGTATACAATAAAAAAGACCATTTCTGGGTCTATCTGTCCATCACAAAAAAACTACAGAAAAATTCTAATTTAATTTTTTGAAATTCTTCCCAATAGTCCCAATACAATCTCAGGCTATGTGTTTTACAAAATTTCAAATAGTTTTTAATAAATACTATTTTATTGATATTTTTAGGTTTACGACTTTTAGGGATGCCAAAGGATACCAAATTTGAATATGCACAGCCCATTATCTTCATAAAGAAATTACAGATTTGTATATTTTGGCGTGCATTACAAAAATATACTTTTTAATATCCAGGTAATTTTATTTTATTCGTAACATTTTCTTCATACATTAAAGTTACATCTTTTTCTCAAAGTTTGAATTAGTTTTCACTTTATTAAAATTTTTAAATTTATATAGGGATTTGTGAATTTTTCATGACACTTTAAAAATTATCCACCATAAATATTAAATTGTATTTTCTTACATCTTAGTTCAATGCTTTCTGTCATTTTCTACATTATGTACTAAAACCTATTCCAGTAACTAAAATGTAGCAGGGAAAGTTAAATTGCTATAATTATTGAAAATGGGATAACAATATTATATAAGTAGAATAAAACAAATGTCATATATTTTTTCTAAGCATGTATTTAATTTTGCGTAAAATAAAATAATGTTTGAAAATAATATTTCCAAGAGCACCTAAAATAATACTTTCCAATAAAAACTTACTAAAAAGTATCAATTGGGACATTGCAAAATTTAAGCTAAAGTTTCAAACATATACTGGGGAATATTTTCCAGAGTGAAACTAAATTACAATTCAGAAAATGCAACTTAATACTTATATAACTTATTTCAAATGATGTCAAATACACATAAATAAGTTCATACACATAAAATTTTATTAACTTTTTAAGTGATTCATATATATTTTGACTTGTTTTTAAAATATGATGAATATGTTAAATGCATGTTATAGATATTTTCTCTCTCTTTTTAATTTAAAAAAATGGTTGCCCGTACAAGTTACTTTTGAAGAAACTGTTTTCATAAACATTATGAAGTAAATATTAAATCTCCTGGAAATATAAGATTTTCTTCATAAACAATTTTGATTTAAACTTAAATCTTACCTGGTTTTCATTGTAGTGTATTTCTTCACATCTTCCAGTAGATTTTTGGCATTATTTAATAGAGTAACAACGATGGATGATTGAATTTCATCAGTTCTATTCTTCAAAAGGAACGAAGAACATTGGGTATCCTTTGAAAAAGCACTGTAAATCAGATTGATAGGCCAATTACTACTTGAAATAATGTGATAATAACTGTAAAATATAATCTCCTATTCCCAAATGTTAATTGAGGCTATGTTGGAATGCATACTTATTTATTTATATACGTAATTCAAAAAGAAAAATAATACCGTATTCTCCTGTTCAATAATCATTTATTTTATTTCATTAAGGTTTTACTCTTTATGTTTAGCTGCCATTTCTGTCATATCATAATACTTAAATCAAAAAAGAATGGATAAGAGAAATATGAACGCTTGAATAAATATGTACAATATTTGTATCTTAAGCGGACTGTTTAGTTCGAAAATGCCATTTTTTAAGTAGTTAAGTGGATTTTATATTTTTGAAATTTTTATATTCTTTACCATTTTCCTTTTCTAAACCATTTTGCTTACTTTTTACATAGTTCAAAAACAGAATTACAGCTCATTATAAAAAACATGATTCGCTGCAAATTTGAACTAGAATTTCAATTTTAAATCCAAAAATTGCTATAAATTTCGAATTCTTGAAAATATTTTTATACAGAGTAAATATACTTACCAAATAAGAAAAATTTCATCTATATGCAGTAGAGACTCTAAATGCTTCCATAAATTTAAAAATATATACATAAAAAAGAGCTAGTGGGGTAATACAGAAAAATATAAAATCCTAACTTTAAATGTTAGTTCATACTGTGTCGTAATGAATATTTCTTTATATATGTAACTCATTAAGAAAAAATAGTATTCATTCTATCAATATTCATTTCCCAGTAGAATATTTTAACACATTAAGTTTTTACTCTTTTTGTTTATATGCCAAATTAGGATAAATATAGAAAATATATATGCTTGTATAAATATCTACGCTTTTTGATCTTAAGCTGACTATCTACGTTCGAAAATGCCATTTTTTTCACTATTTTAGTCAATTATACATTTTTGAAATTTTCATATTCTTTATTTTTTTTCTCTTTTCTAAACCATTTTGCTTACTTTTTCATCGATGAAAAGTAGATTTACGACTCATTAAAGAAATATATTTGTTGCAAAAATTAACCAGAAGTTCTATTTTGAATCCAAAAAAAATTGCTATAAATTTCAAATTCTTGAAAATATTTTCATATAGTGTAAATATAGTCACCAAATAGGAAAATTTTATCTGTATGCAGTGGAGGTTCTAAAGTGACTCCCGAAATTTAAAAATATCAAGAAGAAAAAAAGAAAAAAAGAGCTCGTTGATCAATGTAGAGATAAATTCTTCAAATATTTTGCGTCTGCAACCCATAGTATTATCGATAATTTCTGAAGCTCATTACAGTCATTGACTGCTAATCCAATCGCTATTGAAGGAGTAAAAAATGTATGAATTACAATTTCTCTCAATGTCTCCTCAGAGGTGGTATACATTTTTAACACTCAGTAACAAAGATATTGAACTCTGAGCATGTGAGTAACTTCGTTAAACGGATGTATATAAAACTATATGATAAAAAATTATTAAAACTTAAGCTAATGTTTCAAATATGTACTGTGAATTACTTTGAGAAGTAAAATTTAATTAAATATTTGCCACTGCAATTTGATACTTATAAAGAACTTTGCAGTTTGGGCATGATGAAATAGTCTTATTAAAATAGCTCAGTCATCTTAGGTCATATACTTCCAATAAGAAGATGTAAAAAATTTAAACATTATTGAACTGAAGACAAAACAACACGCACTATCGTATACAAAGCCTTTAAAAAATTATTCCATGCCAACTATAAGAGAAAAATTAGATATGTTTCATTAAGAAAATTTATTAATGTATGGAAATTTAAGCTATTTTATTAATAAATATAATCTTTTACCTTAAGATAAAAAGAGATCGAATATTTTTAATCGTTTTTTCAGTGAAAATTTGTATTATCACGATAGCTTTTATAATTATCCAAATAATGTAACAAAAATCTTAAGAAATGATTCAAGCACAATAAATAATGAAATGATTTATAATGGATGTAAATTAGATACTCTTTTTATTTGTTTTTATAGAAAAGTGTTAAAGAATCAGGTAAAATATGAACAGTGAAATATAATAATTGCCTGCATAATTTCAGAATTTTGAAATTTTCCTTAAATTTGGGGTTGTTTTGGAGATTTGTGTTACAGGCATCTTGTATGTTAAAGAAATTTGGACAGAAGCTTTACTATTCTCTACAAAGGATTGAATTTTCGAAATTTACTGGATTATAAAATAGTAGAGTAACCATAATAAGATGTAGGAAAGAATTTTCCTTAATATACTATTCCTTTTACTTGTTATTTTCTTATATTTATTTACTATTTAAAATAAACACGAATGGGAGTAGCTACCTATATTAAAACAATAATTATGTTATAGTTAATACTCCCTTGTAGTATTAATTTGAAATTTCTAAAGGTTTATTTCTTAATTTAAAAAATGGTAGAGAATAAAAATATTAACAATATACTTTCCTAACCATTATATCGCATATAATATGTCTACAAAATATATGTGATATTCCCCATAAAAGTTTTAGGTGGAAACATAAATCTTACCTAGTTTTTACTGCAGCATATTTCTTTGCGTCTTCCAGCAGACTTTGGGTATTATTTAATAGATTAACAACAATGGATGATTGAATTTCGTCAGTTATATTCTTCAACAGGAAAGAAGCGCATGCGGAATTCTCTGCAGAAGCGTTGGAACTTAAAAAACTCCAGAATGTCAAGACAGTTAATGCTAGGAATCGCATGATAATAAGAACCGAAATAAATTACGAACTAAGCACAAATGTTTGCAAAGGCTACATCACAATATGATTTTATTTCTTTATATACCAAACTGATAAGTAAAACTGTTATTATCGCATCCATCCAGCAATACCCATTTCACGATTAAATATTCTAAGAAAGGAAATGTTTGTCTCAGTTTCTTATCTAACTGTGGCATGCACTCAACGTATTTAACCAATAATAACAGTACAAAAATAGAATTCGAAACTTTTAAGTTGTTGTTCTCCAATATTTCCGTAACAAAAGAAACCGATTCAGTGGGAAGTGTTTTACTCCCTCCTCTTCCTGTTTAAAACATCTATTCAAGAAATATTTGAGACAGTTGGAAATGCTATTCAGAAATATGAAATATCACTGAAATTCGACAGATGAAATAGGGTCTGGTGGGGTAAAATGGGTAGAAAAAGCGTGATTTCTCATTCAGCACTCTTTTTCACTTACAAAAAACCACAAACAAGCAATTTTTTGCAGACATTCATGCAATGGATTCATTAGCATTATTGTTAAAATAGATTTATACATTTTCTTAAACTGCAAATTTATTATATTTTGTCTCTTCTGAATTCTTATATGGAGAAGTAATGGCAAAACTTGAAGTGGTTGAACTGGAAGTTTGCGTTGTTTCCATAGTAGCTGTTTTTGAAGTCTGTGGAACAGTGTTTACAGTTATTTTTCATCTTTTTTAGTTAACACTATTTTGTGTTTAACAGCCTTTTTCATTCATAGTGTTCAATAACTGTTTCAGATTGTTAGGGAATATCGCTTTGAACATTTTTTAAATACAACTCTCCGTGTACCAAATCTTCGGGAATTTTCTCCAGGCACACTTTATAGGAGCAAATGCTTCGACATCCAAAGGTTGAAAGGCATGGATTGACTTTGTTGGGAGGCGGTGAATGGTGATTCTATTGTCCATCGTTTGTTTTACTGTCTCATATGTCAAGGGACTATTGAATATCAAATGAATGGGTTTTTACAGATGTTCCCCTTCTTTGAGAAAATGTCCCATCCAAGAATCAAATATTGTGTCCTGCATCCACCCTGACTCTCTGCAGCCATACAATGAACCAAGTGGTCTAACATTTGTCTAAGTTTCATATAAAATTAAACTTTTTTCTACAGTGAAAGATGGAAGAAAATTTCCAGTCACAACACTACAAAACATCCATAGAAACATCTGTATTATTAGGCTTACAAGTTCAATTTTACTATTATTGTGTTGATTTACCCTATACAACAGCAAATAAATTTTATAAAATACTACGTAATTTTATTTACACTAAAATTGAAGGGCTGGTTTAAATCATTACACCTAAAAATTGAGAGCTTTTTAATAAATTGTTCAGCCTACCAATATCTATTTTCCCCCATCATTCAAAAAAAAAAATCATAAAATATTTAAAATATTTTTTGCCTAATTTTAAAAAACTTTTGTTCAGAAACACTTACAGTTGATTATTAAAAAATATTCACGATAAAAGATATAAAGTATTACTTTTTGAAAGTTTTCAAGACCTTAGTAAAAATGAATGTATTTCTGACTTCCAAACAAGGCAATATATGTTGACAGATACAAAATATAAAACTTCTTAAGGAAAATAAATGTCGCTAACAAATGTCTAAAAATATGCTACAAATCTATAATATAATTGTTAAAAGTTATTATGTTTTGAAGTAAATTAAAAAAAATATTTATTTTACTCCATCAGACCCTACATTATTTCATAAATAATTTAAGTGTATATTCAAAAATTAAAAAGAACAATATTTCAAAAAATATCACATTAAAAACAGAAAATTAATTTAAGATTTTTCAAGTACGGAAAAAAGTTTCTTGTTGTTTACTTCTACTATGAAATTAAAAGCTAATTTCATTTTACATGTACCATTATATATTAAGATATTTTTAGGTAATGAAATTTCACCTTTTTTCCTGCACTGGTTCAACTGTTTAAAATTGCAGGTTTCAGTTACACAACTGTTAAGAGAAACTGACAAAGTCGTCTTCGATTCAATGCAGCGATATTTACTTACTAATTATTCAAAAACAGTTTTTCTGAATTATTTTTATATTTTAGATTATCCTTACGATAGTCATGCATTTTAACATGGCTAATTTTTAATACATTAAAAGTAATTTTAAGTAATTATGTATCTATTTGTGCAATACATTACTTAAATATTGTGCTTATTATGTTAAAAAGATATTAAATAATAAATTTCTTAGTTAGATTTTATTATTCTCTAAGAAAAATTATCTAAAAATTTTAGAAAGTATTCTAATTTAACTGGCTCCTATATGTTAAATATAGAGCATAAATGTTTTTTTTTATATATATTTTGTTTTTTAAATAATCTAATAAAGATCTGACCTATAAGAACTTCTAGAGTTACTTCAAAATGTATTCGATCTTGGCCGACTACCTACACATTGTAAGAAGCTTTCAAAATTAGATTGAAATTTTATTTACCCAGATATATATAAATTATATGCACCGAACAGCCAGTACATATGACCACCATATAATACATGTAGGACCACCTTTAGCCCTCAAAAGCGCCAACGCAAGGCGTGGTATTGACTTCATAAGGTGGTGATAGGTAGCATGAAGTAACTGGTACCAACGGATTCTGTAATTCCATTAACATTGCTAGGGGGGAGCGTAGCAGCACGAATTCTTCTATTATATCCAATCTGAATGAATCACGTTCTTGATTAGATTTGGATTTCTGGGACAGTACATATTGTAGCGAAAATCGTTCCTTTCATCAAGGACGCCGTGGCTCAGTCAGTAAAGCGGCGGACTCGTGAACGGGAGGCTTCGGGTTCGAAAACAAGCGAGGCAAGTTGCCTTTAAAAATTGATTTTAATTTGGAAATACTTTATGTTAATTTAATTTGATTATGCAAATTTATGTTAATTATAGTTGCTAATTTTCTGCGGGCCTTCCAAGTCTGGAAGGTTTTAAAAGTTTATATAAGCTGGATTTCCTTCAACTGAGGGGAATAAAATCTTGAATTCGTCTTGTACGTTTATCATTCAATTCATCACGTTCATCTCATCTACGCGACAGTTTGGTTGAGGCTCCGGGTAATTACAACAACAACGGAAGAGTTACGCGAAAGCCGACGTATTCGAGGTCTCGCACCTGAATTTGGTCTCCTACCTGATTCGACAAGACAATCAAGGAAGATGATTGAAGAAGGGGAAAACGATAAGAAGCTCTCAGCTGGAGCTAGCTCTGACCCGAGTAACATCGCACCAATTCCAACTACCCAGAAGCCTCTGTATATTCTCTGGGGACAACGAAGAAGATGCTAACCGGTGGCTCAAGGATTTCGATCGAATAGCAAATTATAATCGCTGGGACGACCAAATGTGTCTAGCAAATGTTATATTTTATCTCACTGAACAGCTCGTCAATGGTTCGATAACAATGAAGACACCTTCACTGACTGGACTGTTTTTCGGAATTCCCTGAAAAACACCTTTTGCCGTGTGGCTGATACAAAGCGTCAAGCTGTAAGACTGCTACTCACCCGTGCACATCAAATTGGTGAGACGTCTGAATCTTACATTCAAGATGTACATTTTCTGTGCCGAAAAGTTAACCCCCTCAATGCCTGAAGACGAGAAAGTGACTCATCTCATGAAGGGTATTGCAGAGGACTTGTACCCGATTCTGTCGTCTCAGGAATATGAGACCACTGACGCTTTCGTAAGTCGATGCCGTCACATAGAGAGCCTTCGACGAAGACGTATCGTTCGACCACGATATCAGAGGCTACCTAATGTCTCTGCGGTGTCGGCCGAAGCAGATCCCGATTATCTCAGATCACTGGTACGTACAATTGTCAGGGAAGAGCTCCAAAAGATCATGTCTGAAGTACAGGGCTGCACAGCCAACGAAACTGAGCCGGCACGTGACATTGCATCTGTGGTGTAGCAAGAGGCTACGGAGGTTCTAGCACCACTTACAAATGCCAGGAGAGACAAAACCACTACTCGACGTTCGGTTCCAACCAGGCCGCAGCCAAGGAACGAAACCAGCAACAGATCCACTCCTCTACGCAGAACAGACTTGTGGAGGACTAACAATAATGTGCCCCTCTGCTACCATTGCGGGCGACCTGGACATGTGCTAAGGTATTATCGGGAGAGACGCCGAATATTTGAAAACGCACGAGCTAGTAGGACTATCAATCCTCGACGAGACATGTACAACGACTCTTTTTGTAGCTTCGACGACGATTATGCCCAGGCTACTTCTTCCAGAATTAGGAGCAGTTCCCCTTCCCATGACGTTCCTTCAACCGCCGAGAGTCGCAATCGCCACTACGCCGTTCCAGTCTTTCTCCACGCCAACTTAGTAAGGAAAACTAACTCGGGCGACCTGTGCAAGAGGTAAGGCCGTAGTGCAAGAAAATATTCCGACGTACATCACAGCCATGTTAAAAGCGAACACCACCTGTATCACCGCGAATGGATAGTGTGTAAAAGCTCTCGTTGATTCTGGTGCCGATTATTCTGTCATATCCGAAGAATTACGCCGACAATTGAATACTCCAATATTTATTGAGAATACACCTATACTGAAAACTGCTTGTGGTAAAACTGTAGCCGCCTCTGGGCGCTGTGTATTAAAAATAGACTTGAACGGGACTGTGAAGCCGTTTGGATTTCTCGGTTTTCCGCAGTGTAGTCATCAAATGATACTTGGCTGGGACTTTTTCCGTGCCATCGATGCCGTTATCGATTGTGGAAATCAAGAGCTCCAACTTGTCGAAATCTTTCCATACAACTCACTCTCAACTGAATCAAATTGGTCTCTAATTGCCGCATCGGATTACTTAATTGAAGTTAACTCTACAAGACAAATATCTGCTTTGAATTCAACAGTGCAGAAAGCAAATGGAGCTATCATTGTTGGTAGCGAAATTCTGAAGTACGAAAAAGAGTTATCTGTTCCAGCTTCAATTGTCGACATTGAGAATGGCTGTTGTAAAGTATGGGTAACGTGGGTAACGAACTTTTCCCGACGAACCCAACTGATACCGAAAGGGATGAATATAGGCTGTTTCCTGACAATCGAAAATGACGCTATCTGCTCTCTGAGTGACAAAGTGGAAGAAACTCCCAAGGATCACAAGTTCCAAAAGCAGGTAACTCGAGAAAAGTTAAAAGAAATTCTCGATTCTTATCTAACTACCACTGAAGAAGACGAACTATTGAACCTACTAGAAAAATTTAGTGACATTTTTGATTTTAAGAGAAATTCTAGGAAAACTCGATGTAGTTCAGTGAGGCACAAAATCAATACAGGTGACAGCACCCCAATCAAGCAACGATCTAACCTTGTATCATCTATCGAAAGACGCGTGATTGCCGAAAGAGTACAGCGAATGCTAAGAGAAGACGTGATACAGCCGTCAGATAGCCCATGGTCACCTCCAGTCGTGCTTGTGAAGAAAAAAAATGGTGAATGGAGTTTTTGTGTTGATTATAGGAGATTGAACAAGATAACCAGAAAGAATATATATCCATTACCTCGCATCGATGATGCCCTGGACTGTCTGGCGGGTTCGAAAATTTTCTCTATGATGGACCTAAAGTCAGGCTACTGGCAAATAGAGGTTGACGACATAGACAGAGAAAAGACAGCCTTTGTGATTTCAGATGGTCTTTTCGAATTTAAAGTCATGCTGTTCGGGCTATGTAATGCCTCCGCTCCTTTCGAACGAATGACGGACAAGTTGCTAAGAGGTCTAAAGTAGAATATTTGTCTTTGTTATCTAGACGATATCATTGTGTACGCACCAAACTTCGGAGAACATCAAATACGCTTGAGGAAAGTCCTGAAGTGCATTAAAGAAGCGGGACTAACACTAAATTCTGCAAAATGTTCATTTGGGAAAAAGAAGCTAACTATACTCGGACACCTAGTTGATCAACATGGAATGTATCCCGATCCACAGAAAACAGCGTCTGTGGCAAAGTCCCCTACCCCGGAAAATGTCACGGATGTCAGAAGTTTTCTGGGTTTATGTTCATACTATCGACGATTCATCAAACATTTTGCTGAGATCTCAAAACCCCTGCATGACTTATTGAAGAAAGACACAAAATTTTCTTGGAACCCACCTCAGATGGAATCTTTTTCAACACTCCAAATGTTATTGACCAATGACCCTGTTCTAGGGCATTTTCTCCCAGACTCGGAAACAAGGATACATTCAGATGCTAGCGATCATGGCCTCGGAGCAATTCTGGTACAAATCCAGGATAATAAAGAAAGCCCAATAGCCTACGCATCCAGGTCCCTTACTACAGCTGAAAGAAAGTATTCCACAACAGAAAAAGAATGCTTTGCCGTCATCTGGGCGATCGGTAAATTCAGGCCGTATCTCTATGGAAAACCTTTTGCAGTAGTAACTGATCACCATTCTTTATGTTGGTTGGCGAACGTTAAGGATCCGTCGGGAAGACTGGCGCGTTGGGCTGTCAGCTTGCAAGAATACGACATAAATATTATTTACAAGAGTGGCCGTAAACATTTGGATGCGAATTATCTGTCAAGGAAGCCCCTCATTGAACCAATAACTGAGAGCAATGACGAAATCATGTCCTTCGCAACTATCGAAGATTACGGAAAAGAACAACAAAAGGATAGACAGCTGAAGATCATCATAACAATCCTCAACAAAGGTGAGGAATACCAAAATTATCAAATAAGAAATGGTATACTTTACAAAAGAAACTTCGATCCGATGGGACAACAGTGGCTCTTGGTGGTACCAAAAAAACTCCGTAGTGATGTTTTAAGAAGTCTCCATGATGCTCCAACCACCGGCCATCTTGGTTTTGCCAAAACTTACAAACAGGATAAGAAGAAAATACTTTTGGTCAGGACTATATGGGAGAATACGTCGATATTTTCACACTGCCGAGAATGCCAGAGGCGGAAATCCCCTCCACAACTCCCACCGGGGCAGCTTCAGTCGATAAAACCCCCTGACATACCTTTTGCCAAAATTGGAGTAGATTTACTTGGACGCTTTCCAGTTACCCAAAATGGCAACTGGTGGATTATCGTTTGCACAGATTACTTAACTAGATTCACAGTCACAAAGACAATACCAACTACTGAGGCCACTGAAATCGCTAAACTTATAGTTGAAGAAATTGTACTGAAACACGGAGCTCCTAAAGAAATGATAAGCGATAGAGGACTTAACATTTTAGCCAATATTGTTAAAAACGTTAACCACTCATGCCAGACGTCACACCTTCTGACGACCGCCTACCATCCACAGACCAATGGATTGACAGAAAGATTCAACAAAACATTGGCTGACATGCTATCTATGTACGTAGATGTTGAGCAAAAGAATTGGGATACCATACTACATTTCGTGACTTTTGTTTACAATTCAGCAAAACAAGATAGTACGGGATTTAGGCCATTCTTTTTCGATCATGTTAGAGATATCCAGACTCCTCTTGACGTAATTTTCTCATCTAATACCGAAACTTTTGACGAAAGTTATGCGCATCATTTTATTACCAGAGCAGAGGAAGCTAGACAGCTAGCAAAACTCCATATCCGCGAAGCGCAAGCTGCAGACAAACGCCGATATGACGAGAGGCATCGACCTGTCAGCTACAATATCGGGGACTTAGTATGAGTCTTTACTCCGGTACGGAAGGTGGGATTATCCGAAAAACTACTGAGACGGTACTTCGGACCTTATCGAGTAACACGACGACTGTCTGACGTGACATATGCAGTAGAAAGTGGTGAACAAAATAGAGGACGTCGAAGTTCACAAGATGTCGTTCATGCACTAAAACTAACACCCTATCTTGATCCAAAAAGACAATTGGATGAAGAGGAGATGCCCACTTCCAGGAGATCTGTTACAAGGAAACAAACAAGACTGTAGCGGGACGCTGCTTCCTCCTAAGAGGGAGGTAATGTAGCGAAAATCGTTCATTTCAGCCAGGTCTCCGTGGCGCAGTCGGTAAAGCGGCGGACTTGTGAACGGGAGGTTCCGGGGTTCGGAAACAAGCGAGGCAAGTTACCTTTAAAAATTGATTTTAATTCGGATTTAATTTATGTTAATTTAATTTGATTATGCAAATTTATGTTAATTTTAGTTGCTAATTTTCTGCAGGCCTTCTAAGTCTGAAAGGTTCTAAAAGTGTATATAAGCAGGATTTCCTTCAGTTGCGGGGTAATAAAGTCTTCAACTGGTCTTGAGCATTTATCATTCAATTCACCAAGTTCAGTTCATCTCATCTACGCGACAATATTTTTGGATGTTGACATATCGGGATTGATTTCCATAAAGTGGCTTAATGTTTTAATCATTAGAGTCTTATTATTCAGTTTTGAATTTGGATGATAGTTGAATTTCTTTTAAACTAGTTCATTCTATTATACAGTTAAACTTAAATCTCAAAAGTTAAAAAATAGTGACAAGTTGTCTCCAGTTTATGGTAGTGAAGCTTTCTGAAGATGAGAATAAAAGATTTCCTTCAGTTCTTAGATGGTTAATCAAGTCTTATTTCCTCTTTGCAGGAGTATAAAATACTAGCCACTTTAAGCGGACAGAGGTATTGAGATTCCCAAAACTTATATTTATTTCAGGATTGATATTTCTTTTTACATTATATTAAGAAAGCAATTCAAACAAATTAGAAAATAAAACTATATTTTCATAAAGTAAATACCACAATTTATTTATATTTCTTATAAACTTAGGAAACTCGAGCTACAAAAATAAAAGTGCTTTATTTGTAATACATCCTTGTACTCTCTTGACGTAATTATACAGAAAAAAAGTACCGCTAAAAAGAAAATAATTAAGTCCATAGCGTAATATCAAATGCCAATGATTGCTTTGTTACTCTTAGAAAAGGAATAGATTGGAGTAACAGAGGTTCACAAAATGTTGAAAAGGAATTAAGAAATTAGAAAATGAAAATACGAGGGTTGGAACTTTAATAGTGGCATCAATTTATTTACATGGAATACAAAATTAATTCATGTAACCATGTTTTATAATCCTTCAGTATAGTAGCGAGCATTGTATACCAGGGTTATGATAAAATTTTTGAGATACACGCAAACAAGAATTAACAAAATAAAAATAACGGTTTAATTTTAAAATACAAATGATTTTAACACAGTAGACGACTTTTTACTGACTTACTTCAACTTGTTTA
This sequence comes from Pardosa pseudoannulata, assembly GCA_032207245.1. NCBI lineage: Eukaryota > Metazoa > Arthropoda > Arachnida > Araneae > Lycosidae > Pardosa > Pardosa pseudoannulata. The sequence continues at coordinate 131,589,065 of CM063498.1, forward strand.
GCTTAGAATAAATTTTAAACACAAGAGAAAATGGAGTTGAAGCGAGAACATTTTCGAGCTATGATTTTCTACGATTTTACAGCAGAATTATTCAAATTTTTACTTTCCGATGAGAGGGCCCTTATATATTAAAAAACAGTTATAAAATCAAAAGTAGTCTCATGCTTGCAATGGATGAGGAAACGACTCACAGCTCATTATCAGTTAGGGCTTTAATTCGTAGACAGGAGATAGATGCCATTAATTGAATCTTATGCTGGGGCTCAAAGGCACAGTGGCATTCTGGCTGGGCAGCTAGGCTTGCAAATGTACAGGAAACTCCCCTCGACTCTCTTCGCTGACTTGCTCGGATGGCGGAGTTGTACGACTCAATTAGGTGATGAGAAAATCAGCTTTCGCTCATCCTCCATCTACAACTGTCTCCTGCTGCTCTCTCTACCTGCTTACAGCCTCGCAGGATCTCAGAGGAACAATTAGAAACTGAACTTCCTGTACTAAGCCCTGTAGTTGAGATGTTACTGATAATTGCACAAATAAACTATTGAAATTGAGTTGGCATAACAATACAGCCTGTTTCCCGATCCTTTTCCTAGCCGGGGCTTGTAAATTTTGTAAAATGCCTCATTAAACCCTATTGTCCCACATGCAGACTCAGTTTTTATCTCCTAGCAATCTTGGAGATTTCTGAAGAGTCAGTCATAAACCATTTCTTATATTTTATCATACCTGTTTGATCCTCTCTTCTTAACTACCATGAACATACATGAGACTTAATTTTATATTAATTAATATGAATATTGTCATAACGTTCCATTTAGTTAATTTTAATTACTTTCCATTTAATTCCCATTTAACTCTATAAGCTTCCTTTAAAAATTCCTTATGTTTAACTTTCCTGCCGTGCTCCCAATTATCACGTTGGTGAGGCGAGAAACCTTTTTTTTAACGCATAAGCCGCCCTGGACATTCAATCAGGTGACATCACACATACCAGGAGCGTCACGTGGTGTTTTCCTTGGCGAGCGCCGAGTTGCAATAGCTTTATAATTTTCGCCCTTTTTGATGATATGACATACCCCTCTCCACACATTGGCATGTTTTATTCCTGCGCTTGGCGGTTTCCCACCGTGTCACCAGGCAAATGGAATGTTGATGATTTTACCAGACTGGCGGTTCTCATCCGGTGGATATGATGGAGAAGAAAAGAAGGCTCTCTACATCCCGCATGCTGAGGATGCTCTCCAAAAGCCGTCCACCATAATCAACTTGTCTTTTTTGGTCCATTTTTATTTTCTCCCTTTTTATATTAATTTTTATCAATTGGCTTCTAGTTAATTTTTATTTTAATTTTATATTAAATAATAAATATCAATAAAATGTATTCATTCAATAACTTCTCTCTTTTAATTTAATGCTTATTGTATTCCTTTTTTTTAATTTAAACTTAAGTTGGCGAAAAGCCAAATTCAATTTATATTAAATATTGGGTTAAGGCCATAACGTGTATTGCCACTATGCGTCACCCACTTAATTATTATTTTTTTATTGTCTTTTCTATGGGTTTCTTTTTCAGGTACAAACAATCCTAATTCCCCATAGAAAATCACCTTAATCCCACAGTCAACCCAATTACCAGTAAAAACTATTATAACAAATATATATTAATTAATTGCTTAAAACAAAACTTTCTTACATTTTTTATATAGTTGAATCGTCTCGTTACCATGTGTTTAACATTTTTAGTTCATTTCAACAAGTTTAACTCATTGGAAAAGTAATGTTAATGTAAATATTAAAGAATTTAAAAATTAAATAATATTTCTACAAATTTTTCTGTAAATCTGTGGTGTGCTGGTGAATTGTTCTTCTTCATGCGTTTAAAATGAACTCCTCAAAAGTGAAATTCTTTATTTAACTATCGCTAGTTTCAAGTGTTATGCATTATAACTCCTATTTCGGTTGTTTTAGAGCTCTGTGCATAAAGTTCAATTAAATTTTATCTGGTTTGGAGAGCTACAGTCTACCATTTCGTTGTAGGAGGGTAAATAAGTACTGCTTAGATCCCATCCTAGAAATCTACGAACATAATACCTGAATTTGTAATACTAATAATTGTGATTCCTTAAAATTCTTTCTTATATTTTAGGAGACACATTTTCTTATACTAATGGACATTCGTTCAGCACCAAAAAATCAAGATAACGACGTGTATGATAGGAACAGTGCAATTGAATTTAAGGTAGATTCAAATGTTTAAAACTGATTTATATCTATCCTAGATAATAATAAAAATGTATATTTCATGAACAGTGTTATATTAGGTTGGGAAAAAGAAATTCATTATTTTTTTCGGTACATGGCTGTAGTGATCTATATCTCGTAAAGCATCAATTAAACAATTTGAAATTTATGCTCGTTGTCAAGGTGAAATTTCACACTAAAAAAAATATATTTTTTACTGTTTCTTGTTTGGTCCACACAGTTCTGAGTTACAGGGTGTTAAAAATGAAAGTCAACAAAGAGAAAATTAGGTACATTTTACAGCTTTTCTTTGATAAAGACGAAAATGCAAGCCAGGCGGTTAAAATTGTGAATGGTGTTTATAGTGTCGATACTGTAACAGGTAATTATGTAAATTTTGGTTTCGTTGATTACATTCAGGCATTTTTTATGTTAAAGTTGCACCTCTCACAGGCAGTCCCGTCTTCGAAAATGACGATACAATCATAGAAATAATCGAAGTTGACCGGCATGTTAGTAGTCTTAGTATCACCCAAGAGCTGAAAATCGACCATAAAACAGTTTTAAACCTTTTGTGCAAAGCTGTATTCCAAAAGAATCTGGTTGTTTGGGTGCCACACCAATTAACACCAAAAAACATGATGGATCGAATTTCCGTCTGCGAAGTCTTGGCCAAACGGAATGAAATCGACCCATTTCTTAAACGAATGGTGACTGGGGATGAGAAATGGGTCAAATACGACAATATTGTGTGAAAACGATCGTGGTCGAAGCTCGGCGAAGGAACTCAAACGGTGGCCAAACCAGGACTAACGGCCAGAAAGGTTCTACTGTGTATTTGGTGAAACTGGAAAGAAATCATTTATTTTGAGTTGCTTCCGTACGGCCAAACACTAAATTCAGATCTCTACTGTCAACAACTGGACCGTTTGAAGCTTGCGATTGACCAGAAACAGCCAGACTTGACCAACAGAAGAGCTGTTTTGTTCCATCGGGACAACGCCAGGCCATACACGTCTGTTGTGACTCGCCAGAAACTCAGGGAGCTTGGTTGGGAAATTTTAATGCTTCCACCATATAGTCCGGACCTGGCACCAAGCGATTACCACTTTTTTCTCCCATTGCAAAACTTCTGGAGTGATAAGAAATTGGAATCAAGAGAAGATTGTGAAAATCGATTACCAGAGTTTTTCTCGAATAGGAGCCAAGACTTCTATGAGAAAAGCATTATGAAACTACCTTTAAAATATCAACAAATTATAGAACAAAATGGTGTATATTTGACTCAAATCGGACAATCCGAAACATGTTAAATAAAGTCATTAATTTCAAGCAAAAATAATGGATTTCTTTTTCCCCAACCTAATATGTGATTTGAAACAAACAGAATTAAATGAAAAAAAATTGCAGAGAAATCTTTTAGAATTTATAGTATTTTTTAAAATTATCATTTCATGAAGTTCTCGATTTAAAATCTACTGAGACAGATTCATGCTTAAGCTGATTAGGCAAATTATTCTTTTATAACATGTTTTAATGTTTAATTGTTATAGGATAATAAAATAATATGTCTTTAAAAGGGTTCTATATTTTTAATAGTCTGAACAAAATGAAAAATAAAAGACTAAAAGGGAAGAAGCCTTTAAGAAAGTCAGTAATAAGTATCAATATATAAGAATGCATGATTAAAAGATAATTAAAACTGACCCGTATTTATACACTCAACTCTTTCTAAGTTGGAAGACAGCAGGGGGCTTCATTAGATTTCGAATATCAATTATTGCCCAAGAAAACATTCAATGCTAGAACAGAAAGCATTCAGTTAACGGAATATTAATTTAATTTTCTACTTTTATTAGTTCGTTTAATACATTAATTCTTTTTGGAGTTTAATAATAATTATATTATTACATTATTATTATTAATTATTATTAATTATTATTATTATTAATAATAATACAATTTTAATAGATCAAAGAAACAAAATTTGTACTAAAAGATAATATTTCTGCCTTTGCTGAGTGGATCGGAATATGCCAAAACCCTTAAGTCAAATAAATTGTAGAAAATATTTTTGCTTTACTTCATTTATGAGTAAATGCTTAAGGTATTTATGCATTGTAAAGTTTTTCATAAGTTTTAGAAAGAGAATGTAATTTTCTGTAGTCTATATATAATCTGGTTTTCTTACCCTCCTCAATTTTAAGTATTAATCTTACAGGCTTATACGAAAATATTGGGTTATTTTAATCCCATGATCTTGCTAAAAGTGGTCAAAGTAGGAGCACAAATATATCTTTTAATATTTTTAATAGTTCTCCATAATTTTTAATTTAATTACAATTCTTGAAAAAAAACGTAAAGCATTTCCCTACAAAAATCTAGAAATATTTTTAAGTTTTTTACCATTTTATAAACAAATTTTGTCAAAGTACTCAAGCCATGAAATTATGTTCCTTTGACGGTTCTAATCCAAGGATACAATATTTATTATTTTCTGGTCCGCGCTTGCTCCCCGCAATGTCTTATCCAACTCAATATCTCTGATTTCACTATTCATGGTTACAATTATGTATTCGATTCACTTTGCACATATATACCTTTAAATATCTGATATCAAAACAAACACTTAAAATTTTACATAAAACTATTGAACGATGACTATTAAGCTTGTTTAATCAACTAGAAGAACATGAAATAAAATATCAGTTTCCTAAAACACTTCTATGATTCTTTGTATTTGTACAGCTTTAAAAGCCGTCCAAATACAAAGAATGTTAAAAAGATCTTAACACATTCAAATGTAAGAAAAATATTTTACAAATCGAAACAAATTTAACCGTTAAAAATAATTTTAACAAGATTTTAGGTATGATTGCACATTTTAAATTTTATACTTATTGATGACACATTAAATTTTAACACTTCAATTTCTCTATATCCTTTAATTTTTTAAATTTAAAGTTCAAATAGTTGGTAAAATTTTACCTTCCTTTGCTTCAGTTTTACTTAAAATTTTAGCTGTGATGAGGCTCTGTAATTGAAACCTGCAAATTTAAACAGTAAAATAACGGCAGAAAAAGTTGGAATTTTTTTTATCTTAGAATATAATTATAAATGTAAGATAAAAATTTGCTTTTAATGTCGCAGTAAAAGTAAATAGCAAGGAACTTTTTCTCCGTATTTCAGAAAACATAGTTTTCTGTTTTTATTGCGATATTTTTAGAAATAATATTATTATTAATTGTTAAATATCAACATACATTATTTATGAACTAATATATTTCATCTGTCGAATTCCAATAGAATTTCACAGCTCTGAATAACATTTCAAATTCTCAGAAATATTTCTTGCATAGTTATTTTAAGCGGGAAGAGGAGGAAGTAAACACTTTCTGTTCTATCAGTTTCTTTTCCTACATCGTAAATCTTTCGAAACAACCACTTAAAAGTTTTAATTTTCATTTTTGTACTGTTATCATTGGTTAAATACGTCGAGATCAGTAGCGTGAATATCATGGTTAGATAAGAAACTGAGATAAACACTTCTTTTCCTAGAATACTTAATCATGAAATGGGTATTGACATATGGATGCGATAACTTTTTTATTTTCCAGTTTGTTATATAAAGAAATAAAAACGCTTTCCGACATAGTCTTGGGCAGTATTTGAGGTCAGTTCGTAACTTATTAGTGTTTTCTTCATCATGCAATTCCACGTATTAGCTGTTTTGATATTTTGGAGTTTTTTAAGTTCCAGCGCTTCTGCCGAGAATTCCGCATGCGCTTCTATCTTATTAAAGAATATAACTGATGAAATTCAATCATCCATTGTTCTTAATCTGTTAAATAACACGCAAAGTCTACTGGAAGACGCAAAGAAATATACTACACTAAAAACTAGGTAAGATTTATGCTTCTACCTAAAACTTTTATGGAGAATACTACATTATCTTTTGAAGAAACTTGATAAGCATCATAATGGCTAGACAGATAATTTTTTCAATAATAATTTTTATGCTCTACCACTTTTTTTATTAAGAAGATTACTTTTAGATTTTTTAAACTAATGCCACAGAGAAAAATTAGCTTTCATATTGTTTTAATGTAGGTGGCTGCTAACGTTCAGATTCTTTTCAAATTGTACCACTTTTTAAATTATTTTCTGGTAAAATAGTAAACAAATAAGAACAAATCAAACATAAAGAGTAATATAATATTTAAAACAATTCGTTTTTTACTAAAATTTACTATAATTACTCTCATTTTTATAATCCGGTAAATTTCTAGTATTTTTTTAAATAATTTGATTGAAAAACCTAGCAATTTGTATAAAAAACTAATGTTACTATCTAAATTTCTTTAAGATGAAGATATCTATAACACAAATCTTCAAAATAACCCAAACTATAAGAAAAATGTATAAAGAAATTATACATACAATTATATTTTTTAATGTTAATATTTTACGTGATTCTTCCCCACTCTTGTATGAAAACAGTTCCAAATAAAAAAAATAACTATTTTACATCTACTTTTTTAAGTTATTTTACTATCTATAGTGCTTGATTTATTTCTTAAGATTATTATTGCATTATTTGGATAATTATAAGGAATATCGTGATAATATTAAATATTGTTATTGAAAACCTATTTTTGAGAATTACGCGATTGCTTTTTTTCTTACTGTAAACAATTTATAATTCAGTTATAAAATATATTGAAATTCTATTTAGTGATATATTTTATTAGACATCTCTAATATTTTTTCTTACAGTTAGCATGAAATAATTTTTTAAAAGTTTTGTAAATTATAGAGCTTGTCGTTTATAGCCTGCAAGTTCACTAATATTTAATTTTTTTTTACATTTTCTTATAGGAAGTATTTGTTCTGAAACCACAGAACATTTTGTATAGACCTAATATAATCCTTTCAATAGACTAAAATTATCAAGTTGCAGTGTTTTTTTTCAGTTATATTTTACTGCAGAAAATAATCCACAGTACATGTTTAAAACATCAGCATACATTTTAATAAAATTTTATCATATTGCTTCGTATTCATCGATTTAACCATGTTTCTCAGATTCTGTGAAAGTCCAACGTCTTTGTTACAGAATGACAGTAATGTATGCCACGTCTGATGTACTGAGAGATATCGTGGTTCATAAATATTTTACGTCCTCAATAGCAATAAAAAATTCATGCAATAATTGTATTAGGATATAATACTATGGGTTGCAATCGAAAAATGTTTGAAAAATTAATCTCTATCTCTAAATCGATCAAACTTCTCTTCTTTAAATTTTCTTAATATTTTTCATTTTCTGGAGTCGATTGAAATCCTACACTGCTTATGAATGAATGTTTTCTTGTGTAGTAACTATATCTACTGTATATAAAGAAAACTTTTAAGAATTTGAAATTTATAGCATTTTTGGAAATAAAACTGAACATTTAGTTAATTTTTGCAGCAAATAATATTTCTTTAATAAGCTGTAACTCTGATTTTGATCGTTGTAAAAGTAAACAAAATTATTTAGAAAATAGAAACAAATATAACTATAAAAATTAAAAAAATATAAAATTGAGCAAAATATTTTCGAACATAGACAGTCAACTTAAAGAGAGGAGTTTAGCTTACATATTTCCCATACTCTTCCAGTACTATGCTATAATAACAGAAATGAGAGATAAAAAAAATTAAAAACTTTTATGTGTTAGAATATTTAGTTGGGAACGAGTATTGACCTGTATATTTTTCTTCATGGGTATTATATTTTATAAACATAAAGTATTATATTTTTCTACATGGGTTACGTATACAAATAAATAAATATGCTTTTCTGAACAGTCTGGAGTAGTATTTGGGTATAGATGTTTATATTGTGGCTGTCATTATCATAGTATTCCATGTATTAATTGTCCTATCAATCTGATTTACAGTGGTTCTTCTAAGGATACCCAATGTTCTTCGTACCTTTGGAAGAATATAACTGATGATATTCAATCATCCATCGTTGTTACTTTATTAAATAATGCCAAAACTCTACTGGAAGATGTGGAAAAATACACTACAATGAAAAGGTAAGATTTAAGTTTCAATCAAAATTATTTATGAAGAAAATCTTATATTTCCTGGAGAATTAATATTTACTTCATAATGGTTTTACAAACAGCTTTCCATTCAATAGTAACTTTTATGGGCAATAAATTTTTTAAATTTATAAAGATTACCACCTGATACTCTATTATTATAAATTACCATTCATTTACATAATTTTTATTTAAAACTTAAGATACAAACCGAGAACATCTATAATACACATTTCACATGTTCATCATACTTTGATTTAAAAAAAAGAAACAATATAGGAATCACTTAATAATTTAGTGAAAAAATTTTGAAATATTTATATGGATTTGACATTATTTAAAAAAAAAGTTATATAATTATTTAGTTGCACTCTCTGAATTGTAATTAAATTTTACTCTAGAAAATATTCCACAGTAAATGTTTGAAACGTTAACTTAAATTATGCATCACCCCGTTCATGTACTTTTTCGTAAATTTTTATTGGAAAATATTATTTTGGACACTCTCAGAAATATTATTTTCCAGCATCCTTCTATTTGACACAAAATGAAATACATGCTTTGAAAAAATATATGGCATTAGTTATGTTGTAAAATTTATCTGTGCAAGCTACCTTTTAGTTACTAGAATAGATTTTAGTCCATAATGTATAAAAAGTCAGATAGCATTGAATTATCTAAAGAAAAACAAATTTAATATTTATCGTGGATAATTTTTAAAGTGTCCATAAAAATTTTTAAGTCCCCTGATAACCACAAATATTTTAATAAAGTGAAAACTAATTCAAATTTTGAGAACTACGTAGCATAAATATATATGAAAAATTTTAAGAAAAAAATAAAATTAGCTGGATATAAAAATAAGGTTTTATAAGTAATGCTTCCAAAAAAATGAACAAATCTGTAATTGAGGGTATCAATGGATTTAGGATAGCCTAATTTGTCATACCTTGGAACCCCTATTGAGGCGGAAACCTAAACATATCGGTACAACTAGCATTTAGCCCGTCATATGACGGTATCGGTAAAATTTTGCTTACACTAAATCAACAAAAATTCAGTATGGATGCATCTAACCATTCCAGGTCTTTTGACCACCGCGGAATGTAATTGGCTCACAGATGTGGGTTCCGGGAAAATCCTCCGAAGGTTGCCAAAGTTCAACAGCACTACTCAGAAAACGATGTCAAATAGGGAGGGGTACAGTTAAATTTCTCACACGAGCGAGCTGGATGAGTGATTTAGCGATCAGTGGTTGGGCTGTTTGAATGACCCTATAATTCCAAACTGTGTGGTTATGTATGAAAAACAAACACACAAACTTCTTAATTTTCAGAGATATATAACTTAAAAACTAGATATTTATTAGTCCGTGAAATAGACTCCTAGACCTTTATGAAAAGAATTTGTTGTTAATTCTGGTGATAAAATTTCATTGCAACAAAAAAAAAAAAAATAGATGATTACATTTAAAATCTCCTATATGTACCTAATATATTACTTAAGCCAAATATAAAAAAAAAATTGTTTACGTAATATCTAAGTTCCGTGATAAAACGTATGAAAATAATGTAGATGATATTTAAAAAATTTAAAATCAGAAATGATTAAATGAGATGTTTAAAAGAATAACGTTGTATAACTAGAAAAAAAATGTTATTTTTACCCAAACTTCTGAATTTTCAAAGATATATAACTTAAATACTACATATTTTTTCCTCCGTGAAAGAGACTCCTAGACTTTAATGAAAGAATTTATTGTTAATTCCGGTAATAAAATTTCATTGAAAAATAATAATAATAATAGATGATTAAATTTAAAATCACAACATATGCACCTAATCTATTATTTCAGCCAAATATAAAAGAAAATTGCTTGCGTAATATCTAAGTTCAGTGATAAAACGTATGAGAATAATGCAAATCATATTTAAAATAAGAAATGATTAAAGGAGATGGTTAAAGGTATGCCGTCACAATACTAGAATAAAATGTTATTTTTACCTATTTATTATGTGATAAATTGATAAATGTAATCGCCTGCACTCAACCAAGGAAAATAGAATTCAAATAATGACATTAAACGCTCGAAAAGAGGGGAATTGATAGATTTCGGACGTTTTATAGACGACAGTGTTTTTTGCTGAGATATGAAGCATATTTATACCAATTTATTTTAGAATCGGATCTATAGATTAGGACAAGATACTCTTCACTCGCTTTGAATTTTGCTATACCTAACTTCTCAAAAATCCAATATGGAATTTTTGTACTGTGCGTGTCTGAAAGAAATATTTTTTTTATTGAAATATAGCCTTTTGACTTTTTTATTCATTTAAGCCTAATCACTGAGAATAATTTTAAAGAAAAATATTGTCCAAAAATTGTAAATTTATATAATTCAAATACATATTACTATAACTGCTTATTTTAATTACGTTCCTGTTGAAACTGTAAGTGAGGGACCAATGGATTGCTCCGAGATCAAGGACAAAAATCCTCTTGCCCACAGTGGGATCTACAAAATCTGGCCTGTGAACCGAGTGGTCAGCTGTCCGATTGATGTCTACTGCGACATGGATGATGATGGAGGAGCATGGACGGTAATTATTTTTACTATCTAACCTTATAGAAAACTAACTGTACATAGATATGCATTTGAATTTCATAGAATATCAGCCGATTCAATTTAATGGGGTAATTTGTATTAATCATCACATTTTAGCTTGTAGGACAACGTATAGGTAAAAATAATCTCTTTGTCATTGATATGCTTTTTCAAAATGACATTCCAAATTTTTTAGTAAAAGAAATTTTCACACGTTTTAGGTTTGTATATATAATACGTTGAAGAAGGACATCGTCTGTCCTCTGACAAAGTGATTTATTTTCAGCACAAGGCATAATCAAGCATAAATACAGAAGACAATACTAATAGCCCTTGAGTAAGAGCTTCAACTTAGTAAAAACCTGACTACATAATTTTTTTAATTTGTTTAAAAGAATATTACAGGGTTTTTTGGTAGTTTTTTCAAATTTAGATTTAGTTATTGAAGATTAAAAATATTTTTATACAGCCACTTAAATTAACAATAAGTCTAGATATCTGTACTTATGTACGTGCTTTAAAAGTGTAACAGTTTGCCCAACATCCTTTAACAGTTTTGTTTATAAAAAAGAATTTTTTATTGATAAGCTGTAAAGTTTTGAAAGATAGATCTCCAGTTTTAAGTTACTATGACTTAGATTGAACACGATACTTTCCTTACCTAATTTCTGTTTGAGTATATTTGATTTTTGTTAATTGTATATATATTTTTTATATTTGTTTTGATCTTAAAAAAAGATTATCTTAATATACTTATACCAGGTTCTTCAAAGGCGAGGTGATTTCGGCAGTAGCAGTGATTATTTTTTCAAAGACTGGCAGTCTTATAAAAATGGATTTGGTGATCTTTCAAAAGATTTCTGGATTGGTAAATTTTTCTCAAATCACATTATTTTATATTTAAAGTGTATCATTCCTTTTTAATTAGGATTCATCAATCTAAGTAAAATTTTAATAAGAGTAATTATTCAGAGTTATGCTATTCAAGCTTTCAGCTGGAATATATACTTGAATTTGTATTTTTCTCATTTCACATTTTAATATAAAAACTCAAAATACAACTTTATACCCGAACTTTATACTCGGAAATCGCCAAGTTCAGTCATGTTCTTTTTCTTAGACTTTTAACAATCTACTGCACTGAAGCTTTGTTCAGTAAAACACGATGAAGGAAATAAAATTAAAACTTCTGTACTTTATCTGAGGAGTGTCAAAAAACAGCCCGTAGTGGAATTCCAGAATTATATAAAAAATATGACATTAATTATAGTAAATACAATATCTTAGGTGTCAACTCTATCTATTTTCTCTAAACCCGCTACATGGAAGGCTTCCCCTGAAGGCAATAGAGAACTTATGCTTTTAGCAATTAAAAAGAATAGAACCAAATAATCCATAGCTTATGGTAATAAAGGATGCTAAAAATAGCAGCAAAAAAATTTCTTACTTTTTTTCAAAAAAAAAGTTATTTAAACACATTCGCATTAAGAAATTTAAATGATTTTACTTGTTAAAAAAAACTCAACAGCACTTTTTTATGTCGGCACCAGATTTAATGGAAATTCCGATTCGTCGCACTTCCGATAACAATCTTCTTCCCCTACTCTTCCTTCTTGAAAAAAATCTTTATTCCAATAATATCAAATGAATGAATAGAAGAAAGAAAACTAGACAAATTTTACCAAGGAATGATGAAAGGTCTGTCGTTAGTAGTCAGTATATCAAGGATTTTTGCTATTGGTTGTAAATTTTTCTCCCTTTATCCCAAAAGAATTTTGCCTCATTTTATTTCCTTAATTAGTTGAAATATGTTAACGGCTGAAATAGCTGTAATAAAGGGTAAAGGTTAAAGGAACGTAAAGGGTATGCATTAAAGGGTAAGCCTCGCTTGATAATAAATGGATACCAAATTAAAATTAATGTGAAGACCATATCTTATATTGGATAAGTTTTTTAAAAAAGTGTAAAAAATAATGCAAGTGAAGAATGAAAAAAATTAAAATTGCATTACATAAAAAAACTTGGTTTTATAAAACGAATAACATTTTTATTTTCTTCATAAACTTAAAAAAAAATTATTTAAACTTTCGGTGGTTGATCTTTGTAACTGACGAAAGGAAAAGCAACTACAATTCTTACACCATTATTTAAAATGAATCAAGGCATCTATAAATATAAAAATATCAATAACCGATGTCAAAATCTATTACAGATAATCAAAAATTGGAGCGATGTTTGTAGTAAATAATTGCTGTTAAGCTATAATAGATATAGATCACAATACCTTTTTAGCATGTGTAATCAATAAAATGTAAAATACTTTTAATATAATTGGAGAGCATTCTGTTACCACTGAATTTATACTTCATTTTTATTACTTTTTTAAATAAAATCCATCCTGAAAGGATGAAATTTTATTTCAAAAAGTAGTGAAAATGAGGTATAATAAATAAAATATTAATTTTTATTTAAAAATAAAACATTATCTAATTCCAGTGTATATGTCATATGTTTTATAGCACTGAGTGTAAATTTTACAAATTGTCGTATGTCTACCATGAGTTTAAACAAGGCAAAAAAAATTTCCAAAAATTATGGTGAACAATCGTTTTGATAAAAAGACTGCACTATGTTATGGAAACGACATAAAATTAAAATTTCAGGATTTTGCACTCAAAATATGTTAAAATATTTGATTCGCACACACAAAAAAAACATATTTTTATATTTCTTTTACGATTTCAGAGATTTATTCTAAATGTTCAAATTTTTGCAGGTAATGACATTATATTTGCTTTGACGATTATTTTTTCAAAGTGTTAAAATGTTCCTCATGTGTTTCAATTTTTATTTACTTATTATTTAAAAACATATTATCAAGATATTCCGGACACTTTTACAGTTTTTAGAGGAATTTAACTTTTTGCATGTCTACTAAATTTCGTCATTTTTAAAAAAATTTTCTGAATTTAAATCACGTCATAATAAGCGAAATATTACCAATTTTACAATGACTACAGAGACTCATTTTACAGTACACGAAGAGTGTTAAGTAAAACTTTAGAAATCTATATAGTACCAATATTAAAATAAGAAAACAAATGTCAGAAGGAATTTTTTAAATACATTACCCAAATTTAAGAAAAATTATGCAACGGAAAATAAGAAAATATTTAATTTTTTATTAAACTTAAGCATTATATACTTAGTGTCGTAGGTTTCATAACACTGAGTGAAAATTTTACAAGAGGGTTTTATGTCTAAAGCTAGTTTGAAATGCATGAAAAAATAATTTTAAAAAATACGTTTTGAAAAAAAAAATTACAAAGTTATGGAAAAGGAATAAAGGTAAAATTTCAGGGGTTTGCACATAAAATTTGAGGAGATACTTGATTGCCACACAAAAAATATTTTTATATTTCTAATCCGATTTGTGAGATTTAATGAAAATGTTTAAAATTTTGCAGGCAATGACATTATATTTGCTTTGACTAACATAAAAGCAAACATCGTGAAATTTACTCTGACTGACTGGGAGGGGAACCAAACATTTGCCACGTACGACGAATTCTGGATTGCGGATGAATTTAACAATTACACCCTGCACGTCAGGGGATATAGTGGCACAGCAGGTAATAACTACCAATATCACTTTTATCTGAAGTTAAATAGAATAAAAGATTTTAAATAATAAATATGTTTATAAATGTGTTTTTTTCTCAATGAAATATCGTGACTGATTATATATGTGACTGATTACATAAGAAATATATGGACTATTACAAAAAAAGTTTCAAACAAGATGAGAATGTGTTTTACGAAGTGTTTAATTTTAAATATCAATTCTAAAAAATTATAATCATTTTCATACATTTTACAGTTTTTTCAAATTATATGGAGATATCAAGAAGAGGAGTTCTAAGCTATCATAGCACAGTAAAAATAAAATGCAAATAATGTGAAACAGACGGATTGATCTTCTCTCATTAACTGAAGACATGGTGGAGTACCAGTAAACAGACGCTTTACAAGTTTCTTTTTTTTTAAGTTGCAATTTTCGTGGAATCATGGTACAACCCTTAAATTATTATTTGTCTCAATATGGAGACCAAGACATTGACCGAGGTGTACAAATCCAAATCCAATCCATAACAAGGCGGCAGATTTTTATGCTGCTATAATTCAATATCTAGTTCTACAATGCAAGACGTATCTTGATATTAGTGAAAATTAAGTTAAAAAGTAAGTTAATGTACAGGGTTTTATGTAAAAACAAAATTAGTAAAGAAAATATTAGTCTATTTTAAATTGTGAAACACGAACTTGGTTATAAAAATATGCCTCCTAGCCTCCTACCTGCATCCTATATTAATCCAGATCAGTAATTAACGTTTGTCTCAGTGTTCATATCGCTAGAAGCTTTGCAAAATATTTTATTTTTAATCTTTTTTTATACATGGTTCATAGATAAGTCCTTAAACAGCCATTTTCTTTACAAGTGTTAGTTGTAGCCATATACTTCCAATTACAAAATGTTTCAAACAAAATAAGAATGTGTTTTACGATGCGTTTAATTTTAAATATCAATTTTAAGAAATTAAAATTATTTTAATATATTTTCCAGTTTTTTTTTTCAAATTATATTTATTATAGATTTAAACTCGTCCTAAGTAGCATAAGACAAAAAGTTTGATTTCTCAGTGACAATACTCTAGATTTTAATATCTATATTAAAATTCAAAATGTAAAAAATATAAAGATTTTTCTTTGGCAATGGTTAATGAACTAGTTACTGTAATTATTGATTGAAATTAGGTTACAAGGGACCACTTGTGGTAATGAAAAGGGAGATTATGAGTTTTGTTTTACTAGAATATACAGCATATATCTTCTTTTCTCATCATTTTATATTTATTAGTAATATCCCCGTTTTTTCCATAAATGGGACTTTCTAATGGGAAATCTTTTTGTTATAATTCTTAGGACTACATTCAATATACACAGTGTTAACAAGAAATAAGTTCCCTTTTTCAGAGAACTCTAGAATACGCTCTATAGTTCGAAATGCGATATAATTGATGCTACAGATAAATCAAATGATGCGCTTGACAGCTGTGATATAAAAAATATTAGAACAAAAATCCTAATATAGGTGGCGCTGTAATATATATAAGCCATTTAATATGCTTTATAAATGCTAAATAATATTGAAAAGTATCATTAAAATTTCTCAATATATCCCCCTTTATATTCAACAATATACCGTAATCGAAGAACCATATTTTCCACAGATGACTCGAATTAGTCTGCCGGAATATCAAGAACATCGAGTCGAATGCCGTCCTGCCGATCTGGCATTTGACGGTAGATCTTGTCCTCCAGGAAATCCCAAAGCCAAATATTCTCAGGGGTAATATCTGTAAAACGATCATCTTGCATAAGGCACGTGCAGACATTGGACCTCCTCCTACCTGCTTCATACGCCAGAATTCTTTTAGAACTTCAAAGTAGTTCTGCTGGTTCTGGTAAAACAGTTTGACTACTAGCGTTCTTTCTTGCAAAGGGGTAGTATGATGTGTAAACAAGAAACTAAATGCCTGACTTACTTAATGAAACTAAATAAATACTGTATGGGCTACACGTCACTTACAGGCGGATTTTGTACTAAGACATTTATGTAATAAATGTCAAAAGGACCATTTCAATTATCTGTAGTTGCAATTGTATCTCATTAAGACCAATACAACGTTTTCTAGAGACCTTAGAAGTGAGAAACGTATTTACTGCTAACCCTGTATTTATATATATATTGGATAGTAATTTATGCATACATATTATATATATCTCTATATATCAAATAGTTTAACATCAAATAAATTAACTGCTGCGAAAATTATTTATATATTTAAAATTTTTATAATTAAAAATGTAGGCTATTTTAACATTGTTTAAAGTTTTAGCATAATTTATGCATAAATTTCAAATTATGTATAAAGTTATATTTTTATAAACAATTATATTTGGAAAAGAAATTTATTTTGAGAATTTAAAATGTTTTTTGCGGACGATATTTATTTTCTTATGCGGAAGACTCTAAAACATTTTCTTACTAATAATGAGGATAAAAACTTCATTATTAGGTTATTTTTTAAATAAGAAACTTTACATAAATAATTTTAGGGTAAAAACGTTATCACAATATATATATATATATATTATTGGAAATAATAACGGACATAAATGCTTAAAAAAGATGTTTTACAAAGAAAATTTCTGTTTCTTTCATCAATAATCCTGAGACATTTTAAGATAAAAAGACAGGGTTTTCGAAATGTGTTAAAATACTTTTCACTTGTTCATGATAACGAAATATTTTCTAAACCACTGTAGAATTTCAAACATAGCTTTTTAATTAAACTGTTTGTCCATTTCATGTAAAGAGTAACTTTACATCTTATTTCGAAATTTTTTATATGCCATAGTATTAAAAAAGGTAATTTGATAAAATATAACTAATATTTTTATTGTGTTTCTTTAAAATTTATTCCTGATATTTTAGGAGACTCTTTTTCTTATCATAATGGGTATCAGTTCAGCACAAAAGATAAGGATAACGACATACATGGCTCTAGATCCTGTGCAGATTTTTATAAAGGAGCTTGGTGGTACAGAGCATGCCGTTACTCAAGTCTTAATGGATTGCATTTAAACATAGAAAATCATAAATCATCTAATGGTATTGTATGGATAGGATTTAAAGGAGATCAATACTCTTTGAAAGATTCGGTAATAAAAATACGCCCTAA
>CM063498.1:131611814-131705251 GCA_032207245.1 Pardosa pseudoannulata
CACGGATCGGCCGATTATCTACTAGAACATCGGGGTGGTTACCCGTCATCCTTGCGGCCGATGGAGAATTTTCATTACATGCGACCTCGCCTCCTCGAAAGGTCGCTCTGCTTAGTTTTAATCGTTTCGGCGGCTTGGAGATTGACCTGATCGACGATATGGCAACGGCGATCGGGAACGACGGGTTGGGGATCGGCGTCTAGTTGGACTAGGAAAAGAACGGCATTCGGGACTTGGTCGGCGAAACTCATCGTCAGTGTCATCGAAGTTCTGTTGGCAAGCTCGATAATCGTCAAATACGACCTTCCTCTCACGGCAATAGCGTACGACGTGTCCAGGGCGTCCACAATGGAAACAAACTGGTCTGTTGTCGGTCGTTCTCCCTAGGTCCGTTTTCCTGGGCTGTGGTGCTGATCTCTGGTCAGAACTTCTGGCTTTCCTCGTTACAGCGACTGCATACGTGGGACGTCGTTGGGAAACTGCAGACTTTGCGACCACTGGCGCCAAAGCTCTTTCGACTTCGTCTTGGATGACGGTCTGTAGCGGCTGGGAATTGGGGTCCGGAAACTCGTCGACTTGATTTACTACTCGATTAATCTCTTCGCGTACAATTCATCGGATAAGAGACACTAAATCGGTCTCGTCCTCCATGGCTGAAACTGGTATGACGTTTGGTAGTCTCTCAAATCTTCGGCCAATTCTTTTTTGCCTCATGACTTCAATATAGTTGCACCACTTGATGAAATCAGCCGTAGTCTTCACTTCTTTCATTAGGAGCACTTGGTACACGTCTTCAGCAATGCCTTTCATAAAGTGAGACACATTCTCGTCCTCGGACATTAAAGGATTGATTTCTTGACAAAGCCCTAATACAGTCTGAATGTTGGACTGCGTACTCTCCTGCCCTTTGAGCTCTACATTTCAGTTCATCTTCTGTCTTTTTTGTGTATTTGTGGCGATCGCCCAAAAGTTCATTTAAACCCTTCTTCAATGCGTCCCAGGAACCCAAGGTATCTTCATTATTTATGCACCATTGCTTGGCCGTACCGTCTAGGAAAAAATAGACGTTTGCGAGACACATCATTTCATCCCAGTTGTTGAACTTGGCTACTCGATCGTATTCCGCAAGCCATTTCCCGGGGTCGACTCCAGGCTCCCCACGAAAGGTTGATGGGCTCCTTAAGAGAGAGAAGGTAGGAGTTACCACAACAGGCTTCGTATCTTCCGGCATGATTTCTTTCTTTCTGTTTTCTGGGTCGTACAGGCCAAATTCCGGAGGTAATCCTCTTAAACGGAAACTTCTGCGAACACTTTCAGAGTTATCCACAATGGCGAAATCGGTACCCGGTGTCTCCACCATATTTGTCACGAAGATTCGAATGAACACACCGTTTAACTTAACAGAACAATCTATTGAATCTAAGTAGCAACTCGCAACATTACAGGATCGAGAAGTTGCCTACAACTAGTGGGTATCAGCTTTTATACCCGAACAGATTATTCAAGAAATAACTACTTTACATATTAAAGAAAGATCTAGAATGTTCAAGAACATAAGGAAACAATAAATAACATTTTTAAATTAAAAATCCGTACTTTCGATAAACTGCCATGCAAGCATCGAACCCACAATCTTCGGGTCTGGATCGCGCGCTTTGACCATTCGGCACTGAGTCGTTGGCTAAGCTTCTTTATGCGGCATTATATTTATATATATATATATATATATATATATATATATATATATATATATATATATATATATGAGATAATAACATACTCATTGCATGTGGCCGCTCTCTCTGACCTCAATAAATAAATAGACTGGTTATGTGGTTTTTGGCCAGACGGCTTTATTCCCGATCCTAAAGGCAAGTAGTTACAAGGTAACATCTATGAGTAACTTTTAATTTTGAATTTTAGGAAAGGAATAATTTTGAAGGTCCCGGCCACGAAAAGGTGGGTAAGGCATAAATCGTGAGGTCTGAATTTCATCTTAAATTCTGATGTATACAAGAAAAACATTAATGCCTTGAAAAAAAATATGATTAGTAGTCCCAGTTCGATACACTAATTGATTTCTTCAATAATCTTCTTATTATCTATAGATACACTTAGTTATTATTCTTTTTTTATGTCACATTATATTACATCACAATATTTAACGTTAAAAGACACGAATGAAGTAATAAGAGCTAAAATTAATTTTAAGGTAATTCTATTAATGTAAGCAAAGCAGTGGGACGTGCGGCCACTTTCATGGGCTATTGTAATCGTAGTTTATTGGTAGGTGATTTAGGCTATTATAAACTTTTTTCGAAGCTTTAACACATGATTATTTAAAATTTAGCATATAAAAATCGCATCTTAATACTTCATTGGATAATATTAATAGGCTCCCCTTACACGCCTCATGAATTTATTCTGTACTCTTTCTACATTAATTTGATTTCCCGACAAACGACCAGACAACAGTTGCGTAAAGAGCTGTAGGTGAAATTTCAGTCTCACATAGCAGGATTTTATTTTTCATATTTAAGTGTTTACTATTAAGGAACATTTCTAAATTCTCATGTTTTCCTATAATTTTATTTTTAATATTAGCTTTGTAGGCTCTCCGGGTTAGTTTTTTTATCAAGGATTACTCCCAAGTATTTTACGGAGTTCTCCTAGTTGATTACCTCGTAAAGTACAATCTAGGGCGAGTTTTGGATTTACGGGTGAAATAAATGGCATGACACTGAGAGCGCCCTCTGGGTAATTCCTGCTGCATTTTTGGACAGGTCATTACTATAGATTTTGGCCACAATTGATTTTTTTTACCATGCTACAGTGCATAAGAAAATTGAATGAATAATAAGAAAATAATAAGATAAATATCAGAAAAATATTTTTTAAGAAAAATAAGCTAATGATGGTGATGATGTAGATTGCTTTAATAATTTTTTTCCATCCACATTGATATTGATGTTTGGTTTAATTTTGAAAGTAGAAATAAAATTACCAAAATATTATGCCTTTAGAAACTAAAATCGTATTTTAAACCTAGATTTATTAAAATAGTAAATTCAAATTTGAACTGAAAAAACAGTAAATACGGTGTTTAAATAAAATTTAATATGGTTTTGTAATTAATTAAACTTAAGAATTTTATTGATTACATAAAGTTTGAAACACACTTTGATTTTCATTAATACATTAAAGGTTAATTTATATAATTATTGATATTCTTTTAGATTTGTTGCAGTTTCAAACAATTTTTGTTTTTACGTAATTAATAGTATTATTTTGGAGTTGTGATTTATTTCACTCATTAAAGTATAATTTTGAAAATTTTAAGCAAGAAAAATATTAATTTTGAGAATGACGTGTTTTCTGCAATTAACACTGAACACTGTTAACAAGACATCTTTTCATCTGTGAAAATTCTCGTTTAAAATGATATTATGTTGCAAAAAAGTTTATATACTGTTTGAAATATTTCAAAGTATTTTGATATATAAATTTGTTAAGCACTTAAATTTGTTAAATGCTTAAAGCGTTCAATTTCAGAGGTAAAAAAAAAACAACTATATCTTTAAACTAGCTACAGGCAAAATTAATGGTAGAGAGCTGCTCTTCGGAACCGGAGTTTGCGGGTTCGAATCCCGATGAGGCATGGATGTTTGTAGCCTTTCGGAATCGGCTTTAAGCTGTAGGTCCCGGTTTCATTAGCCCTCGTGTGCAAACAGTAGACCGTAGCATTCCAAACCAAACCATTGAGATTGGATATAATAGAATATAATATAGAATATTAATTACAGAATATTAATTAAATCTTTTTCTTCCACTTTACGCAAGTTAAGGATCGAATGATAAAACCAGACTAAAATACCAGACTTTCTACTTGTACAACACACTAAATACGAAGCCTCCTTGCTAACAATGGATTTAAAAACTATCGAGCATTCGTAAGAAAATTTTTTTTTAAATATCAGAAAGATGATACAAGCGAAAGGAACAAAAAGCAGCAGTTAGTTGTAAAGGTTAAAGTAGTAATAACGCTAAAAATATTGCAGAGTACCACACAACTTAATAATACATTAAAATTATCATTAAGCTCTAACGCACATCCAACAGAACAGTATTTAAATCTTTCTTTACCCATGTATTGCAGAATAGAATTCTGAAGCCTAATTCTCTAAATGCCACATTTTCTTGTTATACAATACACAGAAAAAATCTTGAACACCCCCCCCCCCAATTACCACATATAAGTTTTATCTAGTATCTACGGGAAGGATTTAAAAAATCATAAAATACAAAACCTCAACTAATAGATATTTAAAACAGCTTTAGAAGAATATTGTAAAACAGTGTTTGAACTAAAACCTATATGAAGTTTAACATAATAAGGTACAAAAGTTATTATTAATGAATATCCTATTAATGCACATGTAACTATGAACATCCTGCAGATTATTATTTAAATCTTTTTTCTGTCCTGTCATGTAAGATGAAGACGTAAAGCAAAATGTTCTAAATACCCCACTTTGTTGTTTTGTAACAAACAAAAGGGCATGAAACATCTCCAGAGGTATGAGAATGAAATAGTATGGATTTTCATATTGTTTTGGGTGCAGGCCTCGTAGTGATAAATGGAGCGCAAGTGCTAATGTTACTGAGGTTTCAGGAAGTATTGGAGTTTGTAGCGGGTTCGTCCACGATTGATTGGGCAAGTCAGCGATCCTGAAGTCGTACGTCGTACTGACATTCCAAAAACTACTATTTGGGTGGCACTAAGTCATACCATCCGATGCTATCTGTACCAAACTCTTTGTCATTAAGAACTGTTACATGGCGATTTTTTTAACCAAAAAACAATTTTCTGTGTGGGTGTTTCAAAAAAGGGTGGAAGATGACGTGTTAAACATGTTTTAGTGTGACTAAACCATTTCACATTCAGAGAATCTCACAACTCGCACAACTGCAGAATTAGTGCTACCGAAAATCCCAGAACTTTCTCTCTAACAAACTCCCTTGTAGGACGAGAAAGTTATGTTCTGGTGAAGATTTACCACATCTACTATTATATATATATATATATATATATATATATATATAATATATAAATAGATAGATAAATAGATATAGATATACATATATATATAAATACATACATACATATAAATACATATACATATATATATATATATATATATATATATATATATATATATATATATATATATATATACTATACTATACATATTTTAATGAGATAATAACATACTCACTGCATGCGGCTGCTCTGTCTGACCTCAATAAATAAATGGACAGGTTATGTGGTTCTTTGGCCAGACGGCTTTATTCCCGATCCTAAAGGGAACTAGTGACAAGGTAACATCTATGAGTAACTTTGAATTTTGAATTTTAGGAAAGAAATCATTTTGAAGGTCCAGGTCCACGAAAAGCTGGGTAAGGCATAAATCGTGAGCGTGGATTAAGCTTGTAGTCCTTCGTGGCATATACCTTCCACGCGTCTAGTACCTTGTTTCTTGGCCAGTATCTTCTATCAACAGTTCACTTCTGCCACAGTCTATCACAGCTCGAGAAGGTTCTAAAAAGTCCCATCCGATGATTTCGTCATGACTACAATGCTGTAGGACGATGAATTCAACAGGCAGCTCTCGTCTATTTATAACGACAAGCAGAACGCATTTTCCCAGTGGCCTAACAAAATTGCCATTAGCGACTTTCAGCATAGTGTTCTTGGCGTCAGCGAACATAACTTTCTTTAAGGATCGTCGAAACTTATCGCAGACCACAAAAAACGAGGCTCCAGAATCTACTAGAGCACGGATCGGCCGATTATCTACTAGAACATCGGGGTGGTTACCCGTCATCCTTGCGGCCGATGGAGAATTTTCATTACATGCGACCTCGCCTCCTCGAAAGGTCGCTCTGCTTAGTTTTAATCGTTTCGGCGGCTTGGAGATTGACCTGATCGACGATATGGCGACGGCGATCGGGAACGACGTGTTGGGAATCGGCGTCTAGTTGGACTAGGAAAAGAACGGCGTTCAGGACTTGGTCGGCGAAACTCATCGTCAGTGTCATCGAAGTTCTGTCGGCGAACTCGATAATCGTCAAAAACTGCCTTCCTCTCACGGCAATAGCGTACGACGTGTCCAGCGCGTCCACAGTGGAAACAAACTGGTCTGTTGTCGGTCGTTCTCCATAGGTCCGTTTTCCTGGGCTGTGGTGCTGAACTCTAGTCAGAACTTCTGGCTTTCCTCGTTACAGCGACTGCATACGTGGGACGTCGTTGGGAAACTGCAGACTTTGCGACCACTGGCGCCAAAGCTCTTTCGACTTCGTCTTGGATGACGGTCTGTAGCGGCTGGGAATTGGGGTCCGGAAACTCGTCGACTTGATTTACTACTCGATTAAGCTCTTCGCGTACAATTCAGCGGATAAGAGACACTAAATCGGTCTCGTCCTCCATGGCTGCAACTGGTAAGACGTTTGGTAGTCTCTCAAATCTTCGTCCAATTCTTTTTTGCCTCATGTCTTCAATATAGTTGCACCACTTGATGAAATCAGCCGTAGTCTTCACTTCTTTCATTTGGAGCACTTGGTACACGTCTTCAGCAACACCTTTCATTAAGTGGGACACATTCTCGTCTTCGGTCATTAAAGGATTGATTTCTCGACAAAGCCCTAATACATTCTGAATGTTGGACTGCGTACTCTCCTGCCCTTTGAGCTCTACATTTCAGTTCATCTTCTGTAATTTTTGTGTATTTGTGGCGATCGCCCAAAAGTTTATTTAAACCCTTCTTGAATGCATCCCAGGAACCCAAGGTATCTTCAATATTTATGTACCATTGCTTGGCCGTACCGTCTAGGAAAAAATAGGCGTTTGCGAGACACATCATTTCATCCCAGTTGTTGAACTTGGCCACTCGATCGTATTCTGCAAGCCATTTACCGGGGTGGTCTCCAGGCTCTCCACGAAAGGTTGATGGGCTCCTTAAGACAGAGTAGATAGGAGTTACCACGACAGGCTTCGTATCTTCCGGCATGATATCTTTCTTTCTTTTTTATGGATTGCTTTAATAATTTTTTTTAATCCACATTCATATTGATGTTTGGTTTAATTTTGAAAGTAGAAATAAAATTACCAAAATGTTATGCCTTTAGAAACTAAAATCGTATTTTAAACCTAGATTTATTAAAATTGTAACTTCTTTTTAGAACTGAAAAAACAGTAAATATGGTGTTTAAATAAAATTTCATATGGTTTTGTGATCAATTAAACTTAAGAATTTTATTGATTACATAAAGTTTGAAACATACTTTGAGTTGCATTAATACATTAAAGGTTAATTTATGTAATTAATTCTATTCTTTTAGATTTGTTGCAGTTTCAAACAATTTTTGTTTTTACGTAATTAATAGTATTATTTTGGAGTTGTTGTGATTTATTTTACTTACTAAACAATAATTTTGAAAATTTTAAGCAAGAAAAATATTAATTTTGAGAATGACGTGTTTTCTGCAATTAACACTGAACACTGTTAACAAGACATCTTTTCATCTGTGAAAATTCTCGTTTAAAATGATATTATGCTTCAAAATAGTTTATATACTGTTTGCAATATTTCAAAGTATTTTGATACATAAATTTGTTAAGCGCTTAAATTTGTTAAATGCTTAAAACGTTCATTTTCAGAGGTAAAATAAACAACTATATCTTTAAACTAACTACAAGCAAAATTAATTTTATTTGTTAAAATTCTTTTTATTGTTCAATTAACAACTGCAGGAGTATTTTCGAATCCAAAAGGTAGTCTTGACCACTCAAACAAACAAAAATCCGTACTAAAAGCTAATTTTTCTGCATCTACTGGGTGTATAGGAATGTGCTAAAAACCCATAGGTCAAATAAACTATAGAAAACATTTTAGATTTACTTAATTTGTTTAGTAAGGTTACTATGCATGGTAAAGTTTTTGCACCAGTTTCAGCAATAGCATGTAATTTTCTGTAGTCTGTACATAATCTAGTTTTCTTACCCTCCTCATGTTTAAGTACTAGTGTTACAAGCGAAGAATATAGATTACAACTTTTCTTAATTATTCCATCGTGTAACAACTGCTTAATTTGTGTTTTAATTTCTTCTTATTTTTTAGGAGAAGTTCTGTAGAATTTTAAAGGTGTATGTTAATAGAAATTTAAATTATTTTTTTAAGTTCAATGTCAATTTTCCTTATATCATATTTATTCTTTGAAAACACAGTTGAATATTCCTCTAGAAAATTTCCTTACTTTTGCTCTTGGCTTATGAGATTTTTAGGAATAATATTTTCCACACTGTTATCAGATTGGGAGAATTATTCCCCTTGATTTGTAGTTAGAGAGTCACGATTGAGTACCTGACTCACATAATTGTATTCAACACACAGTTTTAAATATTGAGTTACTTTTGTTTAAAACCATTCCACTCTCACTTTGTATAAGCAAAGAACTTTGTGCAGGCTTAAATCATATAATTTACATTCATTAATTCTTAAAATTAAATAATCTAAATTATTATGAAGAACAAATAAAGTACTTTAGTTAAGAATCTGTCCAATCTTCAGTGGCATACAACATATCCTATTCAGAATTAATTTTCGTCAAGTTTGAGCTACTACAATTTTCCTTACTTTTTGTACATACAATTTTAATTTTTTAGCTGTTCCGGCTGAAATCATGAACATGGTAGAATCACTATCTACTACGCATTAAACAGATTCTTTGTTTGGCAAGTATTCTAACACAATTAATAGTCATATATTATTACTATTTGTTAGTCATGGTTTATTCGTAAGAGGGGTAACAGGTTCTGTTTCTAACCGAAAAAGACAAATCTAGAACCAATAGAATCATTTGGTATAACTTTGCAGTCTGCATGGACTGTTTTGGGGGGGAGAGCTGATGTTAGAAATTATTATTATGATGGCTAGCAAGTAATGGATCCCAGAATGAAATGCAAGAATAGTTGGGTATCGCAAACCGTTGAAAGCTATGAGGTCTACGATTATACTGTCTAGAGTTGCTGTCGTTTCTCAGAGGTGATTATCTGAAATTATTAATTCAATTTCGGTCTGGATAATTATGGAAGTCAAACATCTAAGAGTATGCTGATTCTCTTGAATTTTAGTTAGATTAGCTGCCTAATTCAAACAAGAAATAGAGTATTCACATTCATCGAGACTTTAATTCTAAAGAGACACCATCTGTCAGACCATCCAATACTATATCATTACTTAAATTTAATCAGCGACATATTTCCCGTTTTTACAAAATTATTGGATTATTTTAATCCCATGAACTTGTTAAAAGTGGACAAATTGGGAGAAAAAAATTTATTTTAATACTTCCACTAATTTTCTATAATTTTTCATTTTATTACAATTCTTCATAAAATTACTTAAGCGACTTCAAATTGAGGAATTATTGTTATTTTTCGATTTGCAATAACTTTTTCTCTTATTATGGAAATTACTTGGAAATTTTAGCATTTAATCTCTGAATCTAGTTAATTATTTTATTCTACTTACTTTTTTTCTGGTAAGTAAGAACTTTTTATAAAATAAAATAAAAGTTCTTATTTTGAAAATTTAAAAATTTTATTGTCACACTGCGCGTAGTTTTACAGCAACATAAACTATATTTCAGCATTAATTTTTGCATTTTTATAAACAAAAGATATTAGGTATTATTCTCCATCTATTTAAAATTTAAAAGCTATCAGAAATTTTACACCAGGAGAATAAATTTTCAAAAAACTTAAAATAACGTTGGAAAAATAAATTTCAAATACAATAAATAAACCATAAAATAAAAAACTTTTTAAAAAGTAGGTGGAATTTCATTGTAGTACTATAATGTACTTACCTTGAAAATTATACATCCATACGTGCAATAGTTTTTATTCTAGAGTGCGCTCAAATTTAAAAAAATCATTTTGAGTGCAATGCATTTAAAGTTAAAACTTTAGATATTTTCATCCTATTTCTATTCAAACATTCGATAAAATGGTTTAAAAATGCTAATATGTATACATTGTCCCTTATGTTTCTAATATTTTTACTTTTATAGCAATTTTATATCTTTTTCTTGCTTTGCAAGCCACTAACATAAGCATCTCAGCAATGATTTCAGTCGACCGAATCAGCTGTTGATCACTGTTGTAAGTAAATACTCTTGCATAATTGCCAATTTGTTAAGAAAGTTCTTGCATCACACTGGTTCAAATAACATGACCATCATTAAATACATAAAATGCATCATTTAGAACTATTTGAACAATATTAATCTTAAAACAGTTTCAACGCAAAAAGTGATGACACAACGACAGGGACAATCATAAACACCAGCTGGGTGATTTAAATGTTCCATGCTGCCAGTGTTTCTTTTTTAAATTATAGTTTTACAGGTTGTAATTCAAATATTTCAATGAGGTTTCAAAGATTCAGAAAATTCCAAAGATTGTAAAAATGCAAAAAAAAAAAAAAAAAAAAAAAAAAATCGATTTTCTTTGAAGGTTTAAAGGTGATATGTCGCCTTAAAGCATTTCCCTTCAAAAGTCTAGAAATATTATTAAATTTCCACGTTTCATATATACCCTTTACTAAACAAACTTAAACAAAGTACTCAAACCAGGAAATTAATTCCATTTTACTGTTATAATCAAAATGTACACTATTTATTATTTTCTTGTCAGTGCTTGCTGACCGCAATGTGTCATCCTAGTCAATATTTCTGATTTCATTATTCATAGTTATAATTATGTATTTAATTTACTTTCCACATATATACCTTTAAATATCATATATCACAACAAAAACTTCAAATTTAAAGTAGAATTGAACCATAACTGACTTCGAGTTTTAATGGGGATCCCGACGGAGGAGTTATAGGTGATGGAGTGGCATAAGTGTCACGGTCGAGCCCAGGCAGGGATGCAGCCGTGACATATGGGGGCTGGGGCTATGCAATAATATTAATTTTTACAAATGGGCCATTTGAATGAGAGCACCTGCACTCCCGAAGGGGGTGCAGATGTGGGAAAATTACACTAACAAGTGATTTCAAAAGAGAAAAAAGAGGCGTTGAAACGAGGTGTAAAGTTGTGAAAAGATAGTTAGAGAAGGATTCAAAGTACGAATCCAGAAGGAACTGGTGCAATCAGATCCCGTGAGCAAGCCAGACAGCCCGGGCCACCAATATTTGGCCGATTCCACATCCGACAAAGTGACGACTCTTACGCCCGCACTGACGTTCAGCAAAGTTGACGTTCAAACCTTTACGCGAGTACTAACGTCTGTGGTCTTTTGCATTCCCTGCTAACTTAGACATCTTAAATAGTGCTCACAATAAAATTCTTAGAGTAATAGCAAGGGCTCATCGCTACTTACGGAATGATATCATCAGACTAGATCTGAATATGCTTACATTTAATGAAATCTGTACTAAAATATCTATTAATTTTTATAACAACATTAATAACGTTAATAATGAAATCATTGCTGATTTACCTGACTATGATTTCAGGGACAGTAATAATCGTAAAAGGCCCCGTGCCGCTATGTTTCCCTAAAATCATTTTATATTCCAAATTCACTTAGTTTTTTCCAAAAAATCCTTTTCCAAATTATTAATTTAAATACTCTCTCGCGCCGATACAAGATGGCGCCACTATGACACTTGCTGCTCCACAATTCAAGTTAGCTTATTTACTATCTTTTCCTATCGATAGTATTCACCTCCTTTCTTCCTTTTAATTTGTTCATATTGTGTTTTTCTTACATTTTAAGAAAAAAAAATTATTAAAACTAAAAAACTATACAAAAAAATGCATAAAATTTTATAAATTGAATGCCAGTATCCGCCTAAAAATCTCCCTATCCTTTCTCCCCCAGTCATATTTTCTATCCTTACATTTTTCCCCTTCTATTATTTGCTATCAAGGGCCTTAAATTTTCTCTCTTATTTTATTGTAAATGTTTGTACTTAACTTAGTATATGGTAATGGAACACCAGTTCACGATGCACACCCTCATATAATGTCTCACCCAATAAAATTTGAGATACGGTCTTGGACTCAGGTGCTACAATCAAATTCAACTATTCGAGTACCAACGTCCAACCTGCTTAAAGCCCAATCCGCTCCCTGTGATTGCCTGGAGGTAAACCTACTTAATATTCATGATTGTTACCTTGGTCTAATCCCATTTTGATTAAGGAATACTATTTTAAAAGTATTTATGAATATCACAAAAAATAATATATGTCATGTCATAAATTAATCAAGTTATATATTAATCTATAAATAATGTACATAACAAATGTTTTAGTTTAAATATTTACTTTTAATTCTGTAGCGTATATTTTACTATGTTTCCCCTTTGAGAAGGAACACTGGTGTATGTGTTGTAAGTAGCGCAACTAAATAAAACATAAAAATAAAATATCAGCTTCCTAAAAAACTTTTATGATTCTTTGTATTTTTACGGATATTAAGGTCTTAAAACTTTTAAATGTGTGGAAAATAAATATAGCAATATATGTTACAAATCCAAAACAAATTTAAAATTTAAAATAATTTTAACCAGACTTTAAATTCGATTGCACATTTTAAATTTTAGACTTATTGATGACACATTAAATTTTAAACACTTCAATTTCTCGATATCATTTAATTTTGTAAATTGGAAGTTCAAATAGTTGGTAAAATTTTACTTTGCTTGACTTTACTTTGCTTAAGTTTTACTTAAAATTTTAGTCCATAGCAACTGTCGCCAATGGAAGAAAACATCAAAACACTTGATTTGACTTCTCTTTAAATTCAAATTCATAACATTGCATATCGTCAAGCGAAAACCGGTAAACCCTTTTAACATACAAGTTGAAGTAATATTGAATTGGAAAAGTGACGCAATTAAAATTTACGTTGGACTCCGCAAACACAGATGAATAGAAAGTTGTTCAATGAAAATTAAATTCTTACTTCTTTTGCGGGGATTCCCTGGAACAAAACCTTTTATCGTCGCCTGAGGAGAAGTGGAGAGAGATGAACTCGTGGATGGAAAGAGAAAAGAAAATATCTATGATTTGTGTCCGAATGTGTGAAGCTTGAAGAGGAAGTCGATCAAGAAAACGACAGGATTCTGACTTAGATTTCTGCCTTGTGAGAACTCCCGTGAGAGTACACTTTGTAAATAATTTTAATTGAAATTTATTTGAACTTTAATTGAAATCCAAGCATGGAATCGAAGACGAATGTAAAACATCGAGGAAAAATATTGGATTATTTTAATCCCATAAACTTGCTAAAAGTGGTCAAATTGGGAGAAAAAATTTTATTTTTATATTTTCACTAGTTTTCTATAATTTTTCATTTTTTAGCGATCCCAAAATCGACAGTGGCCTATGTGATTAAGAAGTGGATGTTGAGCTGTGAGTATAGGTATGTTCCCCGATTCGGCAGACCAACGAAACTGTTAGATAAAGACCGACGAGTACTGTCCAGAGAACTTCGGAAGAACAGCTCCTAACCAATGGCCCTTATCCACAAGGAGATTCAACGGGCATCCGGGAGTATTGTTTCAATGAATACCATCAGTAAGGAAGCACATCTGATTGGTTTTCATGGTCGTGCCGCTGCCCATAAGCCTTTTATCAAAGTCCAACCGCGCCGCTCGGTTTATGTGGTGCAAAGAACATCGAAATTGGACCGTAGATCAGTGGAAACCGGTTCCATGGAGCGAAGAATCAAGGTGCACACTTTACCGTTCGGATAGTAGGTTTCAGGGTCTTGCGTCTTCCTGGAGAACGTCTCCTGCCAGAATGCATTGTGCCAGCAGTCAAGTTCGGCGGAGGAGGAATTATGGTCTGAGGGTGTTTCTAATAATATGGACTGGGCCTTTTGGTAGCCATTCATGGTAAGCTTAATGCCGATGCCTACTTCACTATTTTGGATGACAATGTGCTTCGTACTTTGTGGCAGTTTTAAGGGTTGGACCCCTGTTACTTTCAGGACGACAATACCAATTATCATGTTTCGAGGTTAACCAAGGCTTGGTATGATGTCAATAGAGTTCATCCAGTGGACTGGCCAGCTCAGAGCCTGAAACCTATCGAGAACCTTTGGGACGAGTTGTATCGCCAAATTAAGGAGTGCACTACCCGTCCAAAATCGGTGAAGGAACTTGTATATCTACTCCATGCTAAGTGGAAGACAATACCACAAGCTGTAATACAAAGACAGCTGTAATACTTGTGGAGAGAATGAATCGGAGGATTCACGCTGTAATTGCCTCTCGTCGAGGCTCTACCAACTATTGATTTTGAATAAAGTTAGTTTTTCTTTTCTATCACAGTTATCCAAATACTTATTGGTATATATATATACATATATATATGGTATATATATATACATATATATATGTATATATATTTATATATTTATATGTATATATATATATATATATATATATATATATATATATATATATATATATATATAATATATATATATATATATATATATATATATATATATATATACATATATATATGGTATATATATATACATATATATATGTATAGGTGTGTGTGTGTGTGTGTGTGCGCGTATAATGCATAATGCTTGAAATGGAAAACGCTTAGGAAAACGATGTGATTCTGATGAAGTTTTCTGCCTTGTGAGAACGCCCCTGAGAGTACACATCGTAGACAATTTTAATTGTAATCTCAAGGAAATCTAATTGAAATCCAAGAAGGAAATCGTAGGCGAATGTAAAACATCGCGGAAATAAAGACAAAGGAATTTTTAGATCAAACTGACATAGTTTATTGAAGAATTGTTCACAACACCTTTACATCACGTTTAAATATTTATGTGTCCCAACCAATGAGAGTTTGCTTTAAACGTTAAGTGGGTGACGCCGATGACGGTGTTTCAACGTCAGGTCCTATTTTATGTTACTTATGAATCCGGAATAGGTTAAAGGGGGAAACAATGACATTCATTAAGGTTACTGGAAAAAAATGACAGAAAAAATAAAACTGCCCAAAATTTTTTCAATAAAAACTTAGATAATATCTAGATAAAATTTTTTGGAGAATAACAAATTTTAACTAACAAATTAAATATTAAATAATTTCCTAACCAAAAGATAATAAACAGAAAACCTAAGTAATATATTGCACAAATTAACTATATCATTGCTTTCTATATTATATTATATTTTATGTGTTTCCATTTTCTCTAAATATTAACAATTAGTCATCTTCAAAATGTATGAGTATCGTAAAGATAATCTACAATACTAAAATAATTCATAAAATATTTTTGAATAATTGGAAAATAAATATCGATGCATTGAATCAAATAAGTTTTTGTTAGTTTACCTTTAAAGTTCTGTAACTGAAACCTGCAGATTTAAACAGTGAAATAACGGCAGAAAAAGGTGGAATTTTTTTATCTTAGAATATAATTATAAATGTAAGATAAAAATTTGCTTTAAATGTCGCAGTAAAAGTCAATAAAAGGAACTTTTTTTCCGTATAACAGAAAATATAATTTTCTGTTTATATTGCGATACTTTTAGAAATAATGTTCTTATTAATTGTTAATAATCAACATACATTAGTTATGAACTAATATATTTATTTTGTCGAATTCCAATGGTATTTCATAGCGCTGAATAACCTTTGAAATTCTCACAAGTATTTCTTTCATAGTTATTTTAAGCAGGAAGAGGAGGAAGTAAAACACATTCTGTTCTATCAGTTTCTTTTCCTACATCTGAAATCTTTGGAAAACACCACTTAAAAGTTTTGATTTTCATTTTTGTACTGTTATCATTGGTTATATACGTCGAAATCAGTCGCGTAAATATCATGGTTAGATAAGAAACTGAGACAAACACTTTTTTTCCTAGAATACTTAATCATGAAATGGGTATTGACATACGGATGCGATAAGATTTTTATTTTCCAGTTTGTTATATAAAGAAATAAAAACGCTTTCCGACATAGTCTTGATCAACATTTTAGGTCAGTTCATAATTTATTGCTGTTTTCTTCATCATGCGATTACACGTATTAGCTGTCTTGACATTTTGGTGTTTTTTAAGTTTCAGCGATTCTGCCGAGAATTCCGCATGCACTTCTTTCCTGTTAAAGAATATAACTGATGAAATTCAATCATCCATTGTTGTTAATCTATTAAATAATACTCAAAGTCTACTGGAAGACGCAAAGAAATATACTACAATAAAAACTAGGTAAGATTTTTGCTTCTACCTAAAACTTTTATGGAAAATATGACATTATCTTTTAGATAAAATTCATATGCGTCTTAATGGCTAGACAGATAATGTTTTCAACCGTAATTTTTATGCCCTACCACTTTTTTAGCTAAAAAAATTACTTTTAGATTTTTTAAACTAATGCTACAGAGGAAAATTAACTTTCATATTGTTTTAATATAGATGGCTGCTAACGTTCGGATTCTTTTCTAATTCTACCACTTTTTAAATTTTTCTAGTAACATAGTAAAGAAATAAGAAAAATTAGACATAAGGAGTCATATACAGTTTAAAACAATTCGTTCTTTACTAAAATTTACTAAAATTACTTTCCTTTTTTATAATACAGTAAATGTCTAGTATTTTTTAAATAACTTGATTGAAAAGCCTAGCAATACGAATGTTTCTATCTAAATTTCTTTAACATGAAGATATCTATATCACAAATCTTTAAAATAACCCAAAATATAAGAAAAATTTAAAAAGAAATTATGCATACTATTATATCTTTCAAAGTTAATATTTCACGTGATTCTCCTACTCTCTACTATGGAAAGAGCTCCAAATAAAAAAATACATTTTTTACTTCTATTATTTTAAGTCATTTTATTATCTACAATAATTGAGTAATATCTTAAGATTATTATTATATGATTTGGATAATTATAAGAGATATCGTTATAATATTAAATACTGCCATTAAAAAACTATTTTTGAGAATTACGCGATTGCGTTTTTTCTTACTGTAAACAGTTTATGATTCAATTATAAAATATATTGAATTTCTATTTAGTGATATATTTTAATAGACATGTCTAATTGTTTCTCTTATAGTTAGAATAAAATAATTTTTTAAAAGTTTTGTAGATGATACTGCGTGTCTTTTAAAGTTTTAGTTCACTAATATTTTAATCATTTTTACATTTTCTTATAGAAAGTATTTGTTCTGAAATATCTGAACATTTTCAATATACCTTTGTCATCATACCTAAACTGCAAAATTGTCTAAAAGTGTCAAGTAGCATTGTCTATTTTTCAGTGATATTTTACTTCAGAAAATAATCCACAATACATGTTTAAAACATCAGCATACTTTTTAATAAATTTTTATCATATAGCTTCGTATTCCTCTAATTAACTAAGTTTCTCAGAATCTGTGAAAGTCAAACTGCTTCAATAGCGATAAAAATTCATGCAATGATTGTAATAGGATATAATACTATGTGTTGCAATCGAAAAATGTCTCAGGAATTAATATCTATCTCTAAATCGATAAAACATCTCTTCTTTAATTTTTCTTGATATTTTGGATTTTCTGGACTCTATTTAGAACTTACACTGTTTATGAATGAAGTTTCTCTTATTTAGTAGCTATATCTACTCTATAAAAAATTTCAAGTATTTGAAGTTTATAGCAATTTTTGTATTCAAAACTGAACATTTTGTTAATATTTGCAGCAAATGATGTCTTTTTAATAAGCTGAAACTCTGCTTTTAATCGGTGTAATAAGAAAAAAAATTGATTTAAAAAATAAAAAAATAAATAAAGACTAAAAAAAATTAAAGAGAGGACTTAAAGAGAGGGGTTTTTGCATATATATTTCTAATATACTTCCAGTACTATGCTATTATGACAGGAATCAGAGATAAATACAAAAATTAAAAACTTTTATGTGTTAGAATATTCAATTGGGAAACGGGTATTGACCAGGAGTGTATATTTCTTCATGGGTATTATATTTTATACCCATGAAGTATTATATTTTTATTATGAATTATATGTACAAAGAAATAAATATGATTTCCGTAACAGTCTCGAGTATTATTTGGGTTTAGATTTATTTATATTTTGTCATTATAACACTATTTCATGTATTAATTGGACTATTAATATTATTTACAGTGGTTATTCGAAGGATACAAAATGTTCTTCGTTCCTTTTGAAGAATATAACTGAAGAAGTTCAATCATCCATCGTTGTTACTTTATTAAATAATGCCAAAAATCTACTGGAAGATGTGAAGAAATACACTACAATGAAAACCAGGTAAGATTTAAGTTTCAATCAAAATTGTTTATGAAGAAAATCTTATATTTAAAGGAGATTTAATATTTCCTTCATAATGGTTATAAAAAAAGTTTTTTTTAAAGTAATTTTATGGGCAATAATTTTTTTAATTAAAAAAGATTACAACCTCATACTCTAAATAATTAATATAAAGGACCATTCATTTACATAATTTTTATTTGAAATTTGAGATACAAATCGAGAACATATATAATACACATTTCACCTGTTCATCATATTTTGATTTTAAAATAAATCTAACAATATAGGAATCACTTAATAATTTAAAGAAAATTTTTAAATATTTATATGGATTTGACATCATTTGAAAAAATTATTATCATTTAGTTGCAATGTCTGAATTGTATTTTAGTTTTACTTTGGAAAATATTTCAAACTGTTTGAAACATTAACGTGAATTTTGCATTACCCCATTCATGTACTTTTTCGGTGCTGGATATAAAAATAGCTGGATTTAAAAAAAAAGTTTTTGTAATAATGCTCCCAAAATATATCTGTAATTGATATACGAAAACAAGAGTATAGCCTAATGCATCATCCTTTGGCACACTTATTGAGGCGTAAACCTAAAACTATCACTAGAAATAGCATTTAGACCGACATATGACGGGATCGGTAAAATTCTATTAACCCTAACTTATCAAAAATTCAACATTTATGTCTCTAACCATTCCAGGTCTTTTGCGGAATGTAATTGGTTCGCAGATAAGGGTTCCGGGAAAATATTCCGATGTTTGCCGAGCTAACTACGGAAGCTAGACTTCTTAACAGCACTCATATGAAAGAGATGCCAAGTAATGAGGGGTACAGTTAAATTTTACACACTAGAAAGCTAGATCAGTGATTCAGCATACAGCGATCGGTCTGCTTGAATGTCAACGATATTTCCAAAGCGTGTGTTTATGTATGAAAAACAAATACACAAACGAAAAACTTCTTAATTTTCAAAGATATATAACTTAAATACTACATATTTTTTCCTCCGTGAAAGAGACTAATAGACTTTAATGAAAAGAATTTATTGTTACTTCCGGTAATAAAATTTCATTGAAAAAAATAATAATAATAGATGATTAAATTTAAAATCACCACATATGCAAACTAATCTATTATTTAAGCCAAATATAAAAGAAAATTGCTTCCGTAATATCTAAGTTCAGTGATAAAACATATGAGAATAATGCAAATCATATTTAAAATAAGAAATGATTAAAGGAGATGGTTAAAGGTATGCAGTCACAATACTAGAAAAAAATGTTATTTTTACCTATTTATTATGTGATAAATTGATAAATGTAATCGCCTGCATTCAACCAAGGAAAATAGGGCTTCAAATAATGATATTAAACGATCGAAAAGAGGGGAAGGGATGGATTTCGGATGTTTTATACATGACAGTATTTTTGCTGAGATATGAAGCATATTTATACTAATTTATTTTAGAATCGGATCTATAGTTTATAAGAAGATATTTTTCACTCGCTTAAAATTTTGCTAAATCTAACTTCTCAAAAATCCAATATGGATTTTTTCCACTGTGTGTGTCTGAAAGAAATATTTTTTTTTATTGAATTATAGCCTTTTGATTTTTTATTCATTTAAGCCCAATCACTGAGAATAATTGTAAAGAAAATTATTATCCAAAAATTGTAAATTTATATAATTCAAATACATATTATTATAACCGCTTATTTTAGTTGCGTTCCTGTTGAAACTGTAAGTGAGAGACCAATGGATTGCTCTGAGATCAAGGACAAAAATGTTCTTGCTAAAAGTGGGATCTACAAAATCTGGCCTGTGAACCGAGTGGTCAGCGGTCCTATTGAAGTCTACTGCGACATGGATGATGACGGAGGAGCATGGACGGTAATTATTTTTACTATCTAACCTTATAGAAAACTAACTGTACATAGATATGCATTTGAATTTCATATAATATCAGCCGATTCCATTTGCTGGGTTAATTTGTATTTTTCATCACATTTTAGCTTGTAGGACAACGTATTTGTGAAAATAGCCTCTTTGTCATTGATATACTACTAAATTCCAATGAAACAAATTTCGTCAGCTTAGATATTTGACGTATCATTTATGTGAAGCTTTATCTTTTAAGTGAGTTGGACAGGGTAAAAAAGGCGTCGCCACTATCTTGTTTCAAAATGACATCGTCTGTCCTCTGACAAAGTGATTTATTTTCAACACAGGGCATAATCAAGCATAAATTCAGAAGACAATACTAATAGCCCTTGAGTAAGAGCTTCATCATAGTAAAAACCTGACTACATAAATTTTTTAATTTGTTTAAAAGAATATTACAGGGTTTTTTGGTAGTTTTTTCAAATTTAGATTTAGTTATTGAAGATTAAAAATATTTTTATACAACCCCTTAAAATAACAATAAGTCTAGATATCTGTACTTATGTACGTGCTTTAGCAGTGTAACAGTTTGCCCAACAACCTTTAACAGTTCTGTTTATAAAAATAATTTTTATTGATAAGCTGTAATGTTTTGAAAGATATCCTGTTTTAAGTTATTATGACTTAAATTGAACATTATACATTCCTTACCTAGTTTCTATTTGAGTATTTTTGATTTTTGTTAATTGTATATATATTCTTTATATTTGTTTTGATCTTAAAAATGATTATCTTAATATACTTATACCAGGTTCTTCAAAGGCGAGGTGATTTCGGCAGTAGCAGTGATTATTTTTTCAAAGACTGGCAGTCTTATAAAAATGGATTTGGTGATCTTTCAAAAGATTTCTGGATTGGTAAATTTTTCTCAAATCACGTTACTTTATATTCAAAGATTATCATTTCTTTTTAATTAGGATTCAACAATCTAGGAAATATTTTAATAAGAGTAATTTTCAGAGTTATATTATTCAAGTTTTTAGCTGGAATATATATTTGAATTTGTATTTTTCTCATTTCACTGCATAATATAAAATCTCAAAATACAACTTTATACCCGAAGTTTGCAACCTTCTCTGAACTAGCGCTCCCCCCCCCTTTAAAAGAAAAAATATTCAACTCCCCACTTCCATGATAGTTAATTAAATCATATGTTAAAATGTTATTTCATATAATTTATATCTGATTTATATGCCTATCTAACTGTTAAGAACACAGTGTAGAAGTTCATTAAAATAACTATCAAATATATCAAAAATATGTTTATTAAAACCCTGATAATAAAATCAATAAGAATTTAAAAAATAAACATATGATTAAGGCTGGTGAAGGTTAAGGCTTAAAAATTTATTAATGTCGGGTTCCAAATTCGAGAACAACACTCGAAATCGCCAAGTTCAGTGATGTTCTTTTTCTTAGACTCTTAACAATCTACTGCACTGAACCTTTGTTAAGTAAAACACGATGAAGGAAATAAAATTAAAACTTCTGTACTTTATCTGAGGAGTGTCAAAACACACGTAGGTTAATTCCAGAGTTATATAAAAAATATGACTTTAATTATAGTAAATACAATATCTTAGGTGTTAACGCTATCTATTTTCTCTAAACCCAATACATGGAAGGCTTCCCCTGAAGGCAATAGAGATCTTATGCTTTAAGCAATTAAAAAGAATAGAACCAAATAATCCATAGCTTATGTTAATGAAGGATGCTAAAAATAGCAGCAAAAGATTTTTTCTTACTTTTTTTCAAAAACAAGTTATTTAAACCCATTCGCATTAAGAAATTTAAATGGCTTTAGTTGTTAAAAAAAACTCAAAAGCACTTTTTTATGTAGGCACCAGATTCAATTGAAATTCCGATTCGTCGCACTTCCGATAACAATCTTCTTCACCTACTCTCCCTTCTTGAAAAAGAGCTTTATTCCAATAATATCAAATGAATGAATAGAAGAAAGAAAACTAGACAAATTTTACGAAGGATTGGTGAAAGGTCTGTCATTAGTAGTCAGTATATCAAGGATTTTTGCTATTGGTTGTAAATTTTTCTCCCTTTATCCCAAAAAGTTTTTGCCTCGTTTTATTTCCTTAATTAATTGAAATATGTTAACGACTGAAATAGCTGTAACAAAGGGTAAAGGTTAAAGGAAAGTAAAGGGTTTGCATTAAAGGGTAAGCCTCGCTTGATAATAAATTGATACCAAATTAGAATCGATGTGAAGACCAAAGACATCTTATCTTGGATAAGTTTTTTTTTTAAAAAACGTAAAAAATAATGCAAGTGAAGAATGAAAAAAATTAAAATTGCATTACATAAAAAACTTGGTTTTATAAAACGAATAACATTTTCATTTTCTTCATAAACTTCAAAAAAAAATTATTTAACCTTTCGGTGGTTGATCTTTGTATCTGACAAAAGGAAAAGCAACTACAATTCTTACACCATTATTTAAAATGAATCAAGGCATCTATAAATATAAAAATATCAATAACCGATGTCAAAATCTATTACAGATAATCAGAAATTGGAGCGATTTTTGTAGTAAATAATTGCTGATAAGCTATAATAGATATAGATCAGAATACTTTTTAGCATCAATAAAATAAAAAATACTTTTAATTGTATTGGAGAGCATTCTGTTACCACTGAATTTATACTTCATTTTCATTATTTTTTAAATAAAAATCCATCCTGAAAGGATGAATTTTCATTTCAAAAATTAGTGAAAATGAGGTATAAATAATAAAATATTAAGTTTTATTTAAAAATAAAACATTATCTAATTCCAGTGTATATGTCATTTGTTTTATAGCACTGAGTGTAAAATTTACAAGAATGTCGTATGTCTACCACCAGTTTAAAGTACGCAAAAAAAATTTCCAAAAATTATGTTGAACAATCGTCTTGAAAAAAAATCTGCACTATGTTATGGAAACGACGTAAAAGTAAAATTTCAGGGTTTTGCACTCAAAATTTGTTGAAATATTTGATTGGCACACACAAAAAAACATATTTTTATATTTCTTTTACGATTTATGAGATTTATTGTAAATGTTCAAATTTTTGCAGGTAATGACATTATATTTTCTTTGACGGACATTTTTTCAAAGTTTTAAAATGTTCCTCATGTGTTTCAATTTTTATTTACTTAATATTTAAAAACATATTATCAAGATATTCCGGACACTCTTACAGTTTTTAGATTAATTTAATTTTTTGCATGTCTACTAAATTTCATCATTTTTTTAAAAAAAAATCCTGAATTTTAATCACGTGTTAATAAACGACATAGTACCAATTTTACAATGGCTACAGAGACTCATTTTACAGTACACGAAGAGTGTTAAGTAAAACTTCAGAAATCTATATAGTACCACTATTAAAATAAGCAAACATATGTCAGAATGAATTTTTTAAATACATTACCTAAATTTAAGAAAATTCTGCAATGGAAAATAAGAAAATATTTAATTTTGATTAAAAATTAAGCATTATCTATTTACAGTGTCGTAGATTTCATAACACTGAGTGAAAATTTTACAAGAGGGTTTTATGTCTACCGCTAGTTTGAAATGCATGAAAAAATAATTTTAAAAAATACGTTTTGAAAAAAAATTACAAAGTTATGGAAAAGGAATAAAGGTATAATTTCAGGTGTTTGCACATAAAATTTGAGGAGATACTTGATTGCCACACAAAAAATATTTTTATATTTCTAATCCGATTTGTGAGATTTAATGAAAATGTTCAAATTTTTGCAGGCAATGATATTATATTTGCTTTGACTAACATAAAAGCAAACATCGTGAAATTTACTCTGACTGACTGGGAAGGTAACCAAACATTTGCCACGTACGACAAATTCTGGATTGCGGATGAATTTTACAATTACACCCTGCACGTCAGTGGATATAGTGGCACAGCAGGTAAAAACTACCAATATCACTTTTATCTGAAGTTAAATAGAATAAAAGATTTTAAATAATAAATATGTTTATAAATGTGTTATAAAAGATTTAATAAGAGTTGAAAATTTAAAAATATATTTTTAAATTAATAAAAATATTATTTCATAAAAATCAGCAATGTGTTAGTGGATTATCTTCCATCTTCTGCATTTAACTTTTAAAATGAATATCTTAACAAAAATAATTATCTCAAACTTCCATTTTGGATATTTTAGGAAATGTTTTTGCTTCAAGAGAGATTATAAGGCCAGAACAATTTTACTTATAATCCACTCCGAAAGCTTACACGCATCCTCCTATGAATTTTGTAATTAGTTAGGAAAACAGCTGTCTATTTATTATAACTGTTATTATCATCGAAATAATAAATATTTATAAATGTGTTTTTTCTCAATGAAATATCGTGATGATTATATATTGAGATATTACATAAGAAATCATGGATGAAAACATTTGATGCTGATGAGGATATATTTTAGAAACTTATGTAAAAGGAATTTAATATAAAAATAAAAGATTTAAAAAGAGTTGAAAATTAAAAATATATTTTTAAATTAATAAAAAACTTTAAAATCAGCGATGTTTTAGTGGATTATCTTCCATCTCTGCATTTAACTTTTAAATGATATCTTAACAAAAATAATTATCTCAAACTTCCATTTTGGATAGTTTTAGGAAATGTTTTTTGCTTCAAGAGAATTATAAGGCCAGAACAATTTTACTTAAAATCCACTCCGAAAGTTACAGATTCATCCCAGAAATTTTGTAATTAAGTAGAAAAACAGCTGTCTATTTATTATAACTGTTATTATATCGAATTACGATTCTTTATAAGTTAATAATCGTGAGATACAATTTACGTTTATGTAACTATTTGAGAGACATAAAAAAAAATCTTTTATAATTGATACATTTGATATTTTGACTCATATTTTTAAAATTTAAAGATGAAAATTTCTAAATAAAAAAGATTCTACTTTAATCACTAAAATTGTAGAAATGCAGATAAAAAAATTTAGCAATTCAGTATAAAAGGCGTTTGTAAACGTAACATACAATTTTTTCGCAGTTCAACTATTGTTTTTTAAACAAGCATTCTTTAAAATTTTAGCTGCAAATTTTTCTGTTCTTAAGCACATTGAGCCCTTTATCACATTGTTAGGACCATACAAAAAATCAAACCGTTTTGAAAGTGGGTGTTTAAAATACAACAGTGAATTGAATATCAATCTAAGAATGTTGTTTATATTTTTTAGTTTATGACACTGATATTCTTGGATAGAGATATCAAGGAGAGGAGTTCTAAGCATATCATAGCACAGTAAAAATAAAATGCAAATAATGTGAAACAGACGGATTGATCTTACCTCATTAACTGAAGACATGGTGGAGTACCAGTAAACAGTAAACAGACGCTTTACAAGTTTCTTTTTTTTTTTTTAAGTTGCGTTTTTCGTGGAATCATGGTACAACCCTTAAATTATTATTTGTCTCACTCTGGGACCAAGACATTGACTAGGTGCACAAATCCAAATCCAATCCATAACAAGGCGGCAGATTTTATATGCTATAATTCAAAATCTAGTTCTACAATGCAAGAGGTACCTTGATATTAGTGAAAATTAAGTTAAAAAGTAAGTTAATGTACAAGCTTTAATGTAAAAACAAAATTAGTAAAAAAGTATTTTAAATTGTGAAACAGAAACATGGTTATAAAAATATGCCTCCTACCTGCATCCTATATTAATCCAGATCAGTAATTAACATCTCATTGTTCGCCGGAACCTTTGCAAAATATTTTTATTTTTAATCTTTTTTTTACATGGTTCATAGATAAGTCCTTAAACAGCCATTTTCTTTACAAGTGTTAGTTGTAGCCATATACTTCCAATTACAAAATGTTTCAAACAAGATAAGAATGTGTTTTACGATGTGTTTAATTTTAAATATCAATTTTAAGAAATTAAAATTTTTTAATACATTTTCCAGTTTTTTTCAAATTATATTAGATACCATAAACTCTAAGTATCATAGCACAGTAAAAATAAAATGTAAATAATGTGAAAAGACGGATTGATTTCTCATTAACTGAAGACAAATAAAGTAAAAGACGATTTACAAGTTTCTTTTTTTTTAAAGTTGCGTTTATCGTGGAATCATGGTACAACCCTTAAATTATTATTTGTTATATCGGGACCAAGACATTGACTAGGACACAAATCCAAATCCAATCCATAACAAGCGCAGATTTTTATGCTATAATTCAATATAAGTTCTACAATGCAAGAGGTACCTTTATATTGAAAATTAAGTTTAAAAGTAAGTTAATGTACAAGGTTTTATGTAAAAACAAATAAGTAAAGAAAAATATTTATTAATTGAAACAGGAACATGGTTATAAAAATATTACTACCCATCTTATATTAATCCAGATCAGTAATTAACGTGTCTCATTGTTCACATCGCTAGAATTTCTAAATATTTTGATTTTTAATCTTTTTTATACATGTTCATAGATAAGT
Source organism: Pardosa pseudoannulata (assembly GCA_032207245.1). Classification (NCBI taxonomy): domain Eukaryota; kingdom Metazoa; phylum Arthropoda; class Arachnida; order Araneae; family Lycosidae; genus Pardosa; species Pardosa pseudoannulata. Next base: position 131,638,663 of record CM063498.1, read on the forward strand.
CCTTAAACAGCCATTTCTTTACAAGTGTTAGTTGTAGCCATAATTCTTAATTACAAAAAGTTTCAAATAAGATAAGAATGTGTTTTACGATGTGTAATCTTAAATATCAATTTTAAGAAAGTAAATTTATTTTAATACATTTTCCAGTTTTTTTTCAAATTATATTTATTACAGTTTTAAACTCGTCCTAAGTAGCATAAGACAAAAAGTTTGATTTCTCTGTGAGAGTACTATAGATATTAAAATTCAAAATGTAAAAAAAAAATATTTTCTTTTGCGATGATTAATAAACTTAATTACTGTAGTTATTGATTGAAATCAGGTTACAAGACCATTTGTGGTAAAAGGGAAGGGAGATTATAACTTTATTTTGATAGATATACAGCCTATATCTTCTTTGCCCATCATTTTATATTAATTAGTAACACGTTTTTGCCATAAATGAGACTTTCTAATGGAAATATTTTTGTTATAATTCTTAGGACGACACTCAATATACACAGGGTTAACAAGAAATGAGTTTACTTCAGAGGACTCTACAATACGTCTATTGTCCAAATGCGATATAATTGATGCTACAGATATATCAAAAGATGCGCTTGACAGCTGTTACATAAAAAATATTAGTACCAAAATCATAATATATGGCGCTGTAATATATATATAATATATATATATATATATTTTATATATATAAATATATATAAGACATTTAATATTTATAAACGCTAAATAATATTAAAAAGTAGCATTAAAATTGCTCAATATATTTCATATTAACAATATACCGTAATCGCAGAACCATATTTTACAGATGACTCGAATTAGTCTGCCGGAATATCAAGAACATCGAGTCAAATGACCTGCCGACCTATGATGCTGGCATTTGACATAGATCTTGTCCTCCAGGAAATAAAGAAAAATTTTCGCAAGGGGTAATATCTGGGGAACGATATTTGCATAAGGCACGTGCAAACATTGGACCTCCTCCTATTTTACTACGCCAGAATTCTTTTAAACTTCGTAGTTCTGCTGGTTCTGGTAAAACAGTTTGATTACTAGCGCTCTTTCTTGCAATATATGCTGTGTAGACAAGAAGCTAAATGCCTGACTTACTTAATGAAACTAAATAAATACCATATGGGCTACACGTCACTTACAGGCATTTTGTACTAAGACTTTTATGTAATAAATGTCAAAAGGACCATTTCAATTATCTGTAGTTGCAATTGTATCTCATTAAGACCAATACAACGTTTTCTAGAGACCTTAGAAGTGAGAAACGTATTTACTGCTAACCCAGTATTTATATATATATTGGATAGTAATATATGCATACATATTATATATCTCTATATATCAAATAGTTTAACATCAAATAATTTATCTGCTGCGAAAATTATTTTTATATTCAAAATTTTTATAATTAAAAATGTAGGCTATTTTAACATTGTTTAAAGTTTTAGCATAATTTATGCATAAATTTCAAATTATGTATAAAGTAATATTTTTATAAACAATTATATTTGGAAAAGAAATTTATTTTGAGAATTTAAAATATTTTTTGCGGACGATATTTATTTTCTTATGCGGAAGACTCTAAAACATTTTCTTACTAATAATGAGGATAAAAACTTCATTATTAGGTTATTTTTTAAATAAGAAACTTTACATAAATAATTTTAGGATAAAAACGTTATCACAATATATATTATATATATTATATATATATATATATATATTATAATATATATATATCTATATATATATATATGTATATGTAAAAATATATATATATATATGTATATATATATATATATATATATATGTTATATATATATATATATGTATATATGTATATATATATATATGTATATATATAAATTATATATAAATATATGTATATACATATATATATGTTTATAAAATATATATATTAATATATATATATATATTATATATATATATATATAAATATATATATATATATTATATATATATATATGTATATATATATGTATATATATAATATATATATATATATATATATATATACATATATATATATTATTATTGGAAAAAATAACGGACATAAATGCTTAAAAAAGATGTTTTACAAAGAAAATTTCTGTTTCTTTCATCAATAATCCTGAGACATTTTAAGATAAAAGGACAGGGTTTTCGAAATGTGTTAAAACAGTTTTCGCTTGTTTATGATATCGAAATATTTTCTAAATCACTGTAGAATTTCAAACATAACTTTTTAATTAAACTGTTTGTCCATTTCATGTAAAGAGTAACTTTACATCTTATTTCGAAATTTTTTATATGCCATTGTATTAAAAAATAGTTTGATAAAATATAACTAATATTTTTATTGTGTTTCTTTAAAATTTATTCCTGATATTTTAGGAGACTCTTTTTCTTATCATAATGGGTATCAGTTCAGCACAAAAGATAAAGATAACGACATATATGACTCTAAATCCTGTGCAAATTTTTATAAAGGATCTTGGTGGTACGGAGCATGCTTGTATTCAAATCTTAATGGATTGCATTTAAAAGGAACAGAAGAATCAGCAGGAGGTGTAACATGGCACACATTTAAAGGAAGCAAATACTCTTTGAAAGATACGGTGATAAAAATACGCCCTAAAGATTTCCTAAAGAAGCTAGAAAATGTTTCGCCTGTGTAATTGCATTACGCTGGCTCATCTTCAGAGGTATACAGTTTGTATTTGCTTATAAACTATGCATGAATATGTGTTATAATTACATCTTCCATGAGAAAAATTAAGATGTAGTGTGTCCTATATACAGATATAATCTATTATGATTAATAAAATATTATTGAACTGTTCTACTTGTGATTTTAAAGAGAGGAAATATCTGTGATGTGGACACAACATGACATATTCTATGCCAATAAATTATATGCATTTTTTATTTTATAGTTTATTATTTACATTCTCTATTTCACAAATAAATTAAATTTCTCACTTACTACATTAACTATTTAATAGTGGATAGCTTTACATTTGAGACTTTTGAAAGCTTTACATATATGGCTTTGATTATAAACACTTCAATTATATTTTATGAATAAATTGATTTTAGAATCCAGAAGAACTCGTTGTTTTATCGACATCTATTAAAAATTAATTCATCTCGAGAGAAATTTAAAAAAAATATTGCATAACTATTATCCCTTTCATGGTAAATTATGAATGTGAGGCCTGGCCACATTCTGAAAGATATGTAAATAAATTATTAATTTTTGAGCAAAAATGCTTTAAAAATTAATGACCCAATACAGTTATGTAATAACTGATGTAAAATAAGAACTGTTAAATAAGTAGGGGATCTAATAAATTATAAAAATATTGTAAACTTCACCAATTCACAGACACTCTGATGGTTTGGACACATTGAGAGACCCCCGAGCAGTGAGTGGTGGTAAAGATTATACATTGGAAGCTAAATTGCAATAGGCTTAGAGGACAAAATTATCTGGAGAAATATTGTGTGTGGCTCGCAAAGGCCCACTTTGGGTTATAATGCCAGTAAAATAGAAAAAGAAGAGATTTTACTCATTTTTATTTATAATTTAATAAATATTGGTTTACAGTAGGAGAAGTACGTTTCTACACTACTGTTGTCACAGTGACACTTGTAGGAAATACATCATAAGACTACATATTTAAATCTGTAGAAAATGTGTCAATTGCTACCACGAATGTTAAGTTATAATTCAAAAATGTTTGACTACATCCAATTTTATGTTACATATTATAACACGATGAAAATCACTAATAACAATTATTTATCATTTTTAAAAGTTTTCTCATGCATATTTTGACATATTTTCTCTAAAACTCTATTTTCAGATGAAGGAGATATATAACCAATGACAATTTGATAGTTTATCGATTGCTAACGAATTCTACATCATACTTTTTTAATATCTTTTTTTATATTTCAAGTATCTGAGAAAAATTTCGGTGTAATATATTCTTCATAATCGGTATACATGTATCCAGGGTATTGTATATATATATATATATATATATATATATATATATATATATATATATATATATATATATATATATATATATATATATATATATATATATATATATACATATATATATATATATATATATATATATGTGTGTGTGTGTGTGTGTGTGTGTGTGTGTGTGTATGTGTGTGTATATTTATATATGTATATATATATATATATATATATATATATGTGTGTGTGTGTGTACATATATATATATTAAATCTTGCTACTTGTATTTTAAAACACATGAAAAGACTAAAGTGTAGATAAAGATTTAAGAAATCTTAGAGAGTATTAAATTCATAAAATTCATTATTTAATGAGTATCTATTCATTTTTTAAATATTTTCTTTCCCAGAAAAACAAATCTAATTATAAACGCGATTCATTGAGATTGGATATAATAGAATATAATATAGAATATTAATTACCGAATATTAATTAATTCCTTTTTCTTCCATTTTACTCAGGTTAAGGATCAAATAATAAAGCTCTAAATACCAGATTTTCTACTTGTACAACACACTAAAGACGAAGTCCCCCTGCTAACAATAGATTTAAAACTATCGTGCATTTGTAAGAAAATTTTTTTAAATATCAGAAAGATGATACAAGCGAAAGGAACAAAAAGCAGCAGTTAGTTGAATGGGGTACAATAGCAATAACACTAAAATTAGTGCAGAGTACCACACAACTTAATAAGGAATTAAAATTTTCATTAAGCTCTAACGCACATCCAACAGAAATTTTTTTAAATCTTTCTTTGCCCATTTATTGCAGGATAGCATTCTGAAGCCTAATTCTCTAAATACCACATTTTCTTGTTGTACAACACACAAAAAAAATCTTGAAACCCCCCCCCCATCCAAAATACCCCATTTAATTTATATCTAGAATCTAAGGGAAGGAGTTTAAAAAATCATAAAATAAAAAACCTAAACTGATAGATATTTAAAATACCAATTAGAAGAATGTTGTAAAATAGTGATTGAACTAAAAACTATATAAAGTTTAACATAATAAGGTACGAAAGTTATTATTAATGCATATCCTATTAATGCACATATAACTATTGCACATCCTACAGATTATTATTTAAATCTTTTTTCTGTCCTTTCATGCAAGATAAAGAAGTAAAGCAAATGTTCTAAACACCCCACTTTGTTGTTTTGTAATAAACAAAAGGGCATGAAACATTTCCAGAGGTATGAGAATGAAATTGTATGGATTTTCATACTGTTTTTGGTGTAGGCCTCGTAGTGGCCAATGGAGCGCAAGTGCTAATATTACTGAGGTTGTTCAGGAACTATTGGAGATTGTAGCTGGTTCGTCCAAGACTGATTGGGCAAGTCAGTGATCATGAAGTCGCACGTCGCACTGGCATTCTACAAACTACTATTTTGTGCCAATAAGGCATACCATCCGATGCTATCTGTACCAAATTCTTTGTCATTAAGAACTGTTATACGGCGATTTTGTGAACTAAAAAGATTTTTCTGTGTTGGTGTTTAAAAAAATGGAGGAAGGTGACATGCTAAGCGTGTTTTAGTGTGACGAAACCCATTTCACATTCAGAGAATCTCTCAACTCGCACAACTGCAGAATTAGTGCTACTGAAAATCCCAGAACTTTCGTACAAACTCCCTTGTAGGACGAGAAAGTTATGGTCTGGTGAAGATTTACCACATCTACCATTATATATATATATATATATATATATATATATATATATATATATATATATATATATATATATATATATATATATATATATATATATATTGTCACGAAGATTCGTATGAACACACAGTTTAACTTAACAGAACAATTTATTGAAGCTAAGTAGCAACTCGCATCTTTACAGGATCGAGAAGTTGCCTACAACTAGTGGGTATCAGCTTTTATACCCGAACAGAATATTCGAGAAATAACTAATTTACTTATTAAAGAAAGATCTAGAATGTTCAAGAACATAATGAAACAATAATTAACATTTTTAAATTAAAAGTCCGCACTTTGGATAAACCGCCATGGCAAGCATCGAACCCACAATCTTCGAGTGCGGACCGCGACCTTTGACCATTCGGCCACTTAGTCGCTCACTAAGTTTCTTTATGCGGCATTGCTCCTTTCTCAAAAAGACAGCGTCTCGCTGCTATTTAGATCTAGAACTTGTCAAAGGTCCCTTGAAAATTTCCCTTGCCTTCTCTTCCAGAAGAACGACACCTGGATTTCGTCCATCTTCACTTTCGGTCTGCTTCGTCGGATCATGGTACGGCTTCATATGTAAAACATGGACAACGTCTTTTGGTTTTCTTTTTCGGGAGGCAGGATCGAAATCTTGCACTTCATAGGTAACGTCGGATAAACGGCGCAACAGTTGATAGGGACCAAAATACCTCCTTAAGAGCTTCTCTGAAAGACCGACCTTTCGGACCGGGTATAAAACCATACGAGGTGTCCAGCTTCGTGAATGCATTTCAGAACTGTATTTAATCGGATAAGGTGGTCTTCGTAACTTTCTGAGAAAACTACTATGCCGTCCAAGTAACATAGGCACATAGTCCATTTAAGATGGCGTAGCAAATTATACATCATTCTTTCAAAAGTCGCCGGTGCATTGCAAAGTCCAAACGGAAGGACTTTAATTTCGTATAAACCTTCTGGAGTAATAAAGGCAATCTTTTCACGATCCACTTCATCCATTTCTATCTGCCAGTAACCAGATTATCGATCCATGGAAGAAAAGAACTTGGCGCCTTTTAAACAGTCTAGAGTATCGTCAATACCGGGCAGAGGATAAACATCCTTATTCGTTATTCTATTCAGTTTGCGATAGTCCACGCAAAAACGCCATCTTCCATCTTTTTTTTCTTATGAGAACCACAGGAGATGATCACGGACTCTCAGATGGCTGGACAATACCTTGGTCAATCATTTTGTTAACCTCTTCTCTACTTATACGTCTTCCAGTCGGTGAAACTCGGTGAGCCCTTTGGTAAATTTGAGCATGGTCACCCGTATTGATCCTGTGTTTCACATTTGTCTTTGCGGCTGTCGACTTGTTAGCTTTTGTAAAGATTTTCGAAAAGACTTGAAGGAGCTCGACTAACTTGCGTTTTCTTTCGCTGCTCAACTCAGGGGATATAATCTTGGTATAATCTGTATTGGAATTCGTCGGCTCCTGCAGAGTACTCGCACTTTTTGTTGTTTCCGCAATCTCACATATGTGCCCTTCATCCAGGAGCTCAGCTTCGCCTAAGTACATTCCTTTAGGAATGACTTGATCTTTGGTTTGCATGTTAGTAATCCAAATCTGATTTCGTCCATTATGGTATGAGGATACCATAAATGGTATAGCAAGATTTCTTTCGAGCAACAAGTGTCTATTGATATCCACGATTATGCTTTTTTCTTCGAATATCTACTCCTGATACTGCTATTCTTGTCATTGAGCTTGGCTTACGCTTGTAGTCCTACGTGTCATACACCTTCCACGCGTCTAGTGCCTTGGTTTTTTGGCCAGTGTCTTCTATCAACAGTTCACTTCTGCCACAGTCTATCACAGCTTGAGAAGCTTCCAAAAAGTCCCATCCGATGATTACGTCATGACTACAATACTGTAGGACGATGAATTCAACAGGCAGCTCTCGTCTATTTATAACGACAAGAAGAACGCATTTTAACAAAATTGCCTAACAAAATTTCCATTAGCGACTTTCAGCATAGTGTTCTTGGCGTCAGCGAACATAACTTTCTTTAAGGATCAACGAAACTTATCGGAGACGACAGAAAACGAGGCTCTAGAATCTACTAGAGCACGGATTGGATGATTATCTACTAGAACATCGGGGGGTTACCCGTCATCCTTGCGGCCGATGGAGAATTTTCATTACATGCGGCCTCACCTCCTCGAAATGACGCTGTGCTTAGTTTTCCTCGTTTCTACGGCTTGGAGATTGACCTGATCGACGATACTCATCGTCAGTCTCATCGATGTTCTGTTGGCGAGCCTGATAATCGTCAAAAACGGCCTTCCTCTCACGGCAATAGCGTTCGACGTGTCCAGGGCGTCCACGGTGGAAACAAACTGGTCTGTTGTCGGTCGTTCTCCATAGGTCCGTTTTCCTGAGCTGTGGTGTTTATCTCTGGACAGAACTTCTGGCTTTCCTCGTTACAGCGGCTGCATACGTGGAACGTCGTTGGGCATCTGCAGACTTTGCGACCACTGGCACCAAAGCTCTTTCGACTTCGTCTTGGATGACGGTCTGTAGCGGCTGGGAATAGGGGTCCGGAAACTCGTCGACTTCATTTACTACTCGATTAATCTCTTCGCGTACAATTCTGCAGATAAGAGACACTAAATCGGTCTCTTCCTCCATGGCTGCAACTGGTAAGACGTTTGGTAGTCTCTCAAATCTTCGGCCAATTCTTTTTTGCCTCATGTCTTCAATATAGTTGCACCACTTGACGAAATCAGCCTTAGTCTTCACTTCTTTCATTAGGAGCACTTGGTACACGTCTTCAGCAAAGCCTTTCATTAAGTGAGACACATTCTCGTCCTCGGACATTAAAGGATTGATTTCTTGACAAAGCCCTAATACACACTGAATGTTGGTCTGCGTACTCTCCTGTCCTTTGATCTCTACATTTCAGTTCATCTTTTGTCTTTTTTGTGTATTTGTGGCTATCGCCCAAAAGTTCATTCAAACCCTTCTTGAATGCGTCACAGGAAACCAAGGTATCTTCATTATTTATGTACCATTGCTTGGCCGTACCGTCTAGGAAAAAATAGACGTTTGCGAGACACATAATTTCATCCCAGTTGTTGAACTTGGCCAATCGATCGTATTCTGCAAGCCATTCCTCCAGGCTCCCCACGAAAGGTTGATGCGCTCCTTAAGAGAGAGTAGGTAGGAGTTACCACGACAGGCTACGTTGGCTAAGCTTCTTTATGCGGCATTATATACACACACGCACACACACACACATATATATATATATACATATATATATATATATATATATATATATATATATATAAATATATATATATATATATATATATATACATATATATATACATATATATATATATATATATATAATATATATATATATATATATATATATATATATATATATATATATATATATATATATGAGATAATAACATACTCATTACATGCGGCCGCTCTATCTGACCTCAATAAATAAATAGACTGGTTATGTGGTTTTTGGCCAGACGGCTTTATTCCCGATCCTAAAGGCAACTAGTTACAAGGTAACATCTATGAGTTACTTTTAATTTTGAATTTTACGAAAGGAATAATTTTGAAGGTCACGGATACGAAAAGGTGGGTAAGGCATAAATCGTGAGGTCTGAATTTCATCTTAAAATCTGATATATACAAGAAAAACGTTAATGCCTTATAAAAGAAAATATGATTAGTAGGCACAATTCGATACACTAATTGATTTCTTCAATAAACTTCTTATTATCTATAAATACACTTAGTTATTATTCTTTTTTACGTCACATTATAATACATCACAATATTTAACGTTAAAAGACACGAATGAAGTAATAAGAGCTAAAGTTCATTTTAAGGTAATTCTATTAATGTAAGCAAAGCAGTGGGACGTGCGGCCACTTTCATGGGCTATTGTAATCGTAGTCTTGCAGTTCTGCAATTCTTTCATTTGGTAGGTGATTTAGGCTATTATAAACTTTTTTTGAAGCTTTAACACATGATTATTTAAAATTTAGCATATAAAAATCTCATCTTTATACTTCATTGGATAATATCAATAGGCTTCCCTTACACGCCTCATGAAATTATTCTGTACTCTTTCTATATCTAAAATTTAATTTCGCAACAAACGACCAGACAAGAGCTGCGTAAAGAGCTTTAGGTGAAATTTCAGTCTCACATAGTAGGATTTTATTTTTCATACTTAAGTGTTTACTATTAAGGAACATTTTTAAATTCTCATGTTTTCCTATAATTTTATTTTTAATATTAGCTATGGGCTCGTCAGGTTAGTTTTTTTTTATCAAGGTTTACTCCCAAGTATTTTACGGAGTCCTCCTATTTGATTACCTCGTAAAGTACAATCTAGGGCGAGTTTTGGATTTACGGGTGAAATAAATGGCATGACACTGAGAGCGCCCTCTGGGTAATTCCTGCTGCATTTTTGGACAGGTCATTACTATAGATTTTGGCCACAATTGATTTTTTTTACCATGCTACAGTGCATAAGAAAATTGAAAGAATAATAAGAAAATAATAAGATAAAAATCAGAAAAATATTGTTAAGAAAAAATAAGCTAATGATGGTGATGATGTAGATTGCTTTAATAATTTTTTTTTCTATCCACATTCATATTGATGTTTGGTTTAATTTTGAAAGTAGAAATAAATTTACCAAAATGTTATGCCTTTAGAAACTAAAATCGTATTTTAAACCTAGATTTATTAAAATTGTAACTTCATTTTTGAACTGAAAAAACAGTAAATATGGTGTTTAAATAAAATTTCATATGGTTTTGTGATCAATTAAACTTAAGACTTTTATTGGTTACATAAAGTTTGAAACATACTTTGAGTTGCATTAATACATTAAAGGTTAATTTATATAATTAATGGTATTCTTTTTAGATTTCTTGCATTTTCACACAATTTTTATTTTACGTAATTAATAGTATTATTTTGGAGTTATTATGATTTATTTCACTTATTAAAGAATAATTTTGAAAATTTTAAGCAAGAAAAATATTAATTTTGTGAATGACGTGTTTTCTGCAATTAACACTGATTACTGTTAAAAAGGCATCTTTTAATCTGTTAAAATTCTCGTTTAAATTGATATTATATTGCAAAAAAAATATAATATTTATTTTAAATTTATAATATTTATTTTTATTTTAAATTTGTTAAATGCATAAAACGTTCATTTTCAGAGGTAAAATAAACAACTATATCTTTAAACTAGCTACAGGCAAAATTAATTTTATTTGTTAAAATTCTTCTTATTGTTCAATTAAAAATTGGAGGAATATTTTCGAATCCAAAAGATAGTCTTGACCACTCAAACACACAAAAGTTCGTACTAAAAGTTAATTTTTCTGGGTGTATAGGAATGTGCTAAAAACCCATAGGTCAAATACATTATAGGAAACATTTTAGCTTTACTTAATTTGTCTAGTAAGGTAACTATGCTTGGTAAAGTTTTTGCATCAGTTTTAGCAAGAGCATGTAATTTTCTGTAGTCTGTACATAATCTAGTTTTCTTACCCACTTCAAGTTTAAGTACTATTGTTAGAAGCGAAGAATATAGATTACAACTTTTCTTAATTATTCCATCGTGTAATAACTGCTTAATTTGCGTTTTAATTTTTTCTTAATTTTTAGTAGAAGTTCTGTAGTATCTTAATGGTGTATGTTAATAGAAAGTTAAATTAATTTTTTGAACTTCAATTTCAATTTTCCTTCTATCTTATTTATTCTTTGAAAACAAAGTTGAATATTCCTTTAGAAAATTTTCTTACTTATGCTCTTGTCTTAGGAGATTTTTAGGAATAACATTTTCCACACTGTTATCAGATTGGGAGCATTATTCCCCTTGATTTGTAGTTAGAGAGTCACAATTGAGTACCTGACTCACATCATTGTGTTCAACACACAGTTTTAAATATTGAGTTACTTTGGTTCAAAACGTTCCACTCTCACTTTGTATAAGCAAAGAACTTTGTGCAGGCTGAAATCATATAATTTACATTCATTAATTAGTAAAATTAAATAATCTAAATTGTTATGAAGAACAAACAAAATACTTTGGTTAAGAATCTGTCCAATCTTCAGTGGCATACAACATATCCTATTCAGAATTCATTTTCCTCTAGTTTGAGTTACTACCATTTTCCTTACTTTTTGTACCTTCATTTTTAATTTTTTGGCTGTTCTGGCTGAAATAATGCACATGGTAGCATTACTATATACTACGCATTCTACAGGTTCTTTGTTTGGCAACTATCCCAACACAAGTAATAGTCATATATTATCACTATTTGTTAGTCGTGGTTTATTCGTAAAAGGGGTAACGGGTTCTGTTTCTAATCGGAAAGGAGAAATTTGGAACAAATAGAATTATTTGGAATAACTTTGCGGTCTGCATGGACAAGGGGTGGGGGATAGCTGATGTTGGAAATTATTATTGTGATGGCTAGCAAATATTTTATCCCTAAATCGATTGTAAGAATAGCTGGTTATCGCAAAGCATTGAAAGCTATGAGGTCTACTATTATACTGTCTAGAGTTGCTGTCGTTTCTCAGAGGTGTTTATCTGAAATTATTAATTCAATTTCGGTCTGGATAATTATGGGAGTCGAAAATCTAGTAGTATGCTGATTCTCTTGAATTTTAGTTAGATTATCTGCCTAATTTAAACAAGAAATAGAGTATTCACATTCATCAAGACTTTAATTCTTTTGGGACACCATCTGTCAGATCATCCAATACCATATCATTACTTAAATTTAATCGGCGAACTATTTCACATTTTTTACAAAAATATTGGATTATTTTAATCTTATGAACTTGCTAAAAGGGGTCAAATTGGAAGAAAAAATTTTATTTTAATATTTTCACTAGTTTTCTATAATTTTTCATTTTATTACAATTCTTGATAAAATTACTTAAAGCATTACCCTTCAAAATTCTAAAAATATTATTAAATTTCCATGTTTCATATTTACCCTATTCTAAACAAACTTTATCAAAGTACTCAAGACAGGAAATTATTTCCATTTGACTGTTATAATCAGAATGTACAATATTTATTATTTTCTTGTCAGTGCTTGCTGACCGCAATGTGTCATCCTAGTCAATATTTCTGGTTTCACTATTCATAGTTAAATTTATGCATTTAATTTACTTTTCACATATATATATATATTTAAATATCTTATATCAAAACAAAAACTTCAAATTTAAAGTAGAATTGAACCATGACTGACTTCGAGTTTTAATGGGGATCCCGACGGAGGAGTTATAGGTGATGGAGTGGCATAAGTGTCACGGTCGAGCCCAGGCAGGGATGCAGCCGTGACGTATGGGGGCTGGGGCTATGCAATAATGTTAATTTTTACCAAATGGGCCATTTGAATGAGCGCACCTGCACTCCCGAAGCGGGTGCAGATTTGGGAAAATTTCACTAACAAGTGATTTAAAAACAGAAAAAAAGGGGCGTTGAACCGAGGTGTAAAGTTATGAAGAGATGGTTAGAAAAGGATTCAAAGTAGGAAGCCAGAGGGAACGGGTGCATCCAGATCCCATGAGCAAGCCAGAGAGCCCGGGCCAGCAATATTTGGCCGATCCAGCATCCGACAATGTGACGACTGTTACGCCCGCACTGATGTTCAGAAAAGTGACGACCTTTAAGCGAGTACCAACGTCCAACCTGCTTAGAGCCCCAATCCGCTCCCCTGTGATTGAATGGAGGTAAACCTACTTAATATTCATGATTGTTATCTTGGTCTCATCTCATTTTGATTAAGGAATACTATTTTAAAAATATTGATGAATATCACAAAAAAATTATGAATGCCATGTCATATATTAATCAAGATATATATTAATCTGTAAATAATGTATATAATAAATGTTTGATTTTAAATATAAGGTATTTACTTTTAATTATTTAGAGTATATTTTCCTGTGTTACCTCATTGAGAACGAACACTGGTGTACGTGTGTAAGTATCGCAACTAAAAAAACATAAAATGAAATATCAGTTTCCAAAAAACTTTTATAATTCTATGTATTTGTACGGCTCTTAAGGTCTTAACACTTTTAAATGTGAGAAAAAATAAATATAGCAATATATGTTCCAAATCAAAACAAATTTTAAAATTAAAAATAATTTTAACAAGTCTTTAGATATGATTGCACATTTTAAATTTTCGACTGATTGATGACACATTAAATTTTAACACTTCAGTTTCTCGATATCATTTAATTTTGTAAATTGTAAGTTCAAATAGTTTGTAAAATTTTACCTTACTAGACTTTACTTTGCTTAAGTTTTACTTAAAATTTTAGTCCATAGCGTCTGTCGCCAATGAAAGAAAACATCACAAAACTTGACTTTACTTCTCTTAAAAATTGAAATTCATAACATTGCATATCATCAGGCGAAAACCGGAAAACCCTTTTAACATACAAGTTGAAGTAATATTGAACTGGAAATGTGACGCAGTTAAAATTTACCGTTGACTCCGCAAACACAGATGAATCGAAAATTGTTCAATGAAAATTAAATTCTTAGTTCTTTTATGGTGATTCCATGGAACAAAGCACTTTATCGTCGCTTGAGGAGAAGTGGAAAGAGTTGAACTAGTGGTGGAAAGAGAAAAGAAAATATCTATGATTTGTGTCCGAATACGTGAAGCATGAATTGGAAGTCGATCAGGAAAACAACGGGATTCTCCGTACGTTGATTCCGATGAATACTGTTGACAACCGTTTGAATTCACTTTTTAACTGAATTCTCATTTTCTGTCTGTCTCTTAAGGGATATTTTTAGCGATCACAAAATCGACAGTGGCCTATGTGATTAAGAAGTGGATGTTGAGCTGTGAGTATCGGTATGTTCCCCGATTCGGCAGACCAACGAAACTGGGAGATAAAGACCGACGAGTACTGTCCAGAGAACTTCGGAAGAACAGCTTCTAACCAATGGCCCTTATCCACAAGGAGATTCAACGGGCATCCGGGAGTATTGTTTCAATGAATACCATCCGTAAGGAAGCACATCTGATTGGTTTTCATGGTCGTGCCGCTGCCCATAAGCCTTTTATCACAAAGTCCAACCGCGCCGCTCGGTTAATGTGGTGCAAAGAGCATCGAAATTGGACCGTAGATCAGTGGAAACCGGTTCCATGGACCGAAGAATCAAGATGCACCCTTTACCATTCGGATAGTAGGTTTCAGGATCTTGCGTCTTCCTGGAGAACGTCTCCTGCCAGAATGCATTGTGCCAGCAGTCAAGTTCGGCGGAGGAGGAATTATAGTCTGAGGGTGTTTCTAGTAATATGGACTGGGCCTTTTGGAAGCCATTCATGGAAAGCCTAATGCCGATGCCTACTGCACTATTTTGGATGACAATGTGCTTCGTACGTTGTGGTAGTTTTAAGGGTTAGACCCCTGTTACTTTCAGGACGACAGTACCAATTATCATGTTTCGAGGTTAACCAAGGCTTGGTATGATGTCAATGGAGTTCATCCAGTGGACTGGCCAGCTCAGAGCCTGAAACCTATCGAGAACCTCTGGCACGAGTTGTATCGCCAAATTAAGGAGTGCACTACCCGTCCAAAATCGGTGAAGGAACTTGTATATTTACTCCATGCTAAGTGGAAGACAATACCACAAGCTGTAATACAAAGACTTGTGGAGAAAATGAATAGGAGAGTTCACGCTGTAATTGCCTCTCGTCGAGGCTCTACCAACTATTGATTTTGAATAAAGTTAGTTTTTCTTTTCTATCACAGTTATCCAAATACTTATTGGTAGACAGTATATATATATATATATATATATATATATATATATATATATATATATATATATATATATATATATATGTATGTATATATATATATATATGTGTATATATATATATATATATATATATATATATATATATATATATATATATATATATATATATATATAGGTGTGTGTGTATGTGCGTATAATGCGTAAAGCTTGAAGTGGAAAACGCTTTGGAAAACGATGTGATTCTGATGAAGTTTTCTGCCTTGTGAGAACGTAGACAATTTTAATTGTAATCTCATGGAAATCTAATTGAAATCCAAGAATGAAATCGTAGACGAATGTAATACATCGCGGAAATAAAGACAAAGGAATTTTTAGATCAAACTGACATACTTTATTGAAGAATTGTTCACAACACCTTTACATCACGTTTAAATATTTATGTGTCCCAACCAATGAGAGTTTGCTTTAAACGTTACGTGGGTGACGCTGAAGACGGAGTTTCAACGTCAGGTCCTATTTTATGTTGCTTATGAATCCGGAATAGATTAAAGGTGGAAACAATGACATTCATTATGGTTACTGGAAAAAAATGACAGAAAAAATAAAATTGCCCAAAATTTTTTCAATAAAAACTTAGATAATATCTAGATAAAATTTTTTGGAGAATAATAAATTTTAACTAACAAATTAAATATTAAATAATTTCCTAACCAAAAGATAATAAACAGAAAACCTAAGTAATATATTGCACAAATTAACTATATCATTGCTTTCTATATTATATTATATTTTATGTATTTTCAATTTCTCTAAGTATTAACAATTAGTCATCTTCAAAATGTATGAGTATCGTAAAGATAATCTACAATACTAAAATAATTCATAAAATATTTTTGAATAATTGGAAAATAAATATCGATGCATTGAATCAAATAAGATTTTGTTAGTTTTCCTTCAAAGTTCTGTAACTGAAACCTGCAGATTTAAACAGTGAAATAACGGCAGAAAAAGGTGGAATTTTTTTATCTTAGAATATAATTATAAATGTAAGATAAAAATTTGCTTTAAATGTCGCAGTAAAAGTAAATAGCAAGGAACTTTTTTTCCGTATATCAGAAAACATAATTTTCTGTTTATATTGCGATACTTTTAGAAATAATGTTCTTATTAATTGTTAATAATCAACATACATTAGTTATGAACTAATATATTTCCTTTGCCGAATTCCAATGGTATTTCATAGCTCTGAATAACCTTTGAAATTCTCACAAGTATTTCTTTCATAGTTATTTTAAGCAGAAAGAGGAGGAAGTAAAACACATTCTGTTCTATCAGTTTCTTTTCCTACATCTGAAATCTTTGGAAACAACCACTTAAAAGTTTTGATTTTCATTTTTGTACTGTTATCATTGGTTATATACGTCAAAATCAGTCGCGTGAATATCATGGTTAGATAAGAAACTGAGACAAACAATTTTTTTCCTAGAATACTTAATCATGAAATGGGTATTGACATACGGATGCGATAAGATTTTTATTTTCCAGTTTGTTATATAAAGAAATAAAAACGCGTTCCGACATAGTCTTGACCAACATTTTAGGTCAGTTCATAATTTATTGCTGTTTTCTTCATCATGCGATTCCACGTATTAGCTGTCTTGACATTTTGGTGTTTTTTAAGTTTCAGCGCTTCTGAAGAGAATTCCGAATGCACTTCTTTCCTGTTAAAGAATATAACTGATGAAATTCAATCATCCATTGTTGTTAATCTATTAAATAATACTCAAAGTCTACTGGAAGACGCAAAGAAATATACTACAATAAAAACTAGGTAAGATTTATGCTTCTACCTAAAACTTTTATGGAAAATATCACATTATCTTTTAGATAAAATTCATATGCATCATAATGGCTAGGCAGATAATGTTTTCAATAGTAATTTTTATGCTCTACCACTTTTTCAGCTAAAAAAATTACTTATAGATTTTTTAAACTAATGCTACAAAGGAAAATTAACTTTCATATTGATTTAATGTAGATGGCTGCTAACGTTCGGATTCTTTTCAAATTGTACCAATTTTTAAATTTTTTCTGGTAAAATAGTAAAGAAATAAGAAACATTAAATATAAGGAGTAATATACAGTTTAAAACAATTCGTTCTTTACTAAAATTTAATATAATTACTCTCCTTTTTTATAATACGGTAAATTTCTAGTATTTTTTTAAATAACTTGATTGAAAAGCCTAGCAGTACGAATGTTTCTATCTAAATTTCTTTAACATGAAGATATCTATAACACAAATCTTTAAAATAACCCAAAATATAAGAAAAATTTAAAAAGAAATTATACATACAATTATATCTTTCAAAGTTAATATTTCACGTGATTCTCCTACTCTCTTCTATGGAAAGAGCTCCAAATAAAAAAAATATATTTTTTACTTCTATTATTTTAAGTCATTTTATTATCTACAATAATTGAGTAATATCTTAAGATTATTATTATATGATTTGGATAATTATAAGAGATATCGTGATAATATTAAATGCTGCCATTAAAAAATATTTTTGAGAATTACGCGATTGCGTTTATTCTTACTGTAAACAGTTTATGATTCAATTATAAAATATATTGGATTTCTATTTAGTGATATATTTTATTAGACATGTCTAAATTTTCTCTTATAGTTAGAATAAAATAATTTTTTAAAAGTTTTGTAGATGATACTGCGTGTCTTTTAAAGTTTTAGTTCACTAATATTTTAATCATTTTTACATTTTCTTATAGAAAGTATTTGTTCTGAAATATCTGAACATTTTCAATATACCTTTGTCATCATACCTAAACTGCAAAATTGTCTAAAAGTGTCAAGTAGCATTGTCTATTTTTCAGTGATATTTTACTTCAGAAAATAATCCACAATACATGTTTAAAACATCAGCATACTTTTTAATAAATTTTTATCATATAGCTTCGTATTCCTCTAATTAACTAAGTTTCTCAGAATCTGTGAAAGTCAAACTGCTTCAATAGCGATAAAAATTCATGCAATGATTGTAATAGGATATAATACTATGGGTTGCAATCGAAAAATGTCTCAAGAATTAATCTCAATCTCTAAATCGATAAAACATCTCTTCTTTAATTTTTCTTGATATTTTGGATTTTCTGGACTCTATTTAGAACTTACACTGTTTATGAATGAAGTTTCTCTTATTTAGTAGCTATATCTACTCTATAAAAAATTTCAAGTATTTGAAGTTTATAGCAATTTTTGTATTCAAAACTGAACATTTTGTTAATATTTGCAGCAAATGATGTCTTTTTAATAAGCTGAAACTCTGCTTTTAATCGGTGTAATAAGAAAAAAAATTGATTTAAAAAATAAAAAAATAAATAAAGACTAAAAAAAATTAAAGAGAGGACTTAAAGAGAGGGGTTTTTGCATATATATTTCTAATATACTTCCAGTACTATGCTATTATGACAGGAATGAGAGATAAATACAAAAATTAAAAAGTTTTATGTGTTAGAATATTCAATTGGGAAACGGGCATTGACCGGGAGTGTATATTTCTTCATGGGTATTATATTTTATACCCATGAAGAATTATTTTTTTATTATGAATTATATGTACAAAGAAATAAATATGATTTCCGGAACAGTCTCGAGTATTATTTGGGTTTAGATATTTATATTTTGTCATTATAACACTATTTCATGTATTAATTGGACTATTAATATTATTTACAGTGGATCTTCCGAGGATAAAAAATGTTCTTCGTTCCTTTTGAAGAATATAACTGAAGAAGTTCAATCATCCATCGTTGTTACTTTATTAAATAATGCCAAAAATCTACTGGAAGATGTGAAGAAATACACTACAATGAAAACCAGGCAAGATTTAAGTTTCAATCAAAATTGTTTATGAAGAAAATCTTATATTTAAAGGAGATTTAATATTTCCTTCATAATGGTTATAAAAAAAGTTTTTTTTAAAGTAATTTTATGGGCAATAATTTTTTTAATTAAAAAAGATTACAACCTCATACTCTAAATAATTAATATAAAGGACCATTCATTTACATAATTTTTATTTGAAATTTGAGATACAAATCGAGAACATATATAATACACATTTCACATGTTCATCATATTTTGATTTTAAAATAAATCTAACAATATAGGAATCACTTAATAATTTAAAGAAAATTTTCAAATATTTATATGGATTCGACATCATTTGAAAAAATTATTATCATTTAGTTGCAATGTCTGACTTGTATTTTAGTTTTACTTTGGAAAATATTCCAAACTAAATGTTTGAAACATTAACGTGAATTTTGCATTACCCCATTCATGTACTTTTTCGGTGCTGGATATAAAAATAGCTGGATTTAAAAAAAAAGTTTTTGTAATAATGCTCCCAAAATATATCTGTAATTGATATACGAAAACAAGAGTATAGCCTAATGCATCATCCTTTGGCACACTTATTGAGGCGTAAACCTAAAAATATCACTAGAAATAGCATTTAGACCGACATATGACGGGATCGGTAAAATTCTATTAACCCTAACTTATCAAAAATTCAACATTTATGTCTCTAACCATTCCAGGTCTTTTGCGGAATGTAATTGGTTCGCAGATAAGGGTTCCGGGAAAATATTCCGATGTTTGCCGAGCTAACTACGGAAGCTAGACTTCTTAACAGCACTAATATGAAAGAGATGCCAAGTAATGAGGGGTACAGTTAAATTTTACACACTAGAGAGCTAGATCAGTGATTCAGCATACAGCGATCGGTCTGTTTGAATGCCAACGATAGTTCCAAAGCGTGTGTTTATGTATGAAAAACAAATACACAAACGAACAAACTTCTTAATTTTCAAAGATATATAACTTAAAAACTAGATATATTTTCCTCCGTGAAAGAGACTCCTAGACTTTAATGAAAAGAACTTATTGTTAATTCCGGTAATAAAATTTCATTGAAAAATGATAATAATAATAGATGATTAAATTTAAAATCACCACATATGCAAACTAATCTATTATTTAAGCCAAATATAAAAGAAAATTGCTTGCGTAATATCTAAGTTCAGTGATAGAACGTATGAGAATAATGCAAATCATATTTAAAATAAGAAATGATTAAAGGATATGGTTAAAGGTATGCCGTCACAATACTAGAAACAAATGTTATTTTTACCTTTTTATTATGTGATAAATTGAAAAATGTAATCGCCTGCACTCAACCAAGGAAAATAGGGCTTCAAATAATGACATTATACGCTCGAATAGAGGGGAAGGGATGGATTTCGGACGTTTTATAGACGACAGTATTTTTTGCTGAGATATGAAGCATATTTATACTAATTTATTTTAGAAGCGGATCTATAGTTTATAAGAAGATATTCTTCACTCGCTTTGAATTTTGCTAAATCTAACTTCTCAAAAATCCAATATGGATTTTTTGCACTGTGTGTGTCTGAAACAAATATTTTTTTTTTATTGAATTATAGCCTTTTGATTTTTTATTCATTTAAGCCTAATCACTGAGAATAATTTTAAAGAAAAATATTGTCCAAAAATTGTAAATTTATATAATTCAAATACATATTATTATAACCGCTTATTTTAGTTGCGTTCCTGTTGAAACTGTAAGAGAGAGACCAATGGATTGCTCTGAGATCAAGGACAAAAATGTTCTTGCCCAAAGTGGGATCTACAAAATCTGGCCTGTGAACCGAGTGGTCAGCGGTCCTATTGAAGTCTACTGCGACATGGATGATGACGGAGGAGCATGGACGGTAATTATTTTTACTATCTAACCTTATAGAAAACTAACTGTACATAGATATGCATTTGAATTTCATATAATATCAGCCGATTCCATTTGCTGGGTTAATTTGTATTTTTCATCACATTTTAGCTTGTAGGACAACGTATAGGTAAAAATAGTCTCTTTGTCATTGATATACTACTAAATTCCAATGAAACAAATTTCGTCAGCTTAGATATTTGACGTATCATTTATGTGAAGCTTTATCTTTTAAGTGAGTTGGACAGGGTAAAAAAGGCGTCGCCACTATCTTGTTTCAAAATGACATCGTCTGTCCTCTGACAAAGTGATTTATTTTCAACACAGGGCATAATCAAGCATAAATTCAGAAGACAATACTAATAGCCCTTGAGTAAGAGCTTCATCATAGTAAAAACCTGACTACATAAATTTTTTAATGTGTTTAAAAGAATAGTACAAGGTTTTTTGGTAGTTTTTTCAAATTTAGATTTAGTTATTGAAGATTAAAAATATTTTATACAACCACTTAAAATAACAATAAGTCTAGATATCTGTACTTATGTACGTGGTTTAACAGTGTAACAGTTTGCCCAACAACCTTTAACAATTCTGTTTATAAAAAAAAATATTTATTGATAAGCTGTAAACTTTTGAAAGATAGATCTCCAGTTTTAAGTTACTATGACTTAGATTGAACACTATACTTTCCTTACCTAATTTCTATTTGAGTATTTTTGATTTTTGTTAATTGTATATATATTTTTTATATTTGTGTTGATCTTTAAAAAATATTATCTTTATATACTTATACCAGGTTCTTCAAAGGCGAGGTGATTTCGGCAGTAGCAGTGATTATTTTTTCAAAGACTGGCAGTCTTATAAAAATGGATTTGGTGATCTTTCAAAAGATTTTTGGATTGGTAAATTTTTCTGAAATCACGTTACTTTATATTCAAAGATTATCATTTCTTTTTAATTAGGATTCAACAATCTAGGTAATATTTTAATAAAAGTAATTTTTCAAAGTTATGTTATTCAAGCTTTCAGCTGGAATATATATTTGAATTTGTATTTTTCTCATTTCACTGCATAATATAAAATCTCAAAATACAACTTTTTACCCGAAGTTTGCAACCTTCTCTGAACAAACGCTCTCCCGCCACCCTATACAAGAAAAAATATTTGAACTCCCCACTTCCATGATAGTTAATTAAATCATATATTAAAATGTTATTTCATATAATTTATATTTGATTTTTATGCCTATCTAACTGTTAAGAACACAGTGTAGAAGTTCATTAACAGAACTATCAAATATAGTTAAAATATGTTTATTAAAACCCTGATAATGAAGTCAATAAGAATTTAAAAAATAAACATATGGTTAAGGCTGGTGAAGGTTAAGGCTTAAAAATTTATTAATGTCGGGTTCCAAATTCGAGAACAACACTCGAAATCGCCAAGTTCAGTGATGTTCTTTTTCTTAGACTCTTAACAATCTACTGCACTGAACCTTTGTTAAGTAAAACACGATGAAGGAAATAAAATTAATACTTCTGTACTCTATCTGAGGAGTGTTAATGCTATCTATTTTCTCTAAACCCAATACATGGAAGGCTTCCCCTGAAGGCAATAGAGAACTTATGCTTTAATCAATTAAAAAGAATAGAATAAAAAAATCCAAAGCTTATGGTAATGAAGGATGCTAAAAATATCAGCAAAAGATTTTTTCTTACTTTTTTTCAAAAAAAAGTTATTTAAACCCATTCGCATTAAGAAATTTAAATGGTTTTAGTTGTTAAAAAAAACTCAACAGCACTTTTTTATGTCAGCACCAGTTTCAATGGAAATTCCGATTCGTCGCACTTCCGATAACAATCTTCTTCCCCTACTCTTACTTCTTGAAAAAGATCTTTATTCCAATAATATCAAATGAATGAATAGAAGAAAGAAAACTAGACAAATTTTACCAAGGATTGGTGAAAGGTCTGTCGGTAGTAGTCAGTATATCAAGGATTTTTGCTATTGGTTGTAAATTTTTCTCCCTTTATCCCAAAAAGTTTTTGCCTCGTTTTATTTCCTTAATTAATTGAAATATGTTAACGACTGAAATAGCTGTAACAAAGGGTAAAGGTTAAAGGAAAGTAAAGGGTTTGCATTAAAGGGTAAGCCTCGCTTGATAATAAATTGATACCAAATTAGAATCGATGTGAAGACCAAAGACATCTTATCTTTAATATGTTTTTTTAAAAAAAATGTAAAAAATAATGCAAGGGAAGAATGAAATCATTAAAATTGCATTACATAAAAAACTTGGTTTTATAAAACGAATAACATTTTCATTTTCTTCATAAACTTCAAACTAAGGAATTTAACCTTTCGGTGGTTGTACTTTGTAACTAACGAAAGGAAAAGCAACTACAATTCTTACACCATTATTTAAAATGAATCAAGGCATCTATAAATATAAAAATATCAATAACCGATGTCAAAATCTATTACAGATAATCAGAAATTGGAGCGATTTTTGTAGTAAATAATTGCTGATAAGCTATAATAGATATAGATCAGAATACTTTTTAGCATCAATAAAATAAAAAATACTTTTAATTGTATTGGAGAGCATTCTGTTACCACTGAATTTATACTTCATTTTCATTATTTTTTAAATAAAAATCCATCCTGAAAGGATGAATTTTCATTTCAAAAATTAGTGAAAATGAGGTATAAATAATAAAATATTAAGTTTTATTTAAAAATAAAACATTATCTAATTCCAGTGTATATGTCATTTGTTTTATAGCACTGAGTGTAAAATTTACAAGAATGTCGTATGTCTACCACCAGTTTAAACTACGCGAAAAAAATTTCCAAAAATTATGTTGAACTATCGTTTTGAAAAAAAGACTGCACTATGTTATGGAAACGACATAAAAGTAAAATTTCAGGGTTTTGCACTCAAAATTTGTTGAAATATTTGATTGGCACACACAAAAAAACATATTTTTATATTTCTTTTACGATTTATTGTAAATGTTCAAATTTTTGCAGGTAATGACATTATATTTGCTTTAACGAACATTTTTTCAAAGTTTTAAAATGTTTCTCATGTGTTTCAATTCTTATTTACTTATTATTTAAAAACATATTATCAAGATATTCCGGACACTTTTACAGTTTTTAGATTAATTTAATTTTTTGCATGTCTACTAAATTTCGTCATTTTTTTTTTTAAATTTCTGAATTTAAATCACGTCTTAATAAACGACATAGTACCAATTTTACAATGGCTACAGAGACTCAATTTACAGTACACGAAGAGTGTTAAGTAAATCTTCAGAAATCTATATAGTACCACTATTAAAATAAGGAAACAAATGTCAGAATGAATTTTTTATATACATTACCTAAATTTAAGAAAATTCTTCAATGGAAAATAAGAAAATATTTAATTTTTGATAAAAAATTAAGCATTATCTATTTACAGTGTCGTAGATTTCATAACACTGAGTGAAAATTTTACAAGAGGGTTTTATGTCTACCGCTAGTTTGAAATGCATGAAAAAATAATTTTAAAAAATACGTTTTGAAAAAAAAATTACAAAGTTATGGAAAAGGAATAAAGGTAAAATTTCAGGTGTTTGCACATAAAATTTGAGGAGATACTTGATTGCCACACAAAAAATATTTTTATATTTCTAATCCGATTTGTGAGATTTAATGAAAATGTTCAAATTCTTGCAGGCAATGACATTATATTTGCTTTGACTAGCATAAAAGCAAACCTCGTGAAATTTACTCTGACTGACTGGGAGGGGAACCAAACATTTGCTACGTACGACAAATTCTGGATTGCGGATGAATTTTACAATTACACCCTGCACGTCAGTGGATATAGTGGCACAGCAGGTAAAAACTACCAATATCACTTTTATCTGAAGTTAAATAGAATAAAAGATTTTAAATAATAAATATGTTTATAAATGTGTTATAAAAGATTTAATAAGAGTTGAAAATTTAAAAATATATTTTTAAATTAATAAAAATATTATTTCATAAAAATCAGCAATGTGTTAGTGGATTATCTTCCATCTTCTGCATTTAACTTTTAAAATGAATATCTTAACAAAAATAATTATCTCAAACTTCCATTTTGGATAGTTTAGAAAATGTTTTTGCTTCAAGAGAAATTATAAGGCCAGAACAATTTTACTTAAAATCCACTCCGAAAGCTTACACGCATCCTCCCATTAATTTTGTAATTAAGTAGAAAAACAGCTGTCTATTTATTATAACTGTTATTATCATCGAATTACGATTCTTTATAACTTAATAATCGTGAGATACAATTTAGCGTTTATGTAACTATTTGAGAGACATAAAAAAAATCTTTTATTAATTGATACATTTTGATAGATTTTGACTCATATTTTTAAAATTTAAAGATGAATCATTTTCTAAATAAAAAAGATTCTACTTTATCACTAAACATTGTAGAAAGTGCATGATAAAAAATTTAGCAATTCAGTATAAAGGCGTTTGGTACAACGTAAGCTATCACACGTTTGTTCGCAGTTCAACTATTGTTTTTCAAGCAAGCATTCTTTAAAATTTCTGCAGCTGCAGAGATTTGGATGCTGTTCTTGCAAGCACATTGAGCCCTTGTATCACATTGTTAGGACCATACCGGAAAAAATCAACCGTTTTGAAATTTGTGGGTGTTTAAAATACAACAGTGAATTGAATATCCCACCTGCTGGGAAGAATGTTGTTTCATTCGTTTCCTTAGTTCCAAAGATATGAAAGACACTGATATTCTTGGTATATAGAGATATCAAGGAGAGGAGTTGTAGGATATCATAGCACAGTAAAAATAAACTGCAATAATATGAAACGGACAGATTGATCTTACCTTATTAACTGAAGACATGGTGGAGTACCACGGTTGATATATCCAAGTAAACAGACGCTTTAGAAGTTTATCTTTATTAAAACAGTGTTCTCAAGTTTTAAGTTGCGTTTTTCGTGGAATCATGGTACAATCCTTAAATTATCATTTGTCTCACTCTGGGAACCAAGACATTGTCTATTGTGCACAAATCCTAATCCAATACAATGTGGCAGATTTTTATACTGCTCTAATTCAAAATCTAGTGCAATGCAAGAGGTACCTTGATATTAGTGAAAATTAAGTTAAAAAGTAAGTTAATGTACAAGCTTTAATGCAAAAACAAAATTAGTAAAGTTTTAAATTCTGAAACAGAAACATAGTTAAAAAATATGCCTTTTACCTGCATCCTATATTAATCCAGATCAGTAATTAACATCTCCAATGGTTCGCCGGAACCTTTGCAAAATTTTTTATTTTTAATCTTTTTTTTTACATGGTTCACAGATATGTCCTTAAACAGTCCTTTTCTTTACAAATTTTAGTTGCAGACATATACTTCCAATTACAAAATGTTTCAAACAAGATAAGAATGTGTTTTACGATGTGTTTAATTTTAAATATCAAATCTAAAAAATTGTAATCATTTTCATACATTTTATAGTTTTTTCAAATTATATGAAGATATCAAGGAGAGGAGTTCTAAGATATCATAGCACAGTAAAAATAAAATGTAAATAATGTGAAACAGACGGATTGATCTTTTCTCATTAACTGAAGACATGGTGGAGTACCAGTAAACAGACGATTTACAAGTTTCTTTTTTTTAAGTTGCGTTTTTCGTGGAATCATGGTACAACCCTTAAATTATTATTTGTCTCACTATCGGGACCAAGACATTGACTGAGGTGCACAAATCCAAATCCAATCCATAACAAGGCGGCAGATTTTTATGCTATAATTCAATATCTAGTTCTACAATGCAAGACGTATCTTGATATTAGTGAAAATTAAGTTTAAAAGTAAGTTAATGTACAAGGTTTTATGTAAAAACAAAATAAGTAAAGAAAATATTAGTGTATTTTAAATTGTGAAACAGGAACATGGTTATAAAAATATGCCTCCTACCTGCATCTTATATTAATCCAGATCAGTAATTAACGTTTGTCTCATTGTTCACATCGCTAGAACCTTTCTAAATATTTGATTTTTAATCTTTTTTTATACATGTTTCATAGATAAGTCCTTAAACAGCCATTTTCTTTACAAGTGTTAGTTGTAGCCATATACTTCCAATTACAAAAAGTTTCAAATAAGATAAGAATGTGTTTTACGATGTGTTTAATCTTAAATATCAATTTTAAGAAAGTAAATTTATTTTAATACATTTTCCAGTTTTTTTTCAAATTATATTTATTACAGTTTTAAACTCGTCCTAAGTAGCATAAGACAAAAAGTTTGATTTCTCTGTGAGAGTACTATAGATATTAAAATTCAAAATGTAAAAAATATAAAGATTTTTCTTTCGCGATGATTAATAACTTAATTACTGTAGTTATTGATTGAAATCAGGTTACAAGGGACCATTTGTGGTAAAAGGGAAGGGAGATTATAACTTTATTTTGATAGAATATACAGCCTATATCTTCTTTGCCCATCATTTTATATTAATTAGTAACACCCCCGTTTTTGCCATAAATGAGACTTTCTAATGGGAAATATTTTTGTTATAATTCTTAGGACGACACTCAATATACACAGGGTTAACAAGAAATGAGTTCCCTACTTCAGAGGACTCTACAATACGCTCTATTGGTCCAAATGCGATATAATTGATGCTACAGATATATCAAAAGATGCGCTTGACAGCTGTTACATAAAAAATATTAGTACCAAAATCATAATATAGGTGGCGCTGTAATATATATATATATATATATATATATATATATATATATATATATATATATATATATATATATATAAGACATTTAATATGCTTTATAAACGCTAAATAATATTAAAAAGTAGCATTAAAATTGCTCAATATATCCCCCTTCATATTCAACAATATACCGTAATCGCAGAACCATATTTTCCACAGATGACTCGAATTAGTCTGCCGGAATATCAAGAACATCGAGTCAAATGCCGACCTGCCGACCTGGCACTGATGCTGGCATTTGACATAGATCTTGTCCTCCAGGAAATCCCAAAGAAAAATATTCGCAAGGGGTAATATCTGGGGAACGATCATCTTGCATAAGGCACGTGCAAACATTGGACCTCCTCCTACCTGCTTACTACGCCAGAATTCTTTTAAAACTTCGTAGTTCTGCTGGTTCTGGTAAAACAGTTTGACTACTAGCGCTCTTTCTTGCAACGGGGTAGTATGCTGTGTAGACAAGAAGCTAAATGCCTGACTTACTTAATGAAACTAAATAAATACCATATGGGCTACACGTCACTTACAGGCGGACATTTATTTAATAAATATCAAAAGGACCATTTCAATTATCTGTAGTTGCAATTGTATCTCATTAAGACCAATACAACGTTTTCTAGAGACCTTAGAAGTGAGAAACGTATTTACTGCTAACCCTTTATTTATATATATATTGGATAGTAATTTATGCATACATATTATATATATCTCTATATATCAAATAGTTTAACATCAAATAATTTAACTGCTGCAAAAATTATTTTTATATTTAAAATTTTTATAATTAAAAATGTAGGCTATTTTAACATTGTTTAAAGTTTTAGCATAATTTATGTATAAATTTCAAATTATGTATAAAGTAATATTTTTATAAACAATTATATTTGGAAAAGAAATTTATTTTGAGAATTTAAAATATTTTTTGCGGACGATATTTATTTTCTTATGCGGAAGACTCTAAAACATTTTCTTACTAATAATGAGGATAAAAACTTCATTATTAGGTTATTTTTTAAATAAGAAACTTTACATAAACAATTTTAGGATAAAAACGTTATCACAATATATATATATATATATATATATATATATATATATATATATATATATATATATATATATATGTATATATATATATATATATATATATATATATATATATATATATATGTATATATATATATATATATATATATATATATATATATATATATGTATATATATATATGTATATGTATATATATATATATATATGTATATATATATATATGTATATATATATATATATATGTATATACATATATATATATATGTATATATATATATATATATATATATATGTATGTATATATATATATGTATATATATATATATGTATATATATGTATATATATATATATATATATATATATATATATATATATATATATATATATATATATATTATTGGAAAAAATAACGGACATAAATGCTTAAAAAAGATGTTTTACAAAGAAAATTTCTGTTTCTTTCATCAATAATCCTGAGACATTTTAAGATAAAAGGACAGGGTTTTCGAAATGTGTTAAAACAGTTTTCGCTTGTTTATGATATCGAAATATTTTCTAAATCACTGTAGAATTTCAAACATAACTTTTTAATTAAACTGTTTGTCCATTTCATGTAAAGAGTAACTTTACATCTTATTTCGAAATTTTTTATATGCCATTGTATTAAAAAAGGTAGTTTGATAAAATATAACTAATATTTTTATTGTGTTTCTTTAAAATTTATTCCTGATATTTTAGGAGACTCTTTTTCTTATCATAATGGATATCACTTCAGCACAAAAGATAAAGATAACGACATAGATGACTCTAAATCCTGTGCAGATGTTTATAAAGCAGCTTGGTGGTACAGAGAATGCTTCTTTTCAAATCTTAATGGATTGCATTTAAAAGGAAAAGAAGAATCAGCAGGAGGTCTAATATGGCACACATTTAAAGGAAGGAATTACTCTTTGAAAGATACGGTGATTAAAATACGCCCTAAAGATTTCCTGAAGAAGCTATAAAAGGTTTCGCCTTTGTAATTGCATTACGCTGGCTCATCTTCAGAGGTATACAGTTTCTATTTGCTTAAACTATGCATGAAGATGTGTTATAATTACATCTTCCATGATAAAAATTAAGATGTAGTGTGTCCTATATACAGATATAATGTATCAAGATTAATAAAATATTATTAAACTGTGCTACTTGTGATTTTAATGAGAGGAAAGATCTGTGATGTGGACACAACATGACATTTTCTATGCCAATAAATTATATGCATTTTTTATTTTATAGTTTATTATTTACATTCTCTATTTCACAAATAAATTAAATTTCTCACTTACTACATTAACTATTTAATAGTGGATAGCTTTACATTTGAGACTTTTGAAAGCTTTACATATATGGCTTTGATTATAAACACTTCAATTATATTTTATGAATAAATTGATTTTAGAATCCAGAAGAACTCGTTGTTTTATCGACATCTATTAAAAATTAATTCATCTCGAGAGAAATTAAAAAAAATATTGTATAACTATTATCCCTTTCATGGTAAATTATGAATGTGAGGCCTGGCCACATTCTGAAAGATATGTAAATAAATTATTAATTTTTGAGCAAAAATGCTTTAAAAATTAATGACCCAATACAGTTATGTAATAACTGATGTAAAATAAGAACTGTTAAATAAGTAGGGGATCTAATAAATTATAAAAATATTGTAAACTTCACCAATTCACAGACACTCTGATGGTTTGGACACATTGAGAGACCCCCGAGCAGTGAGTGGTGGTAAAGATTATACATTGGAAGCTAAATTGCAATAGGCTTAGAGGACAAAATTATCTGGAGAAATATTGTGTGGCTCGCAAAGGCCCACTTTGGGTTATAATGCCAGTAAAATAGAAAAAGAAGAGATTTTACTCATTTTTATTTATAATTTAATAAATATTGGTTTACAGTAGGAGAAGTACGTTTCTACACTACTGTTGTCACAGTGACACTTGTAGGAAATACATCATAAGACTACATATTTAAATCTGTAGAAAATGTGTCAATTGCTACCACGAATGTTAAGTTATAATTCAAAAATGTTGACTACATCCAATTTTATGTTACATATTATAACACGATGAAAATCACTAATAACAATTATTTATCATTTTTAAAAGTTTTCTCATGCATATTTTGACATATTTTCTCTAAAACTCTATTTTCAGATGAAGGAGATATATAACCAATGACAATTTGATAGTTTATCGATTGCTAACGAATTCTACATCATACTTTTTTAATATCTTTTTTTATATTTCAAGTATCTGAGAAAAATTTCGGTGTAATATATTCTTCATAATCGGTATACATGTATCCAGGGTAGTGTATATATATATATATATATATATATATATATATATATATATATATATATATATATATATATATATATATATATATATATATATATATATATATATATATATATATATATATATATATATATATATATATATATATATATATATATATATATATATATATACATATATATATATATATATATATATATATATATATATATATATATATATATGTGTGTGTGTGTGTGTGTGTGTGTGTATGTGTGTGTATATTTATATATATATATATATGTGTGTGTGTACATATATATATATATTAAATCTTGCTACTTGTTTTTTACAACACATAAAAAGACTAAAATGTAGAGGAAGATTTAAGAAATCTTAGAGAGTATTAAATTCATAAAAAATCATAATTTAAAGAGAATCTATTCTTTTATTAAATATTTGCTTTTCCCAGAAATACAAATCTAATTAATGACGCGATTCATTGAGATTGGGTCGAACGATGGCCGAATGGTAGAGTGCTGCTCTTCGGAACCGGAGTTCACGGGTTCGAATCCCGCTGATGCCACGGATGTTTGTAGCCGTTCGGAATCGGCTTTAAACTGTAGGTCCCGGTCTCATTAGCCTTCGTGTGCAAAACAGTAGACCGTAGCGCTCCAAACCAAACCATTGAAATTGGATATAATAGAATATAATATAGAATATTAATTACAGAATATTAATTAAATCCTTTTTCTTCCACTTTACGTAGGTTAAGGATCAAATGATAAAACCAGACTAAAATACCAAACTTTCTACTTGTACAACACACTAAATACGAAGCCTCCTTGCTAACAATGGATTTAAAAACTATCGAGCATTCGTAAGAAAATTTTTTTTTAATATCAGAAAGATGATACAAGCGAAAGGAACAAAAAGCAGCAGTTAGTTGAAGGGGTTAAAGTAGTAATAACGCTAAAAATATTGCAGAGTACCACACAACTTAATAATACATTAAAAGTATCATTAAGCTCTAACGCACATCCAACAGAACAGTATTTATATCTTTCTTTACCCATGTATTGCAGGATAGAATTCTGAAGCCTAATTCTCTAAATGCCACATTTTCTTGTTATACAACACACAGAAAAAATCTTGAACACCCCCCCCCCCAATTACCACATATAAGTTTTATCTAGTATCTACGGGAAGGATTTAAAAAATCATAAAATACAAAACCTCAACTAATAGATATTTAAAACAGCTTTAGAAGAATATTGTAAAACAGTGTTTGAACTAAAACCTATATGAAGTTTAACATAATAAGGTACAAAAGTTATTATTAATGAATATCCTATTAATGCACATGTAACTATGCACATCCTGCAGATTATTATTTAAATCTTTTTTCTGTCCTTTCATGCAAGATGAAGACGTAAAGCAAAATGTTCTAAATACCCCACTTTGTTGTTTTATAACAAACAAAAGGGCATGAAACATCTCCAGAGGTATGAGAATGAAATAGTATGGATTTTCATATTGTTTTGGGTGCAGGCCTCGTAGTGGCCAATGGAGCGCAAGTTCTAATGTTACTGAGGTTTTTCAGGAAGTATTGGAGTTTGTAGCGGGTTCGTCCACGATTGATTGGGCAAGTCAGCGATCCTGAAGTCGTACGTCGTACTGGCATTCCAAAAACTACTATTTGGGTGGCACTAAGTCATACCATCCGATTCTATCTGTACCAAACTCTTTGTCATTAAGAACTGTTACAGGGCGATTTTTTTAACCAAAAACAATTTTCTGTGTGGGTGTTTCAAAAAAGGGTGGAAGATGACGTGTTAAACATGTTTTAGTGTGACTAAACCATTTCACATTCAGAGAATCTCTCAACTCGCACAACTGCAGAATTAGTGCTACCGAAAATCCCAGAACTTTCTCTCTAACAAACTCCCTTGTAGGACGAGAAAGTTATGTTTTGGTGCAGATTTACCACATCTACTATTATATATATATATATATATATATATATATATATATATATATATATATATATACATAGATAAATAGATAGATAGATAGATATAGATATATATATATATATATATATATATATATATATATATATATATATATATATATATATATATATATACATACATATAAATAAATACATACATATAAATACATACATACATATAAATACATATACATATATATATATGTATATATATATATTATATATATTATATATATATATATATATATATATATATATATATATATATATTATATATATATTAATGAGATGATAACATACTCACTGCATGCGGCTGCTCTATCTGACACCTCAATAAATAAATGGACAGGTTATGTGGTTCTTTGGCCAGACGGCTTTATTCCCGATCCTAAAGGCAACTAGTGACAAGGTAACATCTATGAGTAACTTTGAATTTTGAATTTTAGAAAAGAAATCATTTTGAAGGTCCTGGTCCACGAAAAGCTGGGTAAGGCATAAATCGTGAGGTCTGAATTTAATCTTGAAATCTGAAATATACAAGAAAAACGTGAATACCCTGAAAAAGGAAATATGATTAGTGGGCACAGTTCGATACACTAATTGATTTATTCAATAAACTTCTTATTATCTACAGATACACTTAGTTATTATTCTTATTTTTACGTCACATCATAATACATCACAACATTTAGCGTTAAAAGACACGAATGAAGTAATAAGAGCTAAAGGGAATTTTAAGGTAATTCTATTAATGTATTCAAAGCAGTGGGACGTGCAGCCACTTTCATGAGCTATTGTAATCGTAGTCTGGGAATTCTGCAATTCTTTCATTTGGTAGATGGTTTAGGCTATTATAAACTTTTTTGGAGCTTTAACACATGATTATTTAAAATTTAGCATATAAAAATCGCATCTTATTACTTCATTGGATAATATCAATAGGCTCCCCTTACACGCCTCATAAATTTATTCTGTATTCTTTCTATATCTAAATTTATTTTCGCGACAAACGACCAGACAAGTGCTGCTTAAAGATCTGTAGGTGAAATTATAGTCTTACATAGTAGGATTTTATTTTTATACTTACGTGTTTACCATTAAGGAACATTTTTAAATTCTCAGGTTTTCCTATAATTTTATTTTTAATATCAGCTATGTGGGCTCGCCAGGTTAAATTTTTATCAAGGGTTACTCCCAAGTATTTTATGTTGTCCTCCTATTTGATTGCCTCGTAAAATACAATCTACGAAGAGTTTTGGAATTACGGGTGAAATAAATTTCATGACACTGAGAGGGCCCTCTGGGTAATTTCTGCCACATTTTTGAACAGGTTATTATTACAGGTTACAAATTTTTTCCACAGTTGTTTTTTTTTTACCATGTTACAATGCATAAGAAAATTGAATAAATAATAAGAAAATAATAAGATAAATATCAAAGAAATATTATCAAGTAAAATAAGATAATGATGGTGATGATGTAGATTGCTTTAATAATTTTTTCCACCCACATTGATATTGATGTTTGGTTTAATTTTGAAAGTAGAAATAAAATTACCAAAATGTTATGCCTTTAGAAACTAAAATCGTATTTTAAACCTAGATTTATTAAAATTGTAACTTCTTTTTAGAACTGAAAAAACAGTAAATATGGTGTTTAAATAAAATTTCATATGGTTTTGTGATCAATTAAACTTAAGAATTTTATTGATTACATAAAGTTTGAAACATACTTTGAGTTGCATTAATACATTAAAGGTTAATTTATGTAATTAATTCTATTCTTTTAGATTTGTTGCAGTTTCAGACAATTTTTGTTTTTACGTAATTAACAGTATATTATTTTGGAGTTATGATTTATTTCACTTATTAAAGTATAATTTTGAAAATTTTAAGCAAGAAAAATATTAATTTTGAGAATGACGTGTTTTCTGCAATTAACACTGAACACTGTTAACGAGGCATCTTTTCATCTGTGAAAATTCACGTTTAAATTGATATTATGTTGCAAAATAGTTTATATACTGTTTGCAATATTTCAAATTATTTTGATACATAAATTTGTTAAGCGCTTAAATTTTTTAAATGCTTAAAACGTTCATTTTCAGAGGTAAAATAAACAACTATATCTTTAAACTAGCTACAGGGAAAATTAATTTCATTTGTTAAAATTCTTTTTATTGTTTAATTAAAATTTGCAGAAGTGTTTTCGAATCCAGAAGGTAGTCTTGACCACTCAAACAAACAAAAATCCGTACTAAAAGCTAATTTTTCTGCATCTACTGGGTGTATAAGAATGTGCTAAAAACCCATAGGTCAAATAAACTATAGAAAACATTTTAGATTTACTTAATTTGTCTAGTAAGGTAACTATGCATGGTCAAGTTTTTGAATCAGTTTTAGCAAGAGCATGTAATTTTCTGTAGTCTGTACATAATCTAGTTTTCTTACCCTCCACAAGTTTAAGTACTAGTGTTACAAGCGAAGAATATAGATTACAACTTTTCTTAATTATTCCATCGTGTAACAACTGCTTAATTTGTGTTTTAATTTCTTCTTATTTTTTAGGAGAAGTTCTGTAGAATTTTAAAGGTGTATGTTAATAGAAATTTAAATTATTTTTTTAAGTTCAATGTCAATTTTCCTTATATCATATTTATTCTTTGAAAACACAGTTGAATATTCCTCTAGAAAATTTCCTTACTTTTGCTCTTGGCTTATGAGATTTTTAGGAATAATATTTTCCACACTGTTATCAGATTGGGAGAATTATTCCCCTTGATTTGTAGTTAGAGAGTCACGATTGAGTACCTGACTCACATAATTGTATTCAACACACAGTTTTAAATATTGAGTTACTTTGGTTTAAAGCGTTCCACTCTGACTTTGTATAAGCAAAGAACTTTGTGCAGGCTTAAATCATATAATTTACATTCATTAATTCTTAAAATTAAATAATCTAAATTATTATGAAGAACAAATAAAGTACTTTAGTTAAGAATCTGTCCAATCTTCAGTGGCATACAACATATCCTATTCAGAATTAATTTTCCTCAAGTTTGAGCTACTACAATTTTCCTTACTTTTTGTACATTCAATTTTAATTTTTTAGCTGTTCCGGCTGAAAACATGAACATGGTAGAATCACTATCTACTACGCATTCTACAGATTCTTTGTTTGGCAAGTATCCTAACACAATTAATAGTCATATATTATTACTATTTGTTAGTCATGGTTTATTCGTAAGAGGGGTAACAGGTTCTGTTTCTAACCGAAAAAGACAAATCTAGAACCAATAGAATCATTTGGTATAACTTTGCAGTCTGCATGGACTGTTTGGGGGGGGAGAGCTGATGTTAGATATTATTATTATGATGGCTAGCAAGTAATGGATCCCAGAATGAAATGCAAGAATAGTTGGGTATCGCAAAGCGTTGAAAGCTATGAGGTCTACGATTATACTGTCTAGAGTTGCTGTCGTTTCTCAGAGGTGATTATCTGAAATTATTAATTCAATTTCGGTCTGGATAATTATGGAAGTCAAAAATCTAAGAGTATGCTGATTCTTTTGAATTTTAGTTAGATTAGCTGCCTAATTCAAACAAGAAATAGAGTATTCACATTCATCGAGACTTTAATTCTAAAGAGACACCATCTGTCAGACCATCCAATACCATATCATTGCTTAAATTTAATCAGCGACCTATTTCCCGTTTTTACAAAATTATTGGATTATTTTAATCGCATGAACTTGCTAAAAGTTGTCAAATTGGGAGAAAAAAATTTGTTTTAATATTTTCACTAGTTTTCTATAATTTTTCATTTTATTACAATTCTTCATAAAATTACTTAAGCGGACACACCACCTTTAAGCGACTTCAAATTGAGGAATTTTTGTTATTTTTCGATTTGCAATAACTTTTTCTCTTATTATGGAAATTAGTTGGAACTTTTAGCATTTAATCTCTGAATCTAATTAATTATTTTATTGTATTTACTTTGTTTCTGGTAAGTAAGAACTTTTTTATAAAATAAAATAAAAGTTCTTGTTTTGAAAATTTAAAAATTTTATTGTCACACTGCACGTAGTTTTACAGCAACATAAACTATATTTCAGCATTATTTTTTGTATTTTTATAAACAAAAAATATTAGGTATTATTCTCCATCTATTTAAAATTTAAAAGCTATAAGAAATTTTACACCAAGAGAATAAATTTTCAAAAAACCTAAAATAACGTTGGAAAAATAAATTTCAAATAGAATAAATAAACCATAAAATAAAAGACTTTTTAAAAAGTAGGTGGAGTTTCATTGTAGTACTATAATTATACTATTATAATTATACTATTGTAGTACTAATATTATCTTGAAAATTATACATCCATACTTGCAATAGTTTTTATTCTAGAGTGCGCTCAAATTTTAAAAAATCATTTTGAGTACAATGCATTTAAAGTTAAAACTTTAGACATTTTCATCCTATTTCTATTAAAACATTTGATAAAATGGTTTAAAATTGCTAATATGTATACATTGTCCCTTCTGTTTCTAATATTTTTACTTTTATAACAATTTTATATCTTTTTCTTGTTTTGCAAGCCACTAACGTAAGCATCTCAGCCATGATTTCAGTCGACCGAATCAGCTGTTGATCACTGTTGTATGTAAATACGCTTGCATAATTGCCAATTTGTTAAGAAAGTTCTTGCATCACACTGGTTCAAATAACATGAGCATCATTAAATACATAAAATGCATCATTTACCACTATTTGAAAAATATTATTCTTAAAACAGTTTCAACGCTAAAAGTGATGACACAACGACAGGGACAATCATAAACACCAGCTAGGTGATTTAAATGTTCCATGCTGCCAGTGTTTCTTTTTTAAATTATAGTTTTACAGGTTGTAATTCGAATATTTCAATGGGGTTTCAAAGATTCAGAAAATTCCAAAGATTGTAAAAATGAAAAAAAAAATCGATTCTTTGAAGGTTTAAAGGTGATATGTCCCCTTAAAGCATTTCCCTTCAAAAGTCTAGAAATATTATTAAATTTCCACGTTTCATATTTACCCTTTACTAAACAATCTTAAACAAAGTACTCAAGCCAAGAAATTATTTCCATTTGACTGTTATAATCAAAATGTACAATATTTATTATTTTCTTGTCAGTGCTTGCAGACCACAATGTGTCATCCTAGTCAATATTTCTGGTTTCACTATTTATAGTTACAATTATGCATTTAATTTACTTTCCACATATATACCTTTAAATATGTTATATCACAACAAAAACTTCAAATTTAAAGTAGAATTGAACCATAACTGACTTCGAGTTTTAATGGGGATCCCGACGGAGGAGTTATAGGTGATGGAGTGGCATAAGTGTCGAGCCCAGACAGGGATGCAGCCGTGACATATGGGGGCTGGGGCTGTGCAATAAAGTTAATTTTTACAAATAGGACATTTGATTGAGCGCACCTGCACTCCCGAAGGGGGTGCAGATGTGGGAAAATTTCACTAACAAGTGATTTCAAAAGAGAAAAAAAAGGGACGTTGAACCGAGGTGTAAAGTTGTGAAAAGATAGTTAAAGAAGGATTCAAAGTACGAATCCAGAAGGAACTGGTGCAATCAGATCCCGTGAGCAAGCCAGACAGCCCGGGCCACCAATATTTGGCCGATTCCACATCCGACAAAGTGACGACTGTTACGCCCGCACTGACGTTCAGCAAAGTTGACGTTCAAACCTTTACGCGCTTACCAACGTCTGTGGTCTGTTGCATTCCCTGCTAAATTAGACATCTTAAATGGTGCTCACAATAAAATTCTTATAGGAATAGCAAGGGCTCATCGCTACTTATGGAATGATATTATCAGACTAGATCTGAATATGCTTACATTTAATGAAATCTGTACTAAAATATCTATTAATTTTTATAATAACATTAATAACGTTAATAATGAAATCATTGCTGAATTACCTGACTATGATTTCAGGGACAGTAATAATCGTAAAAGGCCCCGTGCCGCTATGCTTCCCTAAAATCATTTTATATTCCAAATTCAATTAGTTTTTTCCAAAAAGTCCTTTTCCAAATTATTAATTTAACTACTCTCTTGCGCCGATACAAGATGGCGCCACTATGACGCTTGCTACTCCACAATTGAAGTTAGCTTTTTTACTATCCTTTCCTATCGTTAGTATTTCCGTTTTCATCTCCTTTCTTCCTTTTAATTTGTTCATATTGTGTTTTTCTTATATTTTAAGAAAAATTATAAAAACTAAAAAACTAAACCAAAAAAATGCATAAAGTTATATAAAATGGATGCCAGCATCCGCCTAAAAATCTCCCTATCCTTTCTCCCCCAGTCATCTTTTCTATCCTTACATTTTTTCCCTTCTATTATTAGCTATCAAGGGCCTTAAATTTTCTCTCTTATTTTATTGTAAATGTCTGTACTTATCTTAGTATATCTTATCATGTTATGGAACCCCAGTTCACGATACACACCCTCATTGAATGTCTCACCCAATCAAATTGGAGATACGATCTTAACCCATGTGCTCCAGTAAAATTCAACTATTCGAGTACCAACGTTCAATCTGCTTAGAGCCCCAATCCGCTCCCCTGTGATTGCCTGGAGGTAAACCTACTTAATGTTCATGATTGTTACCTTGGTCTCATCCCATTTTGATTAAGGAATACTACTTTAAAAGTATTGATGAATATCACAAAAAAATAATATATGTCATGTCATATATTAATCAAGTTATATATTAATCTGTAAATAATGTATATAATAAATGTTTGATTTTAAATATAAGGTATTTACTTTTAATTATTTAGCGTATATTTTACTGTGTTTTCCCATTGAGAACGAACACTGCTGTACGTGTGCAAGTAACGCAACTAAAAAAAAACATAAAATAAAATATCAGTTTCCTAAGTAACTTTTATAATTCTTTGTATTTGGAAGTCTTTGTATTAAGGTCTTAACACTTTTAAATGTGAGGAAAAAAAATATAGCACTATATGTTACAAATCCGAAAAAAATTTTAAAATTAAAAATAATTTTAACAAGAATTTAAATATGATTGCACATTTTAAATTTTAGACTTATTGATGACGCATTAAATTTTAACACTTCAATTACTCGATATCATTTAATTTTGTAAATTGTAAGTTCAAATAGTTGGTAAAATTTTACCTTGCTTGAATTTACTTTGCTTAAGTTTTACTTAAAATTTTAGTCCATAGCGACTGTCGCCAATGAAAGAAGACATCACAAAACTTCACTTTACTTCTCTTTAAATTCAAATTCATAACATTGCATATCGTCAAGCGAAAACCGGGAAACCCTTTTAACATACAAGTTCACGTAATATTGAATTGGAAAAGTGACGCAGTTAAAATTTACCGTTGACTCCGCAAACACAGATAAATCGAAAGTTGATCAATGAAAATTAAATTCTTATTTCTTTTGCGGGGATACCCTGGAACAAAGCATTTTATCGTCGCCTGAGGAGAAGTGGAGAGAGATGAACTCGTGGATGGAAAGCGAAAAGGAAATATCTATGACTAGCATAAAGCCCATCATATCACGGGATCAGTATAATTTTTAATTTTCCAGAATTGAACCGTACCCTATGAGGCAGTTAAAATAATGGTTTGTTTTTTTGGTTGAGAATTATCTTTCAACTAAAATAATCGATTAAAATTATTACATATGTACCTAATCTATTATTTAAGCCAAATATAAAAGAAAATTATTTAAGTAATATCTAAGTTTAATGATAACACGTATGAAAATAAAGCAGAAGATATTTAAATAATCTAAAATAAATGATTAAATGAGATGGTTAAGGGAATGACGTCATAATACTGGAAAAAATTATTTACCTATTTTAGAAAAAGTTATTTTTAACTATTTATTATGTGATAAATTGATAAGCTTACCTGCCTGCTCTATATATGGGGCTTGATATAAAAGCAATAAGTGAATTTAATAATATAAAAATCATAAAATTTGAAAAAAGAGTAAAAATTTATGTTAAAAATAATAAAACTTAGAAATAATAAAACAAATTTAGGAATAAGAATTCAAAAGAAAAAGCGTCGGGGACAGAAGCATCAACCCGAGAACTACGACGAACTAATTGGCAGACACTCTACCCCATGTACAAGTGTTCGTGGGTTCGAATCCCACAGTGGCATGGATGTTCGTAGCCGTTCGGAATCGGCTTTAAGCTGTAGGTCCCGGTCTCATTAGCCCTCGTGTTGCAAAAAGTAGACCGTAGCACTCCAAACCAAACCAAACCAAACCAAACCATGTACAAGCCTACACGTGGTAAAGGTTATGATTAGAGTATATGAGGGTCGACTAAAAACAGTCTAGAAATATAAATATTGCACTCCGACCTTGTCAT
This sequence comes from Pardosa pseudoannulata, assembly GCA_032207245.1. Classification (NCBI taxonomy): domain Eukaryota; kingdom Metazoa; phylum Arthropoda; class Arachnida; order Araneae; family Lycosidae; genus Pardosa; species Pardosa pseudoannulata. The sequence continues at coordinate 131,680,766 of CM063498.1, forward strand.
CCTATCAAGAATAAATTTAGTACAGAATAATAGGGAGAATAAGGCTTGAAATAATAGCATTAAACGCTCGAAAAGGGGGGATGAGGTGGATTTCGAACTCGCTTTGAATTTTGCTAACCCTAACTCATAAAAATCCAATATGGATGCCTGCATCCATTCCAGGTACAACCACTTCATAAATTCGCGAACTGACAACTTAGGCTATTATTATATAAGGGATTTGTGTCCGAATGCGTGAAGATTGAAGTGGAAGTCGATCAGAAAAACGACGGGATTCTGACATGGTTTTCTGCCTTGTTAGAACTCCCGTGAGAGTACACATCGTAAATAATTTTAATTGAAATTTAATTGAACTTTAATTGAAATCCAATCATGGATCGTAGACGAATGTAAAACGTTACGTGGATGACGATGACGCAGTTTGAACGACATGTCCTATTTTATGTTATGAAACCAGAAGGATTTAAGAGGGGAAACAAAGACATTCACAAAGTTTTCTGGAAAAAGATGGGAAAATAGTATAGAATTTCCAGAAGATTTTGGAAGAAAATTTACATAATATCTAGATAATGTTGTTTGGAGAATAATAAAATTTAACTAACAAATTTAATATTTAATATTTTTCTAACCTAAATATAATAAACAGAAATCTAAGTATTATATTGCATAATATAACTATATTATTGGTTTTTATATTATACACTGTCTACCAATAAGTATTTGGACACCTATGCAAATGACGACATCCGCGGTCCTGACGTACTTCACGGCACCCGCCAGTATACATCGTGTAGGAAACAGCATCGGCATTAGTCGCATGGAAGATGCCGCGCATTTCAAAGCTCTCTGATTTCGAGAAAGGTATAATTATAGGGTATCACAAATGTGGCCGATTCTTAAGGGACATATCTAGCGATCTTAAGTACCCAAAATCGACAGTGGCCAATGCGATTAAGAAGCGGAATTTCAGCGGTGATTATCGGAATGTTACCCGAATCGGCAGACCAACGAAACTGGGAGATAGAGACCGACGAGTACTGTAAAGATAACTTCGGAAGAAAAGCTCCTAACCAATGGCCCTCATCCACAAGGAGATTCAACGTGCATCCGGGAGTATTGTTTCAATGAATATCATCCGTAAGGAAGCACATCTGATTGGTTTTCATGGTCGTGCCGCTGCACATAAGCCTTTTATCACAAAGTCCAACCGCGCTGCTCGGTTAATGTGGTGCAAACCACATCGAAATTCCACCGCAGATCAGTGGAAACGGGTTCTTTGGAGCGGCGAATCAAGGTTCACCCTTTACGGTTCGGATGGCAGGGTAAGGGCCGGGCGTCTGCTTGGAGAACGTCTCCTGCCAGAATGCATTATGCCAACAGTCAAGTTTGGCGGATGAGGAATTAAGGTCTGACGGTGTTTCTAGTGGTGTGGACTGGGACTCTTGAACCCCGTTCATGGTAAGCTCAATGCCGATGTCTACTGCACTATTTTGGATGACAATGTGTTTCGTACGTTGTTGTAGTTTTAAGGGTTGGACCCTATTACTTTCAGGACGACAATACCATTTGTCATGTTTCCAGGTTAACCAAGGCTTGGTATGGTATCAATGGAGTTCACCCAGTGGACTGGCCAGCTCAGAGCCCAGACCTGAACCCTATCCTGAACCTCTGGGACCAGTTGTATCGCCGTATTAAGGGGTGCACTATACGTCCAAAATCGGTGAAGGAAATTGTATATCTACTCCATGCTAAGTGGAAGACAATACTACAAGCTGTAATACAAAGACCTGTGGTGAGAATGAACCGGAGGGTTTACGCTGTAATTACCTCTCGTCGAGGCTCTACCAACTATTCATTTTGAATAAAGTTAGTTTTTCTTTTCTATCACAGTTATCCAAATACTTATTGGTAGACAGTATATATATATATATATATATATATATATATGTGTGTGTGTGTGTGTGTGTGTGTATGCGTATAATGCGTAAAGCTTGAAGCGGAAAACGCTTAGGAAAACGATGTGATTCTGATGAAGTTTTCTGCCTTGTGAGAACGCCCCTGAGAGTACACATTGTAGACAATTTTAATTGTAATCTCATGGAAATCTAATTGAATTCCAAGTATGAAATCGTAGACGAATGTAAAACATCACGAAAATAAAGACAAAGGAATTTTTAGATCAAACTGACATAGTTTATTGAAGATTTATTCACAACACCTTTACATCACGTTTATATATTTATGTGTCCCAACCAATGAGAGTTTGCTTTAAACGTTACGTGGGTGACGCCGATGACGGAGTTTCAACGTCAGGACCTATTTTATGTTACTTATGAATCCGGAATAGGTTAAATGGGGAAACAATGACATACATTAAGGTTACTGGAAAAACTGACAGAAAAAATTAAATTGCCCAGAATCTAGATAAAAGTTTTTGGAGAATAATAAATTCTAACTAACAAATTAAATATTAAATAATTTCCTAACCAAAAGATAATAAACAGAAAACCTAAGTAATATATTGCATAATATAACTATATGATTGCTTTCTATATTATATTATATTTTATGTGTTTTCAATTTCTCTAAGTATTAACAATTAGTCATCTTCAAAATGTATGAGTATCGTAAAGATAATCTACAATACTAAAATAATTCATAAAATATTTTTGAATAATTGGTAAATAAATATGGATGCATTGAATCAAAGAAGATTTTCTTAGTTTTCCTTTAAAGTTCTGTAACTGAAACCTGCAGATTTAAACAGTGAAATAACGGTAGAAAAAGGTGGAATTTTTTTATCTTAGAATATAATTATAAATGTAAGATAAAAATTTACTTTTAGTGTCGCAGTAAAAGTAAATTGCAAGGAACTTTTTTCCCGTATTTCAGAAAACATAATATTCTGTTTTTATTGCGATATTTTTAGAAATAAAGTTTTTATTAATTTTTAATAATCAACATACATTAGTTATGAACTAATATATTTTCTCTGTCGAATTTCAATATTATTTTACAGCTCTGATTAACCTTTGAAATTCTCACAAATATTTCTTTCATAGTTATTTTAAGCAGGAAGAGGAGGAAGTAAAACACTTTCTGTTCTATCAGTCTCTTTTCCTACATCGGAAATCTTTTGAAAGAACCACTTAAAAGTTTTGATTTTCATTTTTGTACTGTTATCATTGGTTATATACGTCGAATGTGGCATTCAGAGAATTAGGCTTCAGAAATCTATCATGCAATAAATGGGTAAAGAAAGATTTAAATACTGTTCTTCTGGATGTGCGTTAGAGCTTAACGATAATTTTAATGTATTAAGTTGTGCGGTACTCTGATATATTTTTAGTGTTATTACTATTTTAACGCTTTCAACTAACTGCTGCTTTTTGTTCCTTTCACTTGTATCTTCTTTCTGATATTTAAAAAAATTTTCTTACGAATGCTCGATAGTTTTTAAATCCATTGTTAGCAGGGAGGCTTCGTCTTTAGTATGTTGTACAAGTAGAAAGTTTGGTATTTTAGTCTGGTTTTATCATTTGATCCTTAGCATGCATAAAACGGAAGAAAAAGGATTTATATAATATCATGTAATTAATATTCTATATTTTATTCTATAATATCCAATCTCAATGAATCGCGTCATTAATTAGATTTGTATTTCTGGGAAAGCAAATAATTAAAAAAAGAATAAATTCTCTTTAAATCATGCATTTTTCGAATTTAATACTCTCTAAGATTTCTTAAATCTTCTTCTACATTTTAGTCTTTTACGTGTTTTAAAATACAAGTAGCAAAATTTAATATATATATGTGTATATATATATATATATATATATATATTTATATATATATATATTATTTATATATATTTATACACACACACATATATATACATATATATATATATATATATATATATATATATATAATACCCTGGATACATGTATATCGATTATGAAGAATATATTACATCGAAATTTCTCTCAAATACTTGAAATATAAAAAAAGGATAATAAAAAAGTATGATGTAAAATTCGTTAGCAATCGATAAACTATCAAATTGTCATTGGTTTTATCTCCTTCATCTGAAAATAAAGTTTTAGAGAAAATATGTCAAAATATGCATGAGGAAACTTTTAAAAATGATAAATGATAGTTATTAGTGATTTTCATTGTGTTATAATACGTAACATAAAATTGGATGTAATCAACATTTTTGAATTGTAACTTAACTTTCGTGTTGGCAATTGACACATTCCTACAGATTTAAATATGTAGTCATATGTTACATTTCCTACAAGTGTCACTGTGACAACAGTAGAGTAGAAACGTACTTCTCCTACTGTAAAGCAATATTTATTAAATTTTAAATAAAGACGTGTAAAATCTCTTCTTTTTCTTTTTTACTTGCATTATAACCCAAAGTGAGCCTTTGCCAGCCCCACAATATTTCTCCAGACATTTCTGTCCTCTTGGCGTATTGCAATTTAGCTTCGAAAGTGTAATCTTTACCATCACTCACTTGTCTCTCAATGTGTCCAAACCATCATAATGTCTGTGAATTGGTGAAGTTTAAAATATTTTTATAATTTATTAGAGCCCCTACTTATTTAAAAGTTCTTATTTTACAACAGTTATTACATAACTGTATTGGGTCATTAATTTTTAAAGCATTTTTGCTCAAAGATTAATAATTTATTTACGTATCTTTCAGCCAGTTGCCAGGCCTCACATTCATAATTTACCATGAGAGGGATAATAGTTATGCAATATTTTTGCTTTATTTCTCTTGAGATGAATTAAGTTTTAATAGATGTCGATAAAACAACGAGTTCTTCTGAATTCTGAAATCAATTTATTCATTAATTGTAATTGAAGTGTTTATAATCACATATGTAAAGCTTTCAAAAGTCTCAAATATAAAGCTATCAACTATTAAATAGTCAATGTTGTAAGTGATAAATTTAATTCATTTGTGAAATAAAGAATGTAAATAATAAACTATAAAATAAAAAAATGCGTCTAACTTGTTGGCATCGAAAATACCAATTTGTTTCCACATCAAAGATCTTTCCTCTCTTTAAAAACACAAGTAGTAAAGTTCAATAATATTTTTTAATCTTGATAGATCATTTCTGTACATAGAACACACTTCATCTTAATTTTTCTCATGGAAGATGCAAGTATAACACATCTTCATGCACAGTTTATTAGCAAATACAAACTGTATACCTCTGAAGATGAGCCAGCGTAACGCAATTACAAAGGCGAAACATTTTCTAGCTTCTTCAGGATATCTTTAGGGCGTATTTTTATCACCGTATCTTTCAAAGAGTAATTGCTTCCTTTAAATTTATACCATATTAGACCTCTTGATTCTTGTACTCCTTTTAAATGCAATCCATTAAGATTTGAAGTATAGCAGTTTCCGTACCACCAAGCTCCTTTAACACGATCTGCACAGTTTCTAATCTGTTTGCCGTTATCTTTATCTTTTGTGCTGAACTGTAACCCATTATGATAAGAAAAAGAATCTCCTAAAATATTAGGAATAATTTTAAAGAAACACAATAAAAATATTAGTTATATTTTATCAAACTACCTATTTTTAATACTATGATATGTAAAAATTTTCGAAATAAGTTGTAAAGTTATTCTTTACATGAAATGGACAAACAGTTTAAGTAAAAAGTTATGTTTCAAATTCTACAGTGGTTTAGAAAATATTTCGTTATCATACACAAGCGAAAATTATTTTAACATATTTCGAAAATCCTGTCCTTTTATTTTAAAATTTCTTAGGATGATTGATGAAAGAAACAAAAATTTTCTTTGTAAAGCATCTTTTTTAAGCATTTATGTCCGTTATTTTTTCCAATATTATATATATATATATTTATGAATATTGTGATAACATTTTTACCGTAAAATTATTTCTGTAAAGTTTCTTATTTTAAAAAATAACCTAATAATGAATTTTTTTATTCTCATTATTAGTAGGAAAATATTTTAAAGTCTTCCGAACAAGTAATATATATCGTCCGCAAAAAAATATTTTAAATTGACAAAATAAATTTCTTTTTCAAATATAATTGTTTATAAAAAATATTTACATTATACATAATTTGAAATTTATACATAAATTAAGCTAAAACTTAAAAAATGTTAAAATAGCCTACATTTTTAATTATAAAAATTTTAAATATAAAAATTACTTGGCAGCAGTGAAATTATTTGATGTTAAACTATTTGATATATAGAGATATATATAATATGTACGCATAAATTACTATCCAATATATATATAAATACAGGGTTAGTAGTAAATACATTTCTCACTTCTAAGGTCTCTAGAAAACGTTGTATTGTACTTAATGAGATACAATTGCAACTACAGATAATTGAAATGGTCCTTTTGATATTTATTAAATAAATGTCTTAGTACAAAATCTGCCTGTAAGTGGCGCTGCCGCCCATATGGTATTTATTTAGTTTCATTAAAGAGGTCTGGCATTTAGTTTCTTTTTTACACATCATACTACCCCTTTGCAAGTAAGAGCGCTAGTAGTCAAACTGTTTTACCAGAACCAGCAGAGCTACGTTGAAGTTCTAAAAGAATTCTGGCGTATGAAACAGGTAGGAGGAGGTCCAATGTCTGCACGTGCCTTATGCAAGATGATCGATCCCCAGATATTACCCCTTACGAATATTTGGTTTTGGGATATCCTGGAGGACAAGATCTACCGTCAAATGCCAGCATCTGTGCCATATCGGCAGGACGGCATTCGACTTAATTTTCTTGATATTTCGGCAGACTTATTCCGGTCAGCAGTGGAAAATATGGTTCTGCGATTACGGTATATTGTTGAATATGAAGGGGGATATATTGAACAATTTTAATGCTTTTCAATATTATTTAGCATTTATAAAGCATATTAAATGTGTTATATATATCACAGCGCCACCTATAATAAGATTTTGGTACTTATATTTTTTATGTCACAGCTGTCAAGCGCAACATTTGAATTTTCTGTAGCTCCAATTGTATCGCATTTGGACATAAAGATTGTATTCTAGAGTCCTCTCAAAAAGGGACCTTATGTCTTTCTAAAACTGTATATATTGAATGTCGGCCTAAGAATTATAACACAAAAATATAACACAGTGCCACCTATATTAGGATATATGTCAACTTAATTTTCACTAATATTAAGATACATCTTGAATTATAGCATTGAATTATAGATATTGAATTATAGCAGCATAAAAATTTGCCGCTTTGTTATGGATTGGATTTTCATTTGTGCACCTCAGTCAATGTCTTGGTCCCCATAGTGAGACAAATAATAATTTAAGGGTTGTACCATGATTCCACGATAAACGCAACTTTTTTTTAAAAAATGAAACTTGTAAAGCGTCTGTTTACTCTGACATATCCATCGTAGTACTCCACCATGTCTTCAGTTAATGAGAGAAGATTAGTCCGTCCGTTTCACTTTATTTGCATTTTGTTTTTACTGCGCTATGATATCTTAGAACTCCTCTCCTTGTTATCTCCAAATATCTTAATAATTTGTTAAAGAATTTCAGCCTCCTTCATATCTTTGGAACTAAGAAAACGAATGAAACAACGTTCTTCCCAGCAGGTGAGATGCTTGCTTGAAAATCAATAGTTGAACTGCGAACAAACGTGTGATAGCTTAACGTTGTACCAACCGACTTTATACTGAATTGCTAAATTTTTTATCATGCTATCACTTTCTACAATGTTTAGTGATAAAGTAGACTCTTTTTTATTTAGAAAATGATTCATCTTTAAATTTTAAAAATATGAGTTTTATTTAAATATATTGCAAACAAAATTCAATTTCCTCAATTTTAATCAATCTGTATCAAATAACAAAAGATTTTTTTTATGTGTCTCAAATAGATACATTAACTCTAACATGTTTCTCATGATTATGGACTTATAAAGAGTCGTAATTCGATTATAATAACAGTCATAATATATAGAACAGCTGTTTTCCTAACTAATTACAAAATTCATGTGAAGATGCGTATAAGCTTTCGGAGTGGATTTTAAGTAAAATTGTTCTGGAATTAAAACCTCTCTTAAAGAAAAAACATTTCCTAAAACATCCAAAATGGAAATTTGAGATAATTATTTTGTTAAGATATTCATTTTAGAAGTTTAATGCAGTAGGTGGAAGATAATCCACTAACACATCGGTGATTTTTATGAAATAATATTTTTATTAATTTAAAATATATTTTTAAATTTTCAACTCTTATTAAATCTTTTATTATTTACATTAAAATTCCTTTTCACATAAGTTATCTGAAATCAATATATTCCTCATCAGCATCATAATCCAGTTTTAGTCCATATATTTCTTATATAATCAGTCACGATATTTCATTGAGAAAAAAACACATTTATAAACATATTTATTATTTAAAAACTTTTATTCTATTTAACTTCAGATAAAAGTGATATTGGTAGTTCTTACCTGCTGTGCCTCTGTATCCACTGACGTGCAGGGTGTAATTGTAAAATTCATCAGCAATCCAGAATTCGTCGTACGTGGCAAATGTTTGGTTTCCCTCCCAGTCAGTCAGAGTAAATTTCACGAGGTTTGCTTTTATGTTAGTCAAAGCAAATATAATGTCATTCCCTGCAAAAATTTGAACATTTTCATTATATCTCACAAATGAGATTAGAAATATAACAATATTTTTGTGTGGCAATCAAGTATCTCCTCAAATTTTTGTGCAAACCGCTCAAATTTTACATTTATTCCTTTTCCATAACTTTGTAATTTTTTTTTAAAAACGTATTTTTTAAAATTATTTTTTCATGCATTTCAAACTAGCGGTAGACATAAAACCGTCTTGTAAAATATTTACTCAGTGTTATGAAACCTACGACACTGTAAATAGATAATGCTTAATTTTTAATTAAAAATTAAATATTTTCTTATTTTCCGTTGCATAATGTTTCTTAAATTTAGGTAATGTATTTGAAAAATTCATTCTGACATATGTTTGCTTATTTTAATAGTGGTACTATATAGATTTCTGAAGTTTCACTTAACACTCTTCGTGTACTGTAAAATGAGTCTCTGTAGCCATTGTGAAATTGATACTATTTCGTTTATTAAGACGTGATTAAAATTCAGAAATTTTTTTAAAAAATGACGAAATTTAGTAGACATGCAAAAAATTAAATTCCTCTAAAAACTGTAAAAGTGTCCGGAATATCTTGATAATATGTTTTTAAATAATAAGTAAATAAAAATTGAAACACATGAGGAACATTTTAAAACTTTGAAAAATTGTTCGTGAAAGCATATATAATGTCATTACCTGCAAAAATTTGAACATTTACAATAAATCTCCCAAATCGTAAAAGAAATATTAAAATATGTGTTTCTTTTTTGTGTTTGCCAATGAAATATTTCAACAAATTTTGAGGGCAAAACCCTGAAATTTTACCTTTATGTCGTTTCCATAACATAGTGCAGTCTTTTTTTCAAAACGATAGTTAAACATAATTTTTGGAATTTTTTTTGCGTAGTTTAAACTGGCGATAGACATACGACATTCTTGTAAATTTTACACTCAGTACTATAAAACTTATGATATATACACTGGAATTAGATAATGTTTTATTTTTAAATAAAAATTAATATTTTATTATTTATACCTCATTTTCACTACTTTTTGAAATAAATATTCATCCTTTCAGGATGGATTTTTATTTAAAAAAGTAATGAAAATGAAATATAAATTCAGTGGTAACAGAATGCTCTCCAATAAAATTAAAAGTATTTTACATTTTATTGATTACACATGCTAAAAAGTATTCTGATCTATATCTATTATAGCTTATATATACTACAAAAATCGCTCCAATTTCTGATTATCTGTAATAGATTTTGACATCGATTACTGATATTTTTATATATATAGATGCCTTGATTTATTTTAAATAATGGTGTAAGAACTGTAGTTGCATTTCCTTTCGTCAAATACAAAGATCAACCACTGAAAGGTTAAATCATTTATTTTAAAGTTTATGAAGAAAATGAAAATGTTATTCGTTTTATAAAACCAAGTTTTTTTATGTAATTTAATTTTAATTTTTTCATTCTTCACTTGCATTATTTTTTACATTTTTTTAAAAAACATTTCCAAAATAAGGTGCCTTTGGTCTTAACATCGATTCTAATTTGGTATCCATTTATTATCAAGCGAGACTTACCCTTTAATGCAAACCCTTTACGTTCCTTTACCCTTTACCCATTACTACAGCTATTTCAGCCGTTAACATATTTCAACTAATTAAAGACATAAATTGAGTCAAAAGCTTTTTGGGATAAAGGGAGAAATATTTACAACCAATAGCAAAAATCCTCGATATACTGACTACTAACGACAGACCCTTCACCAATCCTTGGTAAAATTTGTCTAGTTTTCTTTCTTCTAGTCTTTCATTTGTCATTATTGGAATATAGCTCTTTATCAAGAAGGAAGAGTAGGGGAAGAAGATTGTTATCTTAAGTGCGAAGAATCGAAATTTCCATTAAATCTGGTGCCGACATAAAAAAGTACTGTTGAGTTTTTTTTAACAACTAAAATCATTTAAATTTCTTAATTTGAATGGGTTTAAATAAATTTTTTTGTGAAAAAAAAAGTAAGAAAAAATCTTTTGCTCCTATTATTAGCATCCTTCATTACCATAAGCTATGGATTATTTGGTTCTATTCTTTTTAATTGCCTAAAGCATAAGTTCTCTATTGCCTTCAGGGGAAGCCTTCCATGTAGCGGGTTTAGAGCAAATAGATAGCTTTAACACCTAAGATGTTGTAATTACTATAACAATTGTAATATTTTTTTATAAAAATCTGGAATTCCACTAAGGGCTGTTTTTTGACACTCCTGAGATAGAATACAGAAGTTTTAATTTTATTTCCTTCATCGTGTTTTACTGAACAAAGGTTCATTGCAGTAGATTGTTAAGAGTCTAAGAAAAAGAACTTACTGTGATGTTCTTTTTCTTAGACTCTTAACAATCCAATTGGCGATTTCCGAGTGTTGTTCCTAAATTTGGAACCCGACATTAATAACTTTTTAAGCCTTAACCTTCACCAGTCTTAACCATATGTTTATTTTTTAATATCTTATAGATTTTATTATCAGTGTTTTAATAAACATATTTTTACTATATTTGATAAATATTTTAATGAACTTCTACATTGTGTTCTTAACAGTTAGATAGGCATATAAATCAGATATAAATTATATGAAATAACATTTTAATATATGATTTAATTAACTATCATTTAAGTGGGGAGTTCAAATATTTTTTCTTGTAAAGGGGGGGGGGGGATCGATAGTTCAGAGAAGGTTGCAAACTTCGGGTATAAAGTTATATTTTGAGATTTTATATTAAGCTGTGAAATGAGAAAAATACAAATTCAAGTATATATTCCAGCTGAAAGCTTGAATAGCATAACTCTGAATAATTACTCTTATTAAAATTTTACTTAGATTGATGGATCCTAATTAAAAAGAAATGATAATCTTTGAATATAAAGTAACGTGATTTGAGAAAAATTTACCAATCCAGAAATCTTTTGAAAGATCGCCAAATCCATTTTTATAAGACTGCCAGTCTTTGAAAAAATAATCACTGCTACTGCCGAAATCACCTCGCCTTTGAAGAACCTGGTATAAGTATATTAAGATAATCTTTTTTAAGATCAAAACAAATATAAAAAATATATATACAATTAACAAAAATCAAAAAATACTCAAATAGAAAGTAGGTAAGCAAAGTATAGTGTTCAATCTAAGTCATACTAACTTAAAACTGGAGATCTTTCTTTCATAACATTACAGCTTATCAATAAAAAATTCTTTTCGTAAACAGAACTGTTAAAGGTTGTTGGACAAACTGTTACACTGTTAAAGCACGTATGTATGTTAAAGCACGTATATGTAGACTTATTGTTAATTTAAGTGGTTGTATAAAGTTATTTTTAATCTTCAATAACTAAATCTAAATTTGAAAAAAACTACTAAAAACCCTGTAATATTTTTTAAACAAATTAAAAAATTTATGTAGTCTGGTTTTTACTATAATGAAGCTCTTATTCAAGGGCTATTATTATTGTTTTCTGTATTTATGCTTGATTATGCCCTGTGTTGGAAATAAATCACTCTGTCAGAGGATAGACGATATCCTTTTTCAACGTATTATATATACAAACCTAAAACATATGAAAATTTATTTTACTATAAAAATTTGGACTGTCATTTTGAAACAATATAATGGCAACGCCTTTTTTACTCTGTACAACTGACTTAAAAGAAAAAGCTTCACATAAAAGAAATGTCAAATATCTAAGCTGACGAAATTTGTTTCCTTGGAATTTAGTAGCATATCAATGACAAAGAGACTAATTTCACCTATACGTTGTCCTACAAGCTAAAATGTGATGAATAATAATACAAATTACCCCAGCAAATTGAATCGGCTGATATTCTGTGAAATTCAAATGCATATCTATGTACAGTTAGTTTTCTATAAGGTTAGATAGTAAAAATAATTACCGTCCATGCTCCTCCGTCATCATCCATGTCGCAGTAGACATCAAACGGACCGCTGACCACTCGGTTCACAGGCCATATTTTGTAGATCCCACTGTGGGCAAGAGCATTTTTGTCCTTGATCTCGGAGCAATCCATTGGTCTCTCAGTTACAGCTTCAACAGGAACGCAACTAGATAAATCTCTAAAATAAATTGGTATAAAAATGTTTCATATCACAGCAAAAAATACTGTCGTCTATAAAACGTCCGAAATCCATTCCTTTCCCTCTTTTCAAGCGTTAATGCCATTATTTGAAGCCCTATTTTCCTTGGTTGAGTGCAGGCGATTAAATTTATCAATTTATCACATAATAAATAGGTAAAAATAATATTTTTCTAGTATTGTGACGGCATTCCTTTAACCATCTCATTTAATCATTTCTTATTTCAAATATGATTTGCATTATTCTCATACGTTTTATCACTCAACTTTGATATTAAACAAGCAATTTTCTTTTATATTTGGCTTAAATAATAGATTACTTGCATATGTGGTGGTTTTAAATTTAATATTCTACTATTATTTTTTTTCAATGAAATTTTATTACCCGAATTAACAATAAATTGTTTTCATTAAATAGAGGAGTCTATTTCACGGAGGAAAAAATATCTAGTTTTAAGTTATATATCTTTGAAAATTAAGAAGTTTTTTCGTTTGTGTATTTCTTTTTCATACATAAACACACGCTTTGGAACTATAGTTGGCATTCAAACAGACCTATAGCTGAATCACTGATCTAGCTCTCTAGGGTGTAATATTTAACTGTACCCCTCATTATTTGGCATCCCTTTCATATTAGTGCTGTTCCGAAGTTAGCTCGGCAAAACATCAGAATATTTTCCCGGAATCCACATCTGTGAACAAATTACATTCCGTAAAAGACCTGGAATATTTAGAGGCATCCATGTTGAATTTTTGATAAGTTAGGGTTAATAGAATTTTACCGATCCCGTCATATGTTGGTCTAAATGCTATTTCTAATAATAATTTTAGGTTTCCGCCTCAATAAGTGTGCCAAAGGATAATGCATTAGGCTATACTAATATTTTCGTATATCAATTACAGATATATTTTGGGAGCATTACTACAAAAACTTTTTTTTTAATCCAGCTATTTTTATATCCAGCAACGAAAAAGTACATGAATGGGGTAATGCAAAATTTACGTTAATGTTTCAAACACTTAGTTTGGAATATTTTCCAAAGTAAAACTTAATTACAATTCAGACAGTGCAACTAAATGATTATAATTTTTTTCAAATGATGTCGAATCCATATAAATATTTAAAAATTTTCATTAAATTATTAAGTGATTCTTATATTGTTACATTTGTTTTTAATTCAAAATATGATGAACATGTGAAATGTGTACTATAGATGTTCTCGATTTGTATCTCAAGTTTCAAATAAAAATTATGTAAATGAATAGTCCTTTATAATAATTATTTAGAGTATGAGGTTGTAATCATTTTTAATTAAAAAAAATTATTGCCCATAAAAATACTTTTGAAAAAAAAAACTTTTTTATAACCATTATGAAGTAAATATTAAATCTCCTGGAAATATTAGATTTTCTTAATAAACAATTTTGATTTAAACTTAAATCTTACCTGGTTTTCATTGTAGTGTACTTCTTCACATCTTTCAGTACATTTTTGGCATTATTTAATAAAGTAACAACGATGGTTGATTGAATTTCATCAGTTATATTCTTCAAAAGGAACGAAGAGCATTGGGTATCCTTCGAAGAACCACTGTAAATCAGATTGATAGTCCAATTAATACGTGAAAGAGTGTGATAATGACAAAATATGAATATCTAAACCCAAATAATACTCGAGACTGTTCCGGAAATCATATTTATTTCTTTCTACACATAACTCATGAAGAAAATATAAAACTTCATGTTTATAAAATATAATATCCATGAAGAAATGTACACTCCCGGTCAATAGCCGTTACCCAATTGAATATTCTAACACATAAAAGTTTTTAATTTTTGTGTTTATCTCTCATTTCTGTCATAGAAGCATAGTACTGGAAGAATATGAGAAATATGTATGCAAAATCTCCTATATTTAAATGGACTGTCTATATTCGAAAATGTTTTGCTCAATTTTATATTTCAAAATGTTTTTAGTCTTTATTTTTTTATTTTCTAAATCAATTTGTTTACTTTTTACACCGTTTAAAATCAGAGTTACAGCTTATTAAATAGACATCATTTGCTGCAAATATTAACTAAATGTTCAGTTTTGAATACAAAAATTGCTATAAACTTGAAATTCTTGAAATTTTTTATATAGAGTAGATATAGATACTAAAAAAGAAAAACTTCATTCATAAACAGTATAAGTTCTAAATAGACTCCCAAAAATCCAAAATATCAAGAAAAATTAAAACAAGAGATGTTTTATCGATTTAGAGATAGAGATTAATTCCTGAGAGATTTTTCGATTGCAACCCAAGGTATTATATCCTATTAC
Organism: Pardosa pseudoannulata; assembly: GCA_032207245.1. NCBI lineage: Eukaryota > Metazoa > Arthropoda > Arachnida > Araneae > Lycosidae > Pardosa > Pardosa pseudoannulata. Next base: position 131,695,911 of record CM063498.1, read on the forward strand.
AATCATTGCATGAATTTTTATCGCTATTGAAGCAGTAAAATATTTATGAATCACGAACTCTCTCAATGCATCAGATGTGGTATACATTACTATCATTCTGTAACAAAGACATTTGACTTTCATAGATTCTGAGAAACTTAGTTAAATAGAGGAATACGAAGCTATATGATAAAAATTTATTAAAAAGTATGCTAATGTTTTAAACATGTATTGTGGAATAATTTCTGAAGTAAAACATCATTTAAAAATAGACACTGCTACTTGACAATTTTAGACAATTTTGCAGTTTAGGTATGATAAAAATGTATATTGAAAATGTTCAGTTATTTCAGAACAAATACTTCCTATAAGAAAATGTGAAAACAATTTAAATATTAGTGAACTGAAGATTCTAAAAGACAAGCAGTATCATTTACAAAACTTTTAAAACACTATTTTGTTCTAACTATAAGAGAAAAAATTAGACATGTCTAATAAAATATATCACTAAATAGAAATTCAATATATTTTTATAAAGGAATCATAAAATGTTTACAGTAAGAAAAAACGCAATCGCGTAATTCTCAAAAATAGTTTTTCAATGGCAATATTTAATAGTATCACGATATCTCTTATAATTATCCAAATAATGTAATAATAATCTTAAGATATTATTCAATTATTATAGATAATAAAATGACTTAAAATAATAGAAGTAAAAAAGATTTTTTATTTGGAGCTGTTTCAATAGGAGAGTGTAGAAGAATCACTTAAGATATAATTGTATGTATAATTTCTTTTTAAATTTTTCTTATATTTTGGGTTATTTTGAAGATTTATGTTATAGATATCTTCATGTTAAAGAAATTTAGATAGAAACATTCGTATTGCCATGCTTTTCAATCAAGTTATTTTAAAAAAATACTAGATTATAAAATAGGATTATAATAAAGGAGAGTAATTATAGTAAATTTTAGTAAAGAACGAATTGTTTTAAACTGTATATTACTCCTTATGTTTAATTTTTCTTGTTTCTTTACTATTTTACCAGAAAAATTTTAAAAAGTGGTACAATTTGAATAGAGACCGAACGTTAGCAGCTACCTACATTAAAACAATATGAAAGTTAATTTTCTTTTGTAGCATTAGATTAAAAAATCTAAAAGTAATTTTTTTAATTGAAAAAGTGGTAGAGTATAAAAATTACTATTGAAAACATTATCTGCCTAGCCATTATGATGCATATGAATTTTATCTAAAAGATAATGTGATATTTTCCATAAAAGTTTTAGGTAGAAGCATAAATCTTACCTAGTTTTTATTGTAGTATATTTCTTTGCGTCTTCCAGTAGACTTTGCGTATTATTTAATAGATTAACAACAATGGACGATTGAGTTTCATCAGTTATATTCTTTAACAGAAAAGTAGTGCATGCGGAATTCTCGGCAGAAGCGCTGAAACTTAATAAACACCAAAATGTCAAGACAGCTAATACGTGGAATCGCATGATGAAGAAAACAGCAATAAATTATGAACTGACCTAAAATGTCTGCCAAGACTATGTGGGAACGCGTTTGTATTTCTTTATATAGCAAATTGGAAAATAAAAATCTTATCGCATCCGTATGTCAATACCCATTTCAAGATTAAGTATTCTAGGAAAAAAAGTGTTTGTCTCAGTTTCTTATCTAACCATGATATTCACGCTACTGAAAAGATTTTAAAAATCTTAAAATAAAAAACCTCAACTAATAGATATTTAAAACGGGCTTTAGAAGAATGTTGTAAAACAGTGATTGAACTAAAAAACTATATGAAGTTTAACATAATAAGGTATGAATGTTATTATTAATGCATATTCTATTAATGCACATGTAACTATGCACAACCTGCAGATTATTATTTAAATCTCTTTCTGTCCTTTCATGCAAGATAAAGACGTAAAGCAAAATGTTCTAAATAACCCACTTTGTTGATTTGTAACAAACAAAAGGGCATGAAACATCTCCAGAGGTATGAGAATGAAATAGTATGGATTTTCATACTGTTTTGGGTGCAGGCCTCGTAGTGGTCAATGGAGCGCAAGTGCTAATGTTACTGAGGTTGTTCAGGAAGTATTGGAGATTTTAGCGGGTTCGTCCACGATTGATTGGGCAAGTCAGCGATCATAAAGTCGAACGTCGAACTGGCATTCCACACCCTACTATTGTTGTGGCATTAAGGCTTACCATCCGATGCTATCTGTACCCAATTCTTTGTAATTAAGAACTGTTTCACGGCGATTTTGTGAACCAAAAAGTATTTTCTGTGTTTGTGTTTAACAAAATGCAGGAAGATGAAGTGTTAAACGTGTTTAGTGTGACGAAACTCATTTCACATTCAGAGAATCTCTCAACTCGTACAACTGCAGAGTTAGTTCTAACGAAAATTCCAGAAGTTTCGTACAAACTCCCTTGTAAGGGCGAGAAAGTTATGCTCTGGTGAAGATTTACCACATCTACGATTATATATATATATATATATATATATATATATATATATATATATATATATATATATATATATATATATATATATATATATATACATATATATATATATATATATATATATATATATATATATATATATATATATATATATATATATACATATACATATATATATATATATATACATACACATATATATATACATATATATATATGAGATAATAACATACTCATTGCATACGGCCACTCTGTCTGATCTCAATAAATTAATAGACAGGTTATGTGGTTTTTTGGCCAGACGGCTTTATTTCCGATCCTAAAGGCAACAAGTGACAAGGTGACATCCATGAGTAACTTTGAATTTTGAATTTTAGGAAAGGAATAATTTTGAAGGTGGGTAAGGCATAGATCTTGAGGTTAGAATTTAATCTTGAAATCTGAAATATGCAAGAAAAACGTTAATACCCTGAAAAAGAAAATATCATTAGTAGGCCCGGTTCGATACACTAATTGATTTCTTCAATAAACTTTTTATTATATATAGATACACTTAGTTATTATTCTTATATTTACGTCACATCATAATGCATTACAACATATAACTTTAAAGGACACGAATGAAGTAATAAGAGCTAAAGAGAATTTTAAGGTAATTCTATTAATTTTAGCAAAGCAGTGCGGCGTGCGGCCGCTTTCATGGTCTATTGTAATCGTAGTGTGGGAGTTCTGCAATTCTTTCATTTGGTAGGTAATTTAGGCTATTATAAATGTTTTTCAAGTTTTAACACATGATTATATAAAATTTAGCATATAAAAATTGCATCTTAATACTTCATAGGATAATATCAATAGGCTCCCCTTACACACCTCATGAAATTATTCTGTACTCTTTCTATATGTAAAATTGTTTTCGAGACAAACGATCAGACAGGAGCTGCATAAAGAGCTGTAGGTGAAATTTCAGTCTTACATAGTAGGATTTTATTTTTTATACTTAAGTGTTTACTATTAACCCTCTAAGCGGTTCGCACGTACAATTCCGCCAAACCGATGATGTCTTCAAAGCGGTAGTCACGTACAATTTTCGAACTCCAAAACGTTCCGAAAATGGATGAAATGTACATTTTTTCCAGTGTTTTTTCCCTATGGAGATTTGAGGTAGGAGAGTCAGGTCGATTGTTTAGGAACTGCACACCTACTCTCTGAGGCACAAAGAAGCTGATAGCTTTTCATGGCTTTGTAAATCTCTATTTCGAAGTATTTCGTTTGCGGTAACAGATGTATCTCTAATTGCACCACTTAAATAGATTGGATGACTTTCGCCAAAAAGATAGAAATCATTCTCTTAAAGAATAATTTTATTTGTACTTTTAGAACCCATTATTTCTTAAGGGATGAACTTCGAGACTTGACGAGCTTTATGTGTATTAAAAACTAACAATCTATAATGTCTATTTAAATATCTATTTATAACCGGAAGTAAAGGGACAGTAACGAGGGTGGGTTTCCCGTATTCCAATCTAGTCGACAAAGGGTGAAGTAAAAAATCACAGAACACTTTGGTCACTGACACAATGAAACATTTTTGGTAACTTTTTTCCTAGCTGTGTACCACTCAGAGGGTTAAGGAACATTTTTAAATTCTCCTGTTTTCCAATAATTTTACTTTTAATATTAGCTATGTGGGCTCACCAGGTTAGTTTTTTTATTAAGGGTTACTCCCAAGTATTTTACAGAGTCTTCCTAGTTGATTACTTCTTAAAATACAATCTAGGAGGAGTTTTGGATTTACGGGTGAAATGAATTGCATGACAAAGAGGGCCCTCTGGGTAGTTCCTGAGCATTTCCTGCCACATTTTTGGACAGGTCATTACTATAGATTTTGGCCACAATTGATTTTTTTACCATGCTACAATGCATAAGAAAATTGAATGAATTAAGAAAATAACTGCTTAATTTGTGTTTTGATTTCTTCTTCGTTTTTAGGAGAAGTTCTGTAGAATCTTAATGGTGTATGTTAATAGAAAATTAAATTAATTTTTTGAAGTTCAATGTCAATTTTCCTTATGTTATATTTATTCTTTGAAAACACAGTTGAATATTCCTTTAGAAATTTTCCTTACTTATACTCTTGGCTTATGACATTTTTAGGAATAATATTTTCCACACTGCTATCAGATTGGGAGCATTATTCCCCTTGATTTGTAATTAGAGAGTCACAATTGAGTACCTGACTTACATCATTGTGTTCAACACACAGTTTTAAACATTGAGTTATTTTGGTTTAAACGACCCACTCTCACTTTGTATAGGCAAAGAACTTTGAACAGGCTTAAATCATATAATTTACATTCATTAATTATTAAATTAAATAATCTAAATTGATATGAAGAACAAACAAAGTACATTGGTTAAGAATCTGTGCAATCTTCAGTAGCATACAACATATCCTATTCAGAATTCATTTTCCTCTAGTTTGAGTTACTACCATTTTCCTTACTTTTTGTACCTTCAATTTTAATTTTTTGGCTGTTCTGGCTGAAATAATGCACATGGTAGCATTACTATATACTACGCATTCTACAGATTCTTTGTTTGGCAACTATCCCAACACAATTAATAGTCATATATTATCACTATTTGTTAGTCGTGGTTTATTCGTAAAAGGGGTAACGGGTTTTGTGTCTAATCGGAAAGGACAAATTTGGAACCAATAGAATTATTTGGAATAACTTTGCGGTCTGCATGGACTGGGAGGGGATAGCTGATGTTGGAAATTATTATTATGATGGATAGCAAATATTGGATCCCAGAATTGATTGTAAGAATAGCTGGTTATCTCAAAGCGTTGAAAGCTATGAGGTCTACGATTATACTGTCTAAAGTTGCTGTCGTTTCTCAGAGGTGTTTATCTGAAATTATTAATTCAATTTCGGTCTGGATAATTATGGGAGTCAAAAACCTAGGAGTATGTTGATTCTCTTGAATTTTAGTTAGATTAACTGCCTAATTTAAACAAAAAAAGAGTATTCACATTCATCAAGACTTAAATCTATAGGGACACCATCTGTCAGACCATCCAATATCATAGCATTACTTAAATTTAATCGGCAACCTATTTCACATTTAAAAAAAAATATTCTATTATTTTAATCTTATAAACTTTCTAAAAGGGGTCAAATTGGAAGAAAAATTTTATTTTAATATTTTCACTAGTTTTCTATAATTTTTCATTTTATTACAATTCTTGATAAAATTACTTAAAGCATTTCCCTTCAAAAGTCTAGAAATATTATTAAATTTCCATGTTTCATATTTACCCTTTTCTAAACAAACTTTATCAAAGTACTCAAGCCAGGGAATTCCATTTGATTGTTATAATCAAAATGTACAATATTTATAATTTTCTGGTCAGTGCTTGCTGACCGCAATGTGTCATCCTAGTCAATATTTCTGGTTTCACTATTCATAGTTACAATTATGCATTTAATTTACTTTTCACATATATATCTTTAAATATCTTATATCAAAACAAAAAATTCAAATTTAAAGTAGAATTGAACCATAACTGACTACGAATTTTAATGGGGATCCCTACGGAAGAATTATAGGTGATAGAGTGGCATAAGAGTCACGGTCGAGCGCAGGTAGGGATGCAGCCGTGACATAAGGGGGCTGGGGCTATGCAATAAGTAGAAAGTCAGAGGGAACGGATGCATTTAGATCCCGCATCCGACAAAGTGAGGACTGTTACGCCCGCACTGACGTACAGCAAAGTGACGACTTTTACGCGAGTACCAACGTCCAACCTGCTTAGATCCCCAATCCGCTCCCCTATGATTGCTTGGTGGTAAACCTACTTAATATTCATGATTGTTATCTTGGTCTCATCCCATTTTGATTAAGGAATACTATTTTTAAAATATTGATAAATATCACAAAAAAATTATGAATGGCATGTCATTTATTAATCAAGATATATATTAATCTGTAAATAATGTATATAATAAATGTTTGATTTTAAATATAAGGTATTTACTTTTAATTATTTAGGGTATATTTTTCTGTGTTACCTCATTAAGAACGAACACTGGTGTACGTGTGTAAGTAACGCAACTAAAAAAACATAAAATGAAATATCAGTTTCCTAAAAAACTTTTATAATTCTTTGTATTTGTACGGCTCTTAAGGTCTTAACACTTTTAAATGTGAGAAAAAATAAATATAGCAATATATGTTCCAAATCAAAACAAATTTTAAAATTAAAAATAATTTTAACATGACTTTAGATATGATTGCACATTTTAAATTTTCGACTTATTGATGACACATTAAATTTTAACACTTCAGTTTCTCGATATCATTTAATTTTGTAAATTGTAAGTTCAAATAGTTGGTAAAATTTTACCTTACTAGACTTTACTTTGCTTAAGTTTTACAAAAGTTTTAGTCCATAGCGTCTGTCGCCAATGAAAGAAAACATCACAAAACTTGACTTTACTTCTCTTAAAAATTGAAATTCATAACGTTGCATATCATCAGGCGAAAACCGGAAAACCCTTTTAACATACAAGTTGAAGTAATATTGAACTGGAAAAGTGACACTGTTAAAATTTACTGTTGACTCCGCAAACACAGATGAATCGAAAATTGTTCAATGAAAATTAAATTCTTAGTTCTTTTGTGGGGATTCCATGGAACAAAGCACTTTATCGTCTCCTGAGGAGAAGTGGAGAGAGTTGAACTAGTGGTGGAAAGAGAAAAGAAAATATCTATGATTTGTGTCCGAATGCGTGAAGCTTGAATTGGAAGTCGATCAGGAAAACAACGGGATTCTCCGTACGTTGATTCCGATGAATACCGTTGACAACAGTTTGATTTTACTTTTTAACTGAATTCTCATTTTCTGTCTGTCTCTTAAGGGATATTTTAACGATCCCAAAAGTCGACAGTGGCCTATGTGATTAAGAAGTTGAAGTTGAGCGGTGAGTATCGGTATGTTCCCCGATTCGGCAGACAAACGAAACTGGGAGATAAAGACCGACGAGTACTGTCCAGAGAACTTCGGAAGAACAGCTCCTAACCAATGGCCCTCATCCACAAGGAGATTCAACGTGCATCCGGGAGTATTGTTTCAATGAATACCATCCGTAAAGAAGCACATCTGATTGGTTTTCATGGTCGTGCCGCTGTCCATAAAACTTTTATCACAAAGTCCAACCGCGCCGCTCGGTTAATGTGGTGCAAAGCGCATCGAAATTGGACCGTTGATCGGTGGAAACGGGTTCCTTGGAGCGAAGAATCAAGGTGCACCCTTTACCGTTCGGATAGTAGGTTTCAGGGTCTTGCGTCTTCCTGGAGAACGTCTCCTGCCAGAATGCATTGTGCCAGCAGTCAAGTTCGGCGGAGGAGGAATTATGGTCTCAGGGTGTTTCTAGTAATATGGACTAGGGCTCTTGGTCCCCATTCATGGGTAAGCTTAACGCCGATGCCTACTGCACTATTTTGGATGACAATGTGCTTCGTACGTTGTGGCAGTTTTAAGGGTTGGACCCCTGTTACTTTCAGGACGAAAATACCAGTTATCATGTTTCGAGGTTAACCAAGGCTTGGTATGATGTCAATGGAGTTCATCCAGTGGACTGGCCAGCTCAGAGCCTGAAACCTATCGAGAACCTCTGGGACGAGTTGTACCGCCAAATTAAGGGGTGCACTACCCGTCCAAAATCGGTGAAGGACCTTGTATATCTACTCCATCCTAAGTGGAAGACAATACCACAAGCTGTAATACAATGACTTGTGGAGAGAATGAATCGAAGGGTTCACGCAGTAATTGCCTCTCGTCGAGGCTCTACCAACTATTGATATCGAATAAAGGTAGTTTTTCTTTTCTATCACAGTTATCCAAATACTTATTGGTAGACAGTTTATATATATATATATATATATATATATATATATATATATATATATATATATATATATATATATATATATATATATATATATATATATATATATATATATATATATACATATATATATATATATATATATATATATATATATATGTGTGTGTGTGTGTGTGTGTGTGTGTGTGTTTGTGTGTGTGTGTATAGGTGTGTGTGTGCGTATAATGCGTAAAGCTTGAAGTGGAAAAAGCTGAGGAAAACGATGTGATTCTGATGAAGTTTTCTGCCTTGTGAAAACACCCCTGAGAGTACGCATCGTAGTCAATTTTTAATTGTAATCTCATTTAAATCTAATTGAAATCCAAGAATGAAATCGTAGACGAATGTAAAACGTCACGGAAATAAAGACAAAGGAATTTTTAGATTAAACTTACATAGTTTATTGAAAAATTGTTCACAACACCTTTACATCACGTTTAAATATTTATGTGTCCCAACCAATGAGAGTTTGCTTTAAACGTTATGTGGGTGACGCCGATGATGGAGTTTCAACGTCAGGTCCTATTTTATGTTACTTATGAATCCGGAATAGGTTAAAGGGGGAAACAATGACTTTCAATAAGGTTACTGGAAAAAATGACAGAAAAAATAAAATTGCCCAAAATTTTTTCAATAAAAACTTAGATAATATCTAGATAAAATTTTTTGGAGAATAATAAATTTTAACTAACAAATTAAATATTAAATAATTTCCTAACCAAAAGATAATAAACAGAAAACCTAAGTAACATATTGCACAAATTAACTATATCATTGCTTTCTATATTATATTATATTTTATGTGTTTTCTATTTCTCTAAGTATTAACAATTAGTCATCTTCAAAATGTATCGTAAGATAATCTACAATACTAAAATAATTCAAAAAATAGTTTTGAATAATTGGAAAATAAATATC
>CM063498.1:131705351-131760351 GCA_032207245.1 Pardosa pseudoannulata
CTGGTAGTTCCAGACTCGTTAATTCCAAAAATGTTCTCCAAAATGTTTAAAAAAAAATAAAAATAAATAATAGATCCATCATTTTTAAAATTAATTTTAATGTTAAGAGAAAACCACGTGACTTTTAAACGCTCCGTGATTGGTTGTGAGGTCACAGTTCATGATATTCAATGTTGACATTTGTGTTAGCAGGTACTTTCTGTTTCGGAATTTTGATTTGCTCGTATTTTAAAATTTTGTAGTCTTCAATAGTTATTTCTACTCCGACCGTTATGTTAATTTTATCAATCTCGATAATATATATATCTACATTTGTTTAAAATGTCTCTCTTACCAAAGAACAGTCCGACAATATCGTGAAAATTTATAGTATATCAATGTTTTCGTTTTTGGAAATAATTCGGATTTAATGGCAGGGGAAATCAAAACTTAAAAGATAATTTTTCATATTTTTCAATTTATCTTAATTTACTTCAAATATATAAGTGCTCTATTAATTCTAACCACAGCTATTCTGTTTGTAGACACAACACGTCAAACACATTTATATTTATGCACACATACACATTTGTTGTTGCAGTATCATAATATAAATATATATAGAGATATAAGTAATGTTTAAATAAAAAATTAGAAAAGGTATTCATATTTCTTTTAATTGGAAGTTATGTATGAACGTTATTTTGATCTGGTAAAATAAAAAATATCTGAAAAGTATTTTAAAAATGTTGTTGGAAATAATATATTAAAAAGCATTCTTTGATCAAAATACTTAGATTATGTATTAAAACCCCATTATGTATTATTATAACGATCACCATTGTAAAAATCCCCATTTATTATCCTTCCTAAAAGTTTACTTTTTTTTGTATGCAAAATACCAATTATTTCATATTTACACTCAAAAAAGAATCATCTCAAGAATTATTTTAATTAAAACAATCATGGCTATCTTGCATTAAAGTTTCTTTATTAACTAATTTATAGAAATTAATAAAGAAATTTTATAAAATTATATTAGCATAAATTGGTATGTACATATGACAGTATGACCTGTTCACTTTTGATTTAATGTTAATTTTAATAGTACCATAGGCTTCACGAATAACTTAGGCCCATAAATTAAAACAAGCAAGAAACGTAATTGGAAAAGAGTAAATATACATTGGCATATTTTATGCAAATAGAACCTGTTTTTGCTAGCAGACGGAAATAATGATGTATAAATTTCAGAAAAAATAAAACCCAGATTTTATTAGTGCTGAAATATGAAATGAAAATTATGTGTTTGTGTTTTAATTATATATATATATATATATATATATATATATATATATATATATATATATATATATATATATATATTCACTCTATTATGTATTAAAAAAATCACAAATTACTTTTTGAAATGTATGCATTGTTCAGATTTTTAATAGTATATTTTTATCCTTAAAGGTTGTATTACTTTTGATTTATAGATTAAATATTAATACATTTTTATTGCTTTATATAAATTTTAAATAAAAATGTATATAGTTTATGAAATAAAAAATACATTAAGTAATATCAGTAGAGTATTTTCAAATATGCATTTTTTCAAATTAGCCTCCAATTTAATTGAAAGATGTCACGGTATGAACCTCTAAATTCAAGAAAGGAGGTATCTTTCAAGAAAATATTTAAACCTCCGAGTGGAACACACCGAGGAATAAAAAGTCTCCAAAAATACGCTAAAGGTTTACTGTGTCAGTGGCCAAAGCGTTCTATGATTTTTTACTTCACCCCTTGTCGACTACAATGGAATACTTGACACCCACCCTCGTTATTGTCCATTTACTTCAGGGTATAAATAGGTATTTAAATAGATATTATAGATTGTTGATTTTTAATTAACATAGAGCTCGTCAAGTCTAGAAGATCATCCCATAAGAAATAATGGATTCTAAAAGTGCAAATAAAAATATTCTTTAAGAGAATTATTTATATTTATTTACAAAAGTCACCAAGATGTTTAAGTGGTGCAATTGGAGATACATCTGTTACCGCAAACGAATTACTTCGAAATAGAGATTTACAAAGCCATGAAAAGCAATCAGCGTCTTTGTGTCTCAAGGAATAGGGGTGCAGGGGTGCAGGGGTGCAGTTCCTAAACAATTGACCTGACCCTCCTACCTCAAACACTGGCAGAAATGTACATTACATCCATTTTCAGAACGTTTTAGGAGGTCGAAAATGGTACGTAACAACCACTTTGAAGACATCATCGATTCGGCGGAACTGTACGTGATAACCGCTTAGAGGGTTAAATACCTTGAGATACCATAAATTTTTTAAGTTATGTATTAAATAATTATTGTAATTTATATCCTTCTTCATAAACACATTATAAAATAACTAAGCTTTGTGAAAATACTCTAAAGTGAGGGATTTTTTAAAAGTAAAACAGTACTTGTTAACCAACAGCACTTTTAAAAGTAATATTCAACAAAAAGCAAAGGTTTACTTACGGTAAAATGATCTTCACAAATCCAAAAAAATGATTTTTATGATATTTCTGGTTTAATTTACTAACTCTTTTCATAGCATTATTGCAAGTTTTACGTCGACTGGCATATTTGGAAAGCTGAAAAATATCTTTTCCTCACAATTAGTTGTTGTATTCGTACACAGTGGCAAAATAGAGTATTTAGAATATGACATTTTGGTGTCAGACATAATAAAAAAGATTTCTATTTATGCGATTGTTTAAACAGAAACAAATTAATAAGTCTCCTTCTCTCATGTAAACAGCATAGGCTGTCGGTGTTTTCATGAACTGTGAAGTCACAAACTAGGCGGAAAAAAGTAGCGTTTTCGAGAAGTAGTAACGGTGTAATTTAGCGGTGTGTCAACATCAAAGAACTTTGCTATGAGAAATGAACTTCGCTTATGTGGATACAAAGAGATTGTCCCCGGCACCACGATGTCTAGACTTTTGTGTCCTATAGTAGTGAAACAACAGACCAGACAACCGGACTGACAGCTAGAAATATGACCATCGAAACTGCAAAAGAATGCCTGACATTGGATCTTCGCCGACACTGAAATCCAGAGACTCCTGGGTTTGTGGACGGTGATTGTCTAGCCCAGACCAATCCAGTTGGTTGAAGGTGAGATCATCGCCAGATGATCCAATGATGAAATTGTGGGTGACGCCCCCTCTCTTAGCGGCCCTCCCGTAAAAAAAGAGACGAGAGAAAATTTTTTTTTATAAAGAGTTAGTAAGCTATCAACTAGCTAATTCGGAGGTCACCCTGACCAGTCTCTCTATCGGAGAGTTTTTTGCGAAAATCCCGCCTTGGGATATATCTCTTGCTGAGATTGAGAACGTTACCCTGTGCCTTGGGTTTTCTTTTAATATAATCCTCTTCAGGATTGATTACATATTCCTCTTAGGAACTCTAACTGTATTTTGATATTCTTCGAAGAAAACCAGTTGTTAATTTTACTTATCTCGTCTAATTGAGAGTAGTTTCTACTTAATTACTTCAGTGAACTTTTTTCGTGAGCTACCGAATTGTTTCTTCCGTCGGATCGCCAATATTTCGGCAGAGGCAGATCTTAGATATTAAACGTCTCTACCGAGGCCTACGTGTATCGAATCACATACCTGTCATCTGAAATTGGGTTTTTTTTTCTGTATACAGAAATTATGTATATAGTATATGTGTAAATAAATCAATTATTCAAGATACACCTGGCTCTTCATTGTGTCACCTAAAACAGGGGCCGGAAAAGTTACAACGTTAAAGAGTTCGATATAAAATCCATTCGAAATCCTAATTAGAGATCCAAATAAAATGAAAAAAGATACTTGTATTTAAGTGGCGTAGGCAGAACGTTTTCAGGGGGAACGGGGCTCATACTTTTCTGAAGTTACTAAAAGAAATTCGAGTTTGTAATAAAGCACTATTATTTCCCTAATTTAGACAGCTAGAGAATTTTGACTTTTTATTTAGACAACATTCTTTAGCCCTATAAGCGTCTGAGCCGGCTTTTTCCCTATCTTCGAAACCGTGCTTAAAGCGGCTGAGCCGGCTTTTTTACCAACCACGAAAACGCTCTTAAAGCAGCTGAGCCGGCTATTTCTCTTTCTTCCTTCCCCCTTGCAAATTTCTTTGATTGACACGGAGGTGCTGCGGTTGAAAAGGAGAAGGCAACTGGTGCATTTCTGGACTAGAGTGCATCCCACGTTTTTGTCAAAGACTCCAAAGGACCAAGTTCCGGCCCTGATCACATTTTTTGTATAGTAAAAGAACTGCCCAAAATTTATACTTAAGAATATTACGTTTGGAAAAATGTTTGTTTACAAAAAATAATATGTTGTTAACATATTAAAATATTTATCGCTTTAAGAGCTGCTTTTTTTATCATAAAGACTATTTAAACTTTTAAAAAGGAGAATTTCTAATGACTAAATAATTTTCATACTAACAGAATTATCAAATCTTCTTCTAGGTTTTTTTCACATTACTTTTTTAGACTAACATTTTATATTATATCTGCGTACAATTATGATTTTATATTAATGAAAAACATTTTAAAAATATCAAACGTAGCTTTAACTTGTTTTATGAACATGGATGAATTACTTCCTTTTAAATAGTTTACAGTTCTCTTTTTGTTTTAAACTAGTCGTCTCGTTTCATTTATTTATTTTTTCTATTGTGTGTATATGAAAGAAAAAGTTCTTTACTACAAAGATTTTTGGGAATATGGTATGAAAATTTTCAAAAATAAAATAAATATCTAAGGTGGCCATTTATTTATTTATACGAATGTAAATAATTTAATTCTTAATCATCTTGCGTTTTTACATTTAATTTAAATTGTATAAATTACTAGGGAATTATTGGATTTTTGCATAACAGGAATACATTATATTAATATATGTCAAATGTTTAAAAATACAGTTTTCAAATAGATAAAAATTTAAAACAGAAATTTAATTTAGTAACTGAATAAATTTCGAACCCTGAAAACTTCGTTTCGGGGATACACAAAGATAAAATTTCCTATGCGGCACACAACGTCAACTTTTAGTAACGTTGCGTCAGTTAAGTCACGTCAACGTTAAGTTACTTTATTAGTTACGTCAACTTATACAGTATAATTGTTAGTTAATAATTTGTTCTTATAATTTGAATAAAGAGGATTTGTCAGAAACTATGTATAATTAAAGCACAACGTTATATACTGCGTTTTGGAAGAGATAAAATTAAACCTAAAGATTTTTTTTATTATTATTATATAGACAATGAATATGCTCAAACAAATTCTATTGTAATATACAGATATAGTTTTAATTTAGGAAAAATGCATTAAAGATTGTTTTATGTATACTGATAAAGATAGATATGTGCATCACGACTAATTACGAAGCAGTTCTCAAACTATTCTACTATATGCCATATGGTGAATTTCAGTATAATGTAAATCTTTGAAATTCCCTAGTTCTTATATTTAAGTGTTCGGTCTCCTTAGTGCCGTCTAATTCAGCCACCTCTTTTCATAACAGCATGGCATGGGCCTATTACCATTTGCTTTTTTTTTTACCTAATATATTCATTACTTTTGAACATGGCTCTCATTTTCCAGGAAACGAACGTGAACACTAAAAACTGGTTTCATATGTCCCCTTCAAAAGACCAGGTAAATCATCAGGAGAAAGTTTATCTGTTCTAAAGAGAAGTCTTTTTTCACTTCGTGTCAGAGCTGTATGGGTCATGGGCTGAGAGAACAACCCCCCCTCCTTCTTCCGACCAGTGTGTAAACAAAGAATACAGACACACGTAGACACTTATCCGGTGCAACTTTGCTAATTCCAAGTGCCTGACTTGGGGTGCATTTTTAAGGTGACACTGAGATACATTCTTAGAATAGTCATAGTGAAATAATGATTTCAATGTAATTATATTAGGGTTTTGTGACTAGCAAAGTGTATTTAACATAATGACTAAATTTCTTTTTCGTTTTTACATTAAATGATTAAATAGTGAAAGATATTTTTTTTCTATTTAAGTAAAATGTCCTTAGATCCTGTTTTGGCTCTAGAATTGAAATGTTCAAAATGAGAAAAGATAATGATTTTCCTTTCTTTTCCTGTATTGTAAATACATAAAATTTACACAATACACAAATTCGAAATTATATTAAGTTAAAAATATTAAAGAATTATGGAAAGTTTTAATTTTTAATTACATACTTATGTCAACGAAAAAGAGGTGAAAAAACTGCACTGACCGATACTCAAAGTAAATATGAATGTCCAAAAAGGCATATAACACTTGCAGCATCTTAGTTACTATTTCTTTTTACTGCAAATTAAATATATTTTTGAATATTAAACTACAAAAGTAGCAGAACCCATTTAAAAAATAGAAAAAAATGTTAGAAATAAGAGAAAAAATTAGAATTCTTATTTTGAAATTTCCAAGAATTCTCAAATATAAAGAAGCAATTGAATATTTTCTTCAGTAAAAGGGTAAATTTTAAAAACATTAACAATACAAGTAATACATGTTCCACGAAAAGAAATTTGTCAGATTTTTTTAACTTCGAAAATAAGTTTTTGAAAAACAATGCCCCCAATACAAGTTTTCATATATATATATATATATATATATATATATATATATATATATATATATATATATATATATATATTATATATATATATATATATATATATATATATATATATATATATATATATATATATATATATATATATATATATATATATATATATATATATATATATATAAATATATATATATATATATATATATATATATATATATATATATATATACATACATATACATACATACATATATATATATATATATATATATATATATATATATATATATATATATATATATATATATATATATATAAAAGGATCACGTCCAAATAAGGGGCACTTTTTGCATTCGGAGGTGTCTATTATTTGGAGGTTTTAGTGTATTTTGATTCATAATGACAAAACATAAAGTTTTAATTATGTAAAAAATGACACTGTTATGGGAAATATTATTGTAAACTCGCCGAGCGGTCAGCGAACGTTCTATTTCCGATTGTAAGTCATTTGGGTATAACTTCGCATGGGTCTCGTAAAGGAGCAGGTATGGAGACGAAATAATCAGCCGTAGAGAAGTTCGAACTTAACAACGTTGATTTATTACAAAAAAACATTTAAAGTAAAATATATGTAAAATAGTCGAGAGAGGAGATCATTCTAAGCAACCTTCTCATCTGAAAGTTCCGCCGGGAGTCCCCTCCCGTTTTTCCTTTTCCAAACTGGAAACCTCAGTTTTAGGGGAGATCGACCCCCCTCCAGTTGACCTTCGTCCTTGGAGTAGCTGATGCGGTCGCACAAAGAACAATTTCTTATTTTTGTCGGTTCTTTGACAAAACGGCAGATTTGACACTAATCGTCCGTGCGTCCAAAAAGACCATTACTGCCGTTTTCCAATTGTTCGGCGCCTTACAATGAACCAAAAGTTCGCTTTAGCCGACACATTTCTTGATCCCTGACAGAGACGGACGCGATACTTACACGCCCTCCCTAAATTTGAAATTTGCTGACAAAGGGCTAATTTCAAACCCTTAAGCGTCCGACTCAGTGATGTACTGCAGCCTGTTCCCCTCACCCATTGTTTCCATGGTTTGGGTGCAAGTGCCATTGAGACTTAAGTTATTGATCTTTGCTTTGCTTAACACAGCACTGAGTTTAAAAAAATGTAACCACTTTACAGATAGAATGGGCTTAACCCCATTTTAACCTAGGTCACTGCGTGTAACTATTATACATTAATCAAAAAAATTACGGAGCTGGGAGACAAATTATAAGCATGCAAACAATTCTTCAGCAAATACATGCAACAATATAGAAAAAAATTAACCATTTAGTACTGGAAGCCTAAATTTAAATTTGATCTTAAATCTGATTACATAAATGTGATACATAATTAAAAAAATACACAAAAAAGTTACAGTAATTATATAAACAAGACATTAATCAGATCTTAAACAAAGAAATTAAACCCCAATTCCACGCGCATTTCTGCGTCGTAGGTTGGATGTGTTGCCATGGCTTGTGAAATATGGCCCCGTTCTCATTTCTTAAACCCTTTATCTTAATTCGCCCTTAATTAGCTTTTATTTTCTCTCGCCCTTCCGGTTTGCATTTCCCGTTAATGCGATTCTTGAATTCTCCCAAATTCTCACTCCCTCTCCCCATTTGGTTTCCTGATTGTTCTGGAGAATCAAATGCCTTAATTCCTTTCCAACTCGATTTTTGTGTAGCTTTTGATATGTGCCTACATCTTATCCTAAAAACACTTATTCTTCTTTCTCCTTTAGAAGAAATATACACCTCACTAGCCCTACACAAAAATTCTTTTATCTTATTTTTGTGGATGTGTCCAGTCAACTCATCCCTCAGATCTACTATAATAGACTGCGACTTAAACTATCTTTTTACTTTTATGAGCCCCTTCGAATGCTTGCCAAAACGTTTGGCGGACTCCCGATTTAACACCACCGTTTTTACCTTTTCGTTTACCTTTTCTCTTAATCTTAACTTGTTACAATGAGCCTTATGTACACTTTGTAAGCCAGCTATTATTTCCCCTTGCTCAATCTCTTTTGTTACCCTACCCGAGAATCGGATATCTTCGTTCTCCCCCTTTTCTCTCTTCGGGGACAAAAGGAACCTTCTGAAACCAGGAAAGCTAAGTCCGAGTTCCCTCCGGCGCTTTTCGCTCTCCTCTTGGCCGCTAACACTGACCCCTTTGTTCTGATCATGTGAAAGAAATTGATCTTCGTTTTCTGCCCGTCTTGGCTATCATTGACCGATTCGTTACATTGAGAGCGTGCTTTATCCCTGATCCATCCATCAAACCTTGACACCTGTTTACTTTAACGGATCGCGTGCTCACATTTAAAAATATTAGGCGCCCATAATACTACATTTTTGCATCGTAATGGACACCCCTTGCCAATCACAATCCGTTCAACCTTAATCGTTGAATTTATCATAAAATCAGGTGTTTTTAATGGCATTAGATTTTTAGTAACGTGTTGTGTATAAAACTGCACCCCCACTTTCTCTTCATTCCCTGTTACTTTTGGGAAGTGTCTTTCTGGTGGCCTCCCATGTACTAATTGTATACATGATCTACCCGTCGTTGCCTCCATTAATTTCCAACAAACTCCAGCTTCAAACGGTAACTGTATGAACTACCTTTGCTCACTTCCCCCATCAATTTCATGAATAATTTCTCCATGAGATCGCTCAAATCGTCTAACAATTGAATCCCATTTCATATGCATTAGAGAGTAAAATTTTGGATTTTCTCCGAAAATTTCCTTAAGCCAATTCGATGAAAGTAAGCTAAAATCCAATCGGTCATCAATTGAGACTACCCCCGGAATTCTTCTAAAGAACCCACCTAGATCCACTGCGGTCAAGCTATTAGAATTTGAATTTTCATCAAAAACGAATTCCGCCCACCTAGTGTGTTTCCTCACTATCCACAAGACATCTTTGTGACCTTTCGAACTATGTGCGTTCTCCGGTCCTAACACAACTCCATTCATACACTGATATAAAAATGTTGACCTATCTATCTCGAATATTGGTATCCGAACTTTTAATTCAGCGAGCGAATATTGTGCCTTAGGGGCACAATATTTCTCCCCCTCCTTAACTCTGGTTTCCCCGAAACCCAAGTCCCTTTGATCTTCCGGATTTTTCCGGTCCTGACCACTACCCGTTATAAGACGTCCTAACTCAGAAATCTGCGCCAAATCTGGGCATTCTTTCTGTTCCGACTTCGGTGGCACTGATTGCGCACTTTCATCTTCTAGCACCTTATCTGAGAAAAATAGAAATCTTATCTAGAAACAAAGTTTTCCTCACCAGTCTCTGCTATCTTCGAACTTTTAGTTCGCTTATTATTACTCTTCCGTTTTCTCACCCCGGCCGAAATACTAACTTCTTTTGTTAACGTTTCTCCCTTTGGGAACAATAGCCCTCTCGAGGCGGATAATCCCGTTTCGAGTTCAATCCGAGAACTCCCGTTTTCCGTGTCGCTCCCAAGGCGTTTGCTATTTACCTTCCCCCCACCAGTCGAGAACTGGTCCACTCTGGACTGTTCGCAGTATTTTTCCCTATTGTGAGAAAAACTGATGAGTTCTCTTTTCTCGCGTGCGCTACCTCCGTCTAAATTCCTGCTTTGGCTGTTCTTTCCCGTCATTACCTGACGAATTCCTGTGTTGTCTTCTTCAAACACATCTCCAACCTCCGGCAATTGATCCTTTATTAATTTATCCTGATCAACCTCACTTCCCTCGGAAAAAAGACTTTTGCTCGAATATCTTCTATTCCTTTCTTGGAGCCATCTAAATTCTGCCCGTAATAGCTCTAACTCATGTGTCATTTTCTTTTCTCTTTCTTCCCACACTTTTTCTATCTCTTCCTCTTTTTCTTTCTCTAATCGTTCCTTAATAATTGCCTCAAGAACACCTCTCGCCATGTCCTCGGCATAATTTTCACCATCCACGATAAGCTTTATTAGCTGCGTCGTGTTCATTTCAGGAGAAACCTCAATCCCAAAATCAAAAGCCAGCTGCACCAAATCCACCTTCCTCACATTATTTAAAAATAACATTTTGACCCTCAAAATAACAACTAAACAAGCACACGAGAATAAAAACTCCCTAGAAATAGCTCCCAGCTTATTCCTAGCCTAGCAGCTAAACCCTAATATCTTTAGCTTAAAGTGAATGAAATATATCTTACGCGAACATGCAGATTACTAGAACTTAAACTTCACAGGAAAAAAGAAATAACATAGGAACAAAAAAATCATAGCACATTATATCATAGAGCCTTGATACGATTTAGACAAAACTTAAATAAACCTGACTCCCGCGCTCACCTTTGCACCCAAATCAGCATTTACATGAAAACAGGTAAGGAAAACAAGTGCCAAAATATCACATCCTACCTTGCCGGACGACATCAGTATCAATGGGCCTTCCAAATTCGCTTTTGTGTTGTCAACACTTGCTTCCAATTCGAACACTTGTAGACATCCCTCTAATTCGGATCTGCTTTTGGGTTCACTGGAACTGCTGCCTTGTAGACTCCACTGTACTCAGCATCGCCGTCCTTTCTTAGTTTCGCGCTGATTCGGACTTGCTTCCGTCTCCTACTTCGGTGTTGCCTCCTCTTGCATCCAGTTGCTGCTCCGCACCCCGCCTGTCACCAGATGTAAACTCGCCGAGCGGTCTGCGAACGTTCTATTTCCGATCGTAAGTCATTTGGGTATGGCTTCGCATGAGTCTCGTAAAGGAGCAGGTATGGAGACGAAATAAACAGCCGTAGAGAAGTTCAAGCTTAACAACTTTGTT
The DNA here is from genome assembly GCA_032207245.1 of Pardosa pseudoannulata. Lineage (NCBI taxonomy): Eukaryota > Metazoa > Arthropoda > Arachnida > Araneae > Lycosidae > Pardosa > Pardosa pseudoannulata. Next base: position 131,716,818 of record CM063498.1, read on the forward strand.
TAATAAAACCAAAAACATTTAAAGAAAGAAATCGTCGAGAGAGGAGATCATTCTAAGCAACCTTCTCATCTGAAAGTTCCGCCGGGAGTCCCCTCCCGTTTTTCCTTTTCCAAACAGGAAATCTCAGTTTTAGGGGAGATCGACACCCCCCCCCCAGTTGACCTTCGTCCTTGGAGTAGCTGATGCGGTCGCACAAAGAACAATTTCTTCTTTCTGTCGTTGCTTTGACAAAATGGCAGATTTGACACTAATCGTCCATGCGTCTAAAAAGACCATCACTGCCCTTGTCCAATTGTTCGGGGGTTTTAAATGTTCGGCGCCTTACAATGAACCAAAAGTTCGCTTTAGCCGACACATTTCTTGATCCCCGACAGAGACGGACGCGATACTTACAACTATCTATATATTTTAGCACTGGATTAAAAAAGTCTTAGCTTTTACAAGGATATAAGGGTGTAATGTACTTGGTAATCATAAGTTTTGTTATCAATTGATACACGGCTTATAAACTTAATGCAATACAGAATTCCTTTTAAACATTTTATGGGAAGAAGAGAGAAGAACAAAAGAATTCTTTAGTGTTCTTTGCATACAACATGAAGGGGTTTTTACCCAATCTAATATCATTTTTATGAAACTTGTCAAACCACAGAAATTATAACAATGTGCAATCAGAATATGAAATAATCAATATTTGATTATACATAAGCATTTTGACTAATAGAAAGATATTTTTAAATTTACATAATTACATAGCATACAGTATATAGAAAATTATATGAAAAATCAGTGGAATGTTTTTAATAATGCCAAAATGTAAAGATTTATTTCAACTATTTTTAGTAATCTCACGAAGGTCAACAAATGATAGTGGATCTTTCTCATCACATATTTAAATTAAAGCATAAATTGTCCGTTGTTTTGGATCGCTACGGTCCCATTCTTTTGCTACACGAGGGCTAATTGTGACGGGACAAAAAGTCATAAATATAATTATGAATGGCTATTAACATCCATGCCAGTAGTGGGATTCAAACCCATACATTCTGGTACCGAAAAACTATTATTTGATTTGCCATCATTCATATTTCTTTTTATTTGTCCGAATGATAAGGAATCGATATATGTTTTTAGCTACCCCTTTAACATGGAGTTTCTATTTTATTGTTTCATTCCATTTTTTTTTCTTAAATGCATGTACTAGCTATTCTATTGTACCCTCAGTCAAAAATTTAGTCTTTTTGTTTTGCAAAACTACTATAAATAGTAACTTTATGAATGTTTTAGAATGTTTAGACTATGTATGTTTCTTTGTAATGAGTAAAACTAATTCATTTATCAGCTGTTTTTTAACTTTTAAAAATTCTTTCAATGCGAATTAGCTGTCACAAGTATGTAATTTTCAGAGTTTAAAGTTATACAGAAAGAAATTAATATTTTTAAATAAATGAGATACTCTTAAGTACAAAATAACCGACTCACAAATTAAGTTACGTCAATATACTTAATTCATAGTTTTATTACTATTATCTGTAAATTCAAAAGATAGTTTAAAGTATGCATCTGCAGCTAAGATTTGCATTTATTATTACTAGAAATGTTAAAGTTATTAAAATACTACTAGCTAATCAATTCAGCAATTTAAGCTTTAGCTACAGATGTTGAAATTAACAAAAGTGGTTTATAATTAAAATATTTTAAAAAACAAAATTTTTGTTAAATAATTTTGATGATTCAAGTTTGTGAATTTTAAAAGTTTTCAAATATATTTAAACTTTAATGGAAATCCTGCCCTCCCCCCCTAATTTTAATGAGACTAAACACTACTTTGAAACCCTTGTAACGTTAATCTCTGACTTTATATGTAAATCTTATGCGAATCAATAAATACAACTCTTACATCTTAGAAGCCGAACGATGGCCGATTGGTTAGAGTGCTGGCCCTCGGTACCGGAGTTCGTGGGTTCGAATCCCACAGTGGCATGGTTGTTCGGAATCGGCTTTCAGCTGTAAGTCCTGGTCTCAATAGCCCTCGTGTTGCAAAAAGTAGACCGTAGCACTCAAAACCAAACCAAACTTACACCTTAGAAAGCTTTTTTTCTTTTAAATACCATTTTCAAGATTATTTAAAATGTATGGTACCGTTTACCTACTACACAAATCGTCAAAATTAGCTTTATTTTCCTTATTCTACAACTCATAAACTAAATTGATTTAGAAGAATAAAACTTTACTACATAATTTATATTTCTTTGATTATATAGTAATAATAATAATAATTAGTGAACTGAAATAAAAGCAAATTTTATTGATTTTATTGAAATACTTCATTGCTTAAAACATTTTTTAATAATAAACACAATAATTAATATATATTGAATCAATAAAATGTTTCTTTAAAATTGACTTCTGTCGTCATATTTCTGTGAGAAAACCAGTTAATTAAATCTAACCTTACCAGGTAAATTTTTTAAATAGTCTTAAAATGGTTTTTTTTTTTTATTTCAATGGATACAAATATTCATTTCATGGTGAATAATTTTAAAGACGCAATATATATTTTTAAATTAAACTAATAAACTGTACTAAAAAAAAACAAACTGTTCAATGTTGTGCGCAGTCAGATAGTTGTAAATATTATTTTGAAAATTTAATATTTAAAAAAAATTTCTTTTTAAATCAAGAAAAGTTTTAAGGAAGAAAAGCGAATATGGATGGTTGTTTTCAAAGCATTCAACTTTTAACTGGGTTCCTAAAATAAGCATAAAGGATGTCCTTAGATAAATCATTTAGGGCACTAATATCCATCGGAAATAAGTTTTAGATTAAATTAAAATATTTTCATAAAAGTTGAGTCCTCCAGCAATATTTTATAGAAACGTTCCTTTTGTGCTGCCTATTAACAATTTATTGTAATTCTTCATAAGTTTTCACTCTATGTGAAGAAAAAATTGGGTATCGATTTTTGTTTACGTCAAAAGGAATTTATAAAAATAAGTATTAAATTACATATGGTTATGGTGAATAATTTGGTAGTTTCAACAAATTAAACACTTTGCATTTTAAAAGCTTACACATAGTTAGGAAAAACGAATTAATAGACAATGTACAAAATTTGAAGAAGTCTGAGAATAAATGCATGCACCTGAATAATTTTAAAGTCGATAATGCTTAAAATAAAACCAAAAACACAAGGTTGTATAATATAATTAAATTTAGTTTTAAAATAAAGTTGTAGGGTAAAAGGCAGATTTTAGTGAAAAAATCATTACACTGGAAACGCTTTATTTTTTTATGAAGGAAACGTTTAGCTTATCTTTTTCAGAGGGAAATATCATATTTTTAGTCACATTTTGTTATTTTACACTCCCACTGTCCCTTTAGATGAATATTGGAACTAAATATTCAAAATATTTAAAGTTATATTAGGAAAAGAAATTATTTTTTAAAAAATTCTTTTCCTTTGATTTAGTGCTAGAAGTCAAATTGCTATTACAAACTCTTACGAGAAACATCCTACCAGTAAGAACCGAATAGATTTTTGTGCTTATCAGCAAGCTCAAAGCGGAAGAGTAACAAAAGGCTACTTTACGAGGGATGGACAGTGACGGAAAGTGGGAGGTTTCAACTGTCACCGTCCCCGTCAAAGCAGGGAGGAAAGAAAAGTCACCGTCTTGGATTCCGGCCGCTTTAGGAAGGAACAAGTTCTAAACATCTGGACATTTTAAGAGGAAAAATTCCGTTAAGATGCCGCCGCTTAAAAATTTTTTAAAAAAATTAGAAAACGTGAAAATTCCTCATTGATCTTGGTGTTTAAGCCTTATTTATTTATTTCGCTTTACCAATATGAATTTGGTATATTACTTACATTTTCAATTCAGTTGCGCCATTTTTATTTATCCAACTATTAGACGTCAATCTGTATTTCACCTATTCTTAGTTAGTCTTGGCGACATTCGGTATATATTTCTTTTAATTATGTATTAAAATTGAAATTACTTAAGTAACGTAATTCATTTAAAATATTTTGTTTTCGGGTAATATAATTGTTCTTGGCATATGAACCTATTTACTTATTTCGTTTTTATCAATATTAATTTAATATATTTTTTTGATTTTCAATTCAATTGAGCCATTTTTATTTATCTAATTTTGAGACTCCAATCTTTATTCCACCTGTTCTTATTTTTTAGATTCCGCGGGGACAACAGTTTTACCGTAAATGTTTAGAGACCCAAAACTCGGCTAGGATTCAACTGTTGTATCGTAGATATTTCCTTTTCCAGAGATGAGGTCATTACTCACTTGTCATTTGGCCAGTCCCTCCCTATTGTTGAAGTTTTTTGGGGTGCATCAGTACCGGGAAGGAAGAATGTGTTGGAGGCACATTTTGTTTGGAGACATGTGGAAATACTAGCGCTTTTTGTGCATGTCCAGCAGTTGTTTGAAAACTACTCATTCTTTCTTGTGAACCAAATCCGGAAGCGAATCAGAGTTTCTTTTCTTCGTCGTTTATCCTTTTATTTAATCTGATTATGGCTCCAAGATTTAAGGGTCTTTCTCAAAGTAAGATTAAAAAATTAATGAGCTATTTTGGCGCAGAAAATTAAGCATATAGCAATTCCGATTTCGAAAATGGTATCATGGTAGCAACTAATGAATCTTTTGATAAGAGCAGCTCTATAATTGTAAATGATGATCCAGCAACTAATGCAAACATCTTTGAATGGAAACATGTTGAAGAATCTGATTTGATAAATATTAAGCCTTTCACTGGAAATACTGGAATAAAAGCCGGGTCGGGCAAACGCCATAGGACTTTTTTAAAGTTTTATTTACTATAGAAATCTTGGAACTCATATGTATAAAAAAAAAGATATGCCGAACAAGTGTTCGAAATAAAACCAGATGATTCCGGTAAAAGGAAACATTCACCCAAATGGATGAGACTCACTCCCAGTGAAATGAAGAAATTTCTTGGCATAATTTTACTGATGGGTCATATTGAAAATGATAGAATTCAAGACTATTGGACCAAAAATGAACTTTTGGAAACTCCAATATTTGGAAAAATTATGCCTAGAGATAGGTTTTTTAAGATACATTTTTGCATTTTGAAAATAATAACTTAATGCCAAAGAAAGATTCTCCTGATTATGAGAAACATTGGAAAATTAGGAATGTATTCGAAAAACTGAATGATGTTTTTAAAAAAGTTTATGAGTCCCAGAAGTTTTATTAGTTTTATTCTTTTCAAAGAAGAACTTTTAAGTGGACGAAAAAAAATTTTTTTTTCATCTTTTTGATATTGTAGTACTAAATTGCTATTTATTATCAAAATCTGGTCAAAATAAAAAAAAGAATTTCGTTTGTATAGAGTCACTGACCAATTTACGAAAAAAACGAAGAAGATGTGTTGTTTGTCACAAAAATGAATTTCAGAAACGTTCATCTATTGTATGCAAATAATGTGATGTAGCTCTCTGCACTGACAAAAATTTGCTTTGCCGAGTATTACATGTTAGAATGTTTTAAACAACATGCAAGATTAAAATAAAAATTAGTGTCTGCTCTTGTCAAAAGATCCGGATTTTCGCAAAGCATCCTGAGAAGCTACAAAATCCAATAACAAGAAAAAAGCTCTTTTCAGAGCTAAAGTTCTCTCTACGGAGAGAACTTTTAAATTAAAAAAAAAAGAAAAAAAAAGAATCACACTTACAAGTAAACATTATATATATTCAACTTCAAATACATATACATGCAATTATATTTTATAGTATATATGTATATTTGCAATTGTGTATGCATGCTAAGAACTGCTCTGACTTTTTCGGCCCCCTTGCTCCTGGTCCAGGCTGTTCATGACGGGTTCTTCTGCAACAAAGCCAAACGATATCCAAATGTTACGGCGCCGCCCTTCAGTATTAGCATATTGTTACATATTATTATCGTTTTAAAAAGTACTTTTGTAGTAGTTTCCTTTCAATGATATTAGTTCAATGATATTGTGCTCACTGAAAAATGACCGAATGGGTAGGGTGCTGCTTTTCGAAATTGGATTAATGGGTTCAAATCCCACAGATGGTATAGATGTTCGCCTTTGGAATCGGCATCAAGCAGTTATTCTAGGTCTCAGTAGTTCTCATACAGCATAGAAAGCAAACTGTGGCATTCTAAATCAATTTATTTGGAAAACAAAAAATTATACAAGAATGAGCAAAGAATATAACTAAATAAAAATATAATTGCATGCAGACGCTCAACCTCTCAGAAACGGCACTGTCCAAGTACTGGAAGAAGGTTTTTCAATATTGCATCTGAAAATATGGAGAATAAATTAGGGACCTATATTATGCAAAAAAGATATCGAAGGAATTTTGAGTATACCCTATAGAAGTAAACTACGAAAATTATTTCCATTTAGAAAATGTTAATACAGAATTTCAGCATTAAAAAGATAATATTTTACTACTCTTCTAAAGTTTTCGATATTATCATAAATTCGAGTCCGTAGTACCCCACAATAACTTAGCTAATAAAATTCACCCATCCCCCCACAAAAAAGGGGTAAGTTTTGTTATTTGTTTCAAGCTATCGGTGATTTCAAGAACAGGGGTTTTGTTACCCACAAGTTTTTCATAAAGACCAAAAAACGCCTAGCTGCAGTTTAACATAAAACAGTTTAGTACTACTCTTTCCATTTCTGTATAAAATTACATAATTTTGTTTACTTTAAGGAAAAAAAATTTCAAGATAGTTTTATAAAACTATAAAAAAAATGTCGGTATTCAAATGTTTAATCACATTTTCTTTTTATTTTTAAACTTAATTTTATGATAATTAAAGTTTCCCTTTAATAGTAAGTAGTTGAAATCTCTCAATTAATTAAATATTAAAATATTAACTAAACAAAACCTACTTTTTACATCCTAAATATTTCTATAAAAGTTCAAATTAGGCACATTGATATAAATTTCTGAAAAGAGAATTTTACATTTATTTTTGTTTACATCGTTAATTTTTTTTACATTGTTGCATATTAAATTCTTAATATTTATTAAAGAAGCATACTTCTGATTTACTATTAATACCTTTACCTAAGGAAATATTTAGAAATTGTTATTTAGTTTCACATCTACTGCAATAAAGAACATAGTATCTACACGAAAGAGGATGGGATTGTGATATGTTAAAAGAATGGTCTTGAGAATGAAAATCTAAACCAGATAACAATAGATTAGAGCTAGAAATCTCCTTTCCATTTCAAAGCGGAAGTATGAGGTATCCGTAGTAAGTCTCCCCATTTTCCATAATATCTAAATTTATTGTAAAATTTCTGTTAATTCTAAATTAAAAATTTAAAATATTAAATTCTTAAAATTATATTAGTACATATTTTTTAAACAATAGATATCACATAAGCACCCATAGAAGCAAACAAAAGAGTATACCCCTAAATTCTGGAAATTCCTTCAACTGATTAAAACTGTATACATACATGTATGTATGCATGAAATGCATTGTATGTGAAACACTACTTTGTACCCATCTCTTTTCCCCACTCAGGAATATTTCTTAAATGCTTTAAATTGTAAAGGGATAATAATAATTTTAAACCCGTTTTGTTATAATTTCATATTAATATTATTAATGGTAACAATGCTTTATGAAATACAATGTTTATGTATCTTTCGAAAAGTTATCAAATAATATAAAATAACTTGTTTGTATATAGCCAAAGTGCCGATAATACCGAAAAAATGTCAAATAACAACTTTCACACTGGTGTTAAAGCAACCATGCATTGCGCTTTCCACTCCCACAGGATTACAACAGGACAATATATTTTATCCTCTTAGGAAAGTGGAAGGAGGGGGAAAGAATTTTCGAAAATGTTGTGGATTTGTAGTCTAAATGCAAGCCAGCAGTCAGCAAAAGCTAAAAGGTATTTAAGGCTTGGCGGCAATGGTTAAGGAAGTCATTTTGGTCATTCGAATATCAACATTCCAATTAGTTCGAAATATATTAGCAAAACACCGACCAAAACATCATTTTAATTATTTAATTAAATTTAATATTTTTAATTACTTTTATTTCTGCCGATAAAATGGCTTGAAAAGCATTGAACGGATTGTTATTGTTGGCTTCATTATCGACAGATATTTGGTGACCTGTATAAGTTGCATAATTATTAAAACAACTATATGAACGTATGTGTGCATGTCAGGCTTACTTCTTATTAACCGCTATTTAATATATTAATTATTTTATACATCGATAAATGTAAATCTTTTATTCTAGGAAAGTTTTATTGATTTGTTTCATCTTGGCGAGATTTTTTTTCAATTATTATAAACTTGCTATAGCCATTTTTTTATATATAATTTCAAAGCTGTCATTTCGTATAGTAAAACTTTTGTAATAGGTTTTGTTAATTAGAACTGGATTTTTATTTCGAATTTCTGTACGGTAGAAAATAAATAAGCCCATTTTTAATAAATATAAGCTTGACATATTATTTTTTTTTGTGTGTGTTTGTTTATGCTTCACAGCTAACATGTTTTAAAGGAAAACTGCCCTCATTTTATTAAGTTCCAGCATTTAAAATTCTTTATTTCAATTTTCATAAGGTAGAAAATAAATAAGCACATTTGAAATAACTATAAGCTGTACATATTCAATTTTTTTATTATACTTCGTAGGTGACATTCTGTAGATGAAAATGTCCTTATTTTAATAGTTTTGGATATAACATATATTTTTTTCTATATAAAGCAGTAAAAAAAAAAAATCTAGGTAAATGAGGAACAAAGTTTTAGTTTAAGAGTTGGTAATTATATAATGTAATTTAATTTTATAGAACACAGTTTTTTTATTTTAAATTGTTTCATTTGATTAATCCACATTGAATTTATAGACTACTAGCAAATCTGTCCGTGCTTCGCTGCGGGGAACATTATACATTACTTCTAACCAAAACCATTTTCTTTTTCGATTATTAATCTGTAAATTCTACACAGTGAAGTTCAAGTCATTCGCAAATATAGGAACATAGTTGTTTCTATTATATGTATAGTATAGTAATATTCAATTCTCATGATACCTTAATTTGTATTACACCTGTGTTAAGCTTCAATATGATATAAAAGAGTTTCCAGATTAAAAGTACGAAAATTTTATATCAGTTACGAAACACTTGTCCTGCCTACTAAACTTTTATAAGTAGTTCGTGGCAGTATTATTTGTCTACCTTTAATGTATTTAGTGTTATATATTTTTTCAAATTTGTTTACCTTATTTTATGTTTCTCATAAATTTTGCTAATAAGATGAAGAAATATCTAGAATAAACATTTTGAAGGCCGTTTAATATAAAAATAGCAATTATGTACTTTTATCTGACATTGATTGGCAACATTAATATCTCTAATACAGCAGAATACAGATTAACCGTTTGGTCCAATTCAGAATATCAACCAATAACTCTGTATTTTGTTTTGCGAACATAACACACCTGGACCACGAACTGTATAAACTGTTCGAGGTTCAGTTGTGTTATGTTCACAAAATAAATGGAAAAAATGATAGATTTATTTTTACAGCTAGCTCGTATTTTAATAATATTCTACGTTAAGACAACACAAATGCAAACATAAAAAATTCAGAATAGGGAACTTTCTAATATACTATTGAGGCTATTAAGGTATAGAAATAGCTATATATTTCTTTTTACTTAATACATGCAATAGATTATTTTCCTCTCCATTCCTACACACTACTCTCTCGTACCCCAGGGTTATATATTATAAAACTCTCCATTGTGACGTCACGGGATCCTCGGGTAGCGTGTGAGTGTCGAAGTGACACGACATACAGCTTAGAAACAATAGCAACGTTTATTCTTGATTAAAATGGAATATGTACAAATTTTCCAAATGGAAATTACAGAGCTCAGGCGGGCTGGTGGGACCTAAAAGTCCCAGGTTCAAGACGAATCTAAAAAATAATCTGCTGACAGATGCCGACAGATACCGTTGTACACGGCTTCTTTAAGTCCGACAAAAGCTGGAGAAAAACTTTCCAAAAAAAAACCCAACCGCCGCAATTCGAACTTTTGCCCGTCTCCCTTTTCTGGGGACTCTCCGGCGAAAACCTATCGCTGCCTGACGTTACCTTTCGCCTCTTCATATTGGCTTTTTTTTCCGAGTCGGTGTTCTGATAGCCTCTGATTGGCTTGTTCTGGGACGCCTAAATATCTGAAATTTCGTTGCCCCGTCTGTCCTTCGGATTCCCCTCAGAGAATCAAGCGCAAACCGGCCCATATGATCGTGAGGCCCTCCAGGCTGATCCGGCGACGGTGGGCAGATCGCAAGTAATGGGCCACCCCAGCTTGCACTAGGCCCTTCGAAGAACCCGGGACGCAACCGTCGCGCCACAGGCGCCATCCACTAGCGAACACAGAAGACGGGTGCTACTGAAGGGAAGAAATTGGAAAACTATTGTATACTTAGCGGACCTCCTGACGCCTGAATTAATGTGGGTGGAGCGAACCACGTGGGTCGAGAGAAGAGAAAGCAAGACAGAGAATTTTGCTCGTTGCACCAAGCAGCACGGGAAACCCAAGGGGGCCGAAAGAGAGAGATACGAAATTTTGAGAGGTGACACTCGTAACCCTGGTTCTCGGGACCATCAAAGAGTCATTGTGAAGGAGCTTTGGCCCGCCCTGCGGAATCCCCGTGACTCAGCGTGCTAAAAAAATGGATAGCTGTAACCTCTCGCATTGTTCCAGTAGCCTAAAACACCCTAACCGATGAAAAAAAAACAAAAAACGGAACGAGTGCCAGAGAGAAGAGGAGATGGAGTGGTCGTGGTTAATGGATTCCTTTGCAGTGTTGTGTCAAAAACCCAGACAGACAGAGTGTCGACCTGCCCTGGGCATTAACAAAACCCCTTTGTGAAACCAATTGGAAGTGTAGCGACGTCACAGCAGCTCCTCCCCCCTTTGGAAACATTTTGCGTCATCTCGCAAAATCTAAAAGGCAAATTAATTAAGGCATACAGGCATGCGTGATTTCCACCAACAGAGGCATAGGTTTTCTCAAATCTACCTGTAACCTGACACTACATATGTGCTTTTGTTTACATTATATTTCTGTAAACTTTGAACTTCTGTTTGTATAAATGTTTACTTTCACAACATAATTTTACACATTATTTACAATTTCACTGAATATAAGAATTTACAATTAAATAACAATTCTTACATAAGTTACCAATTATTTTGGACTCTGTAACTTTTCATTTATTTACACTATTTCAATATTCTTGTGAATTTTTCTCGTTCAATGTCCTAAGCAGCTTAAGCAATCGACATGTTGATTGTCCTTCCAGGCTAAATTTACGACGGTGTAATTAAACGTCTGTAGCAATAATGACCATCTCATTAGTCGAGGAATATTTCCGGCATTATTTTTCAGAAAAACCAAAGGATTATGGTGTGTGTCTATCGCGAACTTTTGCCCATCCAGATAATGCGTTAACTTTTTAATCGCTTAAATTATCCCGATACATTCCTTTTCCGTAGTGCAAAATTTACGTTCTGCCTCTGTAAACTTTCGGCTAATATATAGAATTGGATGGTCTGAGCCTTCTTGACCCTGTTGACTCATGATTACTCCTATTCGTTTATCCGAAGCGACTGTTTGGAGGATAAACTCCTTCGTATAATCCGGGGCTTATAAAACCGGTTTCTCTGTCAGTTTTGCTTTCAGATTCGCGAATGATTTTTCACACTCTTCCGTCCATTGAATTTCTTTTTTGTTTTCCCCCTCAGTGCTCTAGTCAAAGGCTCCGCAAGAACCGCATACCCTTTTATGTACCTACAGTAAAAACCGCTAAGTCCTAAAAACTGTCTTATTTGATTTTTGCCTTTGGGGTAGGAAAATTTAACACAGCTTGAATTTTAGCCTCTGAAGCCGTTCTACATCACTCTCCTACTCCTCGTCCCAAGTATTTGACGCAGTGTTGTGCAAATTTACACTTAGATGGTTTTATTGTTAATTTTGCTCCAGCTATTCTTTTTAAGACTAAATCAATGTGTTTTATGAGGTCTTCCCACTTGTCTGAAAATATGGCCATATCATCAAGATACGGTACACTAAATTCTTCTTAACCTTGTAGAATCCAAGACATGAATTTAGAAAAATTATATGGAGCATTTACTAATCCAAAGGGTAATACCAACAGTCTATACGTCCCAAAAGGTGTGACGAATACCGCTAATCGTCTCGCCCTAACACTTAAAGTTATTTGAAAGTACCCTTTTGAAAGGTCAATAACTATGATAAATTTTGCCACCGATAACTTTTCTACTCTTTCTTCTATATTTGGAAGAGGAAAGTATTCTATTTTGATTGAGCAGTTTAGTTTCATGTAGTCGATACAAATTCTAGGGTCTTTCCCCGGACTTTCTACTAAAATTACTGGAGAAATATTATCTGATTTCCCAATCTCAATTATTTTTAAGTCTAGCATTCTATTTATTTCGCGCTTCAATATCCCGTTTTGTCGTGGAGATGTACGATAAGGTTTCGAACGAACCGGTTGATCACTAATCAGTTGAATGTCATGCTCTAGTAAATCGGTTCTTCCTGGATCATTCGAGAAAATTTTACTATGTGACATTAGCATAGTCTCGAGATTTGAGATTTGTTATGGAGAACATCTCCCAATTAGATTGCTGTCCCTGCAAATTTCTACGAAATCGAAAATATTTGGGCTATCTGTATGGTACGGAATTTCCATATCCATGTCGGTCGTTTCTCGGGTATAATAATCACATAAAAGTAAATAAACAGTTTCTACTCGTTTGTGGTAAGGTTTTAGCCAATTAACATGGTATATTTGACTTATTTCCGCTTTACCCGGCATTTTCACATTATAATTAGTTGTAGAGATTTTGCTTTCGACCTGTCCCAGCTCCTATCCACTGTACTGCTAACTTGTTGGGCTTGTAAGCCGATAACACTAATACTTGTTCCCCCGGTCTAAATTCTCTTTTCACCGTGGTTTTATCATAATAAGTTTTTCTCTTAATTTGCAGTTCTGCAGAGCGTTCGGAAGCTAATTATTGACATCTTTTTAACCTGTTTAAAAGGTCCAAAACATACTCCGTGATAATATTTTCCTCCTCTTCGGGCCGAACCCAATGCTCAAATAATAAAGTTTTTGGTGTGCGTAAGTTTTTACCATGTACTAAATCGGCGCGACTAAAATTTGTCGTTTCGTGTGTTAAGTTACGTAACGCGAATAAGGCTGAAGGCAATTTTTTTCTCCAATCCTCACCAGTTTCTAAGCAGAGAGCCTTAAGGAGTCTTTTGATGGTACGGTGCCATCTTTCCACACTGTTGCTTTGTGGATGTCTAACCGAGCTATGGTTTACTTTAATCCCGAATTTTTCGAAAAACGCAGAAGTGAGATTGCTTGTGAAACAGGTTGAGTTGTCACAATGTATTTGTTTTGGGAAACCCAATCTACTAAATATTAATAGTAAGGCGTCCGTTACAGTTTCGGAATTTATGTTAGCTACCGGTACGGCTTCTGGATATTTCGAGGCCATACAAAGTGCGGTCACGAGGTACCTACAGTTTTTATTTGAGAGCGGAAGCGGACCTACTGTATCAATGCTTAAGTTAGAAAAAATTTCCTTAATGATGGGAACGAGTTTTAAGGGCGTTTTTTTCTTCTCCTGGGCTTTTCTGACAAGTGTCATATGTTTTTACAAAATTTTCTGCATCCTTCGTGCAGTTAGGCCAATAATAATACCTTAGAAGTTTGTCCTTTGTTTTCGTTGCTCCCATATGAGTCGCAACTTCTTCGTGACACAGAGCTAAAATTTTATCTACATTTCTCAGGAATTAATAATTGTTTCCTTTCTAAACCCCTGTGGTCTACCGATTTTCGAAAGAGCAGTTCCTTTTCTATAAGAAATTCTGAAGTTTTCTTTTCCTTAATTTTTGTCCAGATTGAACTCAAGTCCGAACAGTTTCGTTGCTCATCGCGAAAGGTTTAGGAATATATTTGTACCAATTCCTTCCCTACGTTTCCTTCACTTACCGGGAGCTCGAATGGGTTTTCATCGGGTTCCAGGTTTTCTCCTTTTTCTAACGCAAGTTGAATTTCTTCCTCCTGCTCTATTTCTACCGCGTGCTTATTTCCCTTCGCGGTTTGGCTTCGTGTCATTATGGCCTTTATGCAGTGTGGATCAGCTTTACACGCATCTATTAATTCCTGCGTGGAATTTCCCAGCAAATAGTGCTCCATGACTACGGTACTATCCACAATTGCTGTATTTGTTGTCATTTTTCCTATCTCTTTACTATCTAAATTTGTTATTGCTACCGGAAAGCAACGGAAATTATTTTCCAGTGGCTGTTTTACCCATACCACTTCTCCTGTAAAGTATTAGGTATTTGTTAATATAATGGGTCTGCATCTATGCTCGTTCCACTGTCTCTAAGTATCGTTGTCTCAATATTATTTACTTTAGCCTTGCGTAAGTAAGGGGCAAATGAAGGTCCAAATCTCTCCGGTCGAGATATTATTTACGTGTTCTTGTGCTTTCTTTAATAATTCTGGACACTGTGGCCTAAGATGCTCTGTGGAGCAACATTGATAAGACGTTAAGGTTCTCTTTTTCTCGAAAATTTGCGTTTTCCACTAAGAATCTTTGTTTTGAGAACTCCTCCAATTTAAAGGTGTTTTTTTCTCCCCCTCACCTTTCCTTTCCATTGTTGATTTCCCGAATGTTTTGGGTTTATCACCAAACTTTTTCTCTACCGAATATATATTTAGCGGTTTCCTTAGAGTGCACCTGGCCGTCTCGTACTCGCCTAGCAATTTTACAAGATCATTAGGATCGGTAATTGCTCCCCATTCTTTCATGTAATGTTCTTTAATCTCCGCGGGTACTCTTCGTTTGATCTGGTCCGTAATCATTAAATCCTGAACTGATTAATAATTGTTTACTTTAACACCTTCTGGCCAGCCTTCCAGGAAATTACGTAATTAAAATACTAAATCTCTCCACAATGCTCCCGGGCGTTTCTAATGTGTTAATTTTGTTCGACAGGCCTCTGGACTCTTAAGATCTGCTTTCCAATATTTAGTTAGAAATGAGATTTTTGGTAATTTTTTATACTCTATACTCAAAAACCAAAATTCCTTTACTGTAAAATTGTACAATCAATAATATAATCCAAGCATGCAATTTTCAGTAAAAAATAGATATTATACATATTCCTAATCCAAAATAACTAATTAAAAATTTCCACAATCCAAAATATAAACAATAAAAATTTTCAACACACACTGTTATTTAGATTTCCCAACCAAAAATAATTTTTGACACAGTACTTCTCAAAATAATATTTTGTACTTTACAATAACTGTTTGCAGAAATATATCAACTTTCATTTAGCTATATTTTCAATTTCATATGCAAAATGTTTTTACTAAATTAATTAAATTTCATACGCAAAATGTCTCTAAAATTTTTTAACTTTCCTTAGGAATGCATATATAGATATTACAACCTTCTTATAGTTAAATTTTCTGTTTACTATACTTTCTAATAATTTCTAATCACCTTCTTTAATTTAAGTTATATCAAAAGAAATGATTAATTTTACACACATTAAAAACACTTTATTTTCTGTATAATTTTTTCAAATTTGGCTTTTAAGCTTAACTCAAAGATTTAAAAAATTTGTTTACACACTATTTTATTTTCCAACTTTTAACCTTAATTTTTCATAGAAATTTTATGAGTGAAGGAATCACGCTTACCTTTGCTTGAGGACAGGTAATCGGCATCTGAAATCACAGTCTGGATTCGCACACTGGAGAAGGTCTTCTTCCCACAAATGACTTGGCGTCCTCTTCGGTACTAAAGCTTGCTTCGGAAATTTTCAGATTGGCGCTGATTTTACACACTGGAGCGGATCTACTTTTTAACAGGGACTCGGCGTCCTCCTTGATGCGGTGCTTGCTTCAAAATCTTCAGTATGCCACTGATTTCACACTCTGGAGTGGATCTCCTTTTTTACATGGACTCGGCGTCCACCTTGATGAGGAGCTTGTTTCAAAAATCTTCACCACTCTGCCACCACTTTTTAGGCTGTAACCTCACGGGATCCTCGGGTAGCGTCTGGGTGTCGAAGTGGTTATAACACGACGTACAGCTCAGAAACAATAACAACGTTTATTCTTGATTAAATTGGAATATGTACAAATTTTCCAAATGGAAATCGCAGAGTTCAGGCGGGAGGGTGTAGACCTAAAAGTCCCAGGTTCATGGCGAACCTAAAAAACAATCTGCGCACAGGTGCCAACAGATACCATTGTACAGGAGCACAACTCGGCCTCCTTGAGTCCCACAAAAGATGGAGAAAAACTGTCCAAAAAAATCTAACTGTCGCAATTCGAACCTCTGTCCGTCTCCCTTTTCTGGGGACTCTACAAAAAACTCTCGCCGCCTGACGTCACCTTTCGCCTCTTCCCATTGGCTTTTTCTTTCCGCTTCGGCATCCTGGTAGTCTCAGATTGGCTTGTTCGGGGGCACCTTACTGTCTGACATTTCGTTGTCCCGTCTGTCCTTTGGATTCCCCTCAGACATCTCAAGGCGGGGTCGAAGCGACAATCCTTTGCAGTGTAGTGTCAAAAACCCAGACAGAGTGTCGACCGGCCCTAGGCTTTAACAAAACCCCTCTGTGAAGCGAATGGGGTATAGCGACGTCACACCATTATATCCCACCATTGGTTGGGTCATTTTCTTTCTACTAATTTTGTTAAAAATAAAAATGTTTGAAAATTTTAAATTCTTACTTTTAAACATTCTATTTGTATGGGATAAACATGGACTCTTTGTAACTTCCAGTCCTAGTCCTGGGAAAAATAAGAAGGTAAGTTACCTAAAATCCTTACATAGCCATTTTTTAAAGTTGTCCAGTTATTCGGATTTTTGGTTAAATGTACTATTTTCTTTCCGGATACATCTGGATCATCGGTGCTCTAGAATATTTTCATTTGGATAGAAAAAATATATCTCGAGAAAAATAAGTTCCCTGTCATGAATTTTGCATATTAACTTTTAGCTTTTTCTAGAAATATGAATTCAGAAACGTGCAAACAGAATGCAATGAACTTTCTTAAATGTAATTAAAGGTATTATGCCCAGTCGATTTTATATAATCCTTAAATAGGTTCTGTTTTTGTTTCATCCTGTTAGTCCTTTCTGCGCGGCACAACTGTTACCCCATGATGCTATACCATATGCATTTCCTATCCATTCCGCAATATATTGCTGCCTTTGTCATTCTACTAATTTTGTAGAAAACTAAAATATTTTAAAAGTTTAAGAATTCAATTCTAAACATGCTATTTGTAATATGGCAATATATGCAGTACAACAACAGTTGGCAGTAACAAAATATTACTACCATATCATGAATTTTGTAAGAAATTTAAATATGAAATGGTGAGAAAATTTTTTTTCTTTTCAAGTCATCCATCCATTTTATATTCAGTCATCCGGATTTGTCTCTAACATGATAAATTCCGCTCAAGATAGGTCCGAATAAGGGCCGGCTAGAAATATGAATTCAGAAATGTGTAAAACCATCAAGTATCATGCGTTTTTTTCTCCTTAAAAAATTAACATTTTTTTAACTTTACCAAACCATGAACGAATGGTTGTATAGGTTGGCTAGGAAACAGAATTCGTGGGTTCAAGTCCTACTTCTGGTATGAGTGGTCGTAACCAGATGCGTAATTCGGCAGTTTCAACTGGGGGGGGGGGGACAAAATTTTTCAATAATGAATATTCGATAATCCTAACAGGGCAATATTTAACACTTTTTTAACTATAATTTTTATTATTGTTTATTTAGTTATAATGGCAAGATGTGGAACATACACACATACCCACATACATACAATGACTTTTATTTATAAGACTTGCAAATGTGCCCGTGCTTTCCTACGGGGAATTACTCTTACGGGGCTTTTACTCGAAGAATTTTTTTCGTGTATTAATTTGTAAATTCTCTTCAGAGAAGTTCAAGTCATGGGAAATAAACATAGTTGTTTCTGTTATATGTACAGTATAGACATATTAAGTTCTCATGATACATTAATTTGCATTAAACCTGTGTAAAGCTTCAATAAGATATAAAAGGGTTTCCCGATTAACATTCTATAATTCCCGATAGAATTTGGTAAAGAAATTCTATTTCAGTTACGAAAAACTTCTCATGCCTACTAAACTTCTATTTAAGTAGTTTGTTGCAGTGTTACTTACCTACCTATATCGCATTTAGTGTGATTTCTTTTTCAATTTTTTTTACCTTATTGCTAAATATAGTTAAATGCATACAACAGTTTATTTTTCTCATAAATTTTGCTAGTAAAATTAAGAAATATCAAGCATATACATTTTGCAAGCCGTTTAATATAAAAATAACATTTATGTACTTTCATCTGACATTGATTGGCAACATTAATATCTCTAATATATTAAAACGCGGCCTAACCGCATGGTTCAATTTAGCATATCGATCGAAGAAGCTGTATTTTGTTGTATGAACAAAACCGATCTGGACCACGAATTGTATGGACTGTTCGTGGTCCAATTGTGCTATGATAAGAAAATACAAAAGAAAAAAAAACCTCATAAATCTATTTTTGCAGTTAACTCTTATTTTAATAATATTCTATGTTTGAACAACACAAATGCAAACATATAGAAATCAGAATAGGGAACTTTCTAATATACCATTCAGTCTAAAACTAGTCGTAGAAATGACTACATAATTCCATTTTACAAAATACTTTCATGCTCACCAATCTCTCGTACTGTGGCGTTATATACCATATAACTCTCTTGTTTAGCACACCATCTGTTGGTGTCCTATTTTTCTACTAATTTTGTAGAAAATAAAAGTTTGAAAAATTTATATTCTTACTTCTAAACATGCCGTTTGTAATATGATAAATATGATCTGTTATAACTGATAGTCCTAAGCCTATTAAAAGATTAAAAGAAAATTACCTAAAATCATTACCATAACGGTTTTTTGAAGTAGTCCAGACATACGGATATTTCGCTAACATGATGTTTTTTTCCAGATAGGTCCGGATAATAGGCGGTCTGTTGTATTTTCATTTGGTTGGTATTAAAATTGTTGAGAAAAATCATTTCCATACAAGAAATTTTGCTGATGAATCTATTAGTTTTGGATAGAAATATTAATTCAGAAACGCGAAATCAGAATATAGAAGTTTGTTACAGACCAGTAAAGCTAGTCCGGCTAGTCGATTTTACATAGGTTGTATAAGTTTTTTCGTAGGTTCTTTTCTTGCAGATGATTGATATGGAAATGATCATTCATTGCAATACAGTAACAGTTGGCTGCAAAGAATGATCATTTCCATACCACGAATTTAGTATAAAAATTTATTTCATTTGGCTAGAATCATGAAATGGCGAGAACAACTCTTTCTTTCTACGCCAATGAGCAATTCTGAGGTAATCTAAATTTTTATTATTAGCCACGTATGGGTAATTTTTTCTTTTTTCTGTATCAAGGAATACTCTCCAAAATTTATTTACACTATGATTGACCATTTGTATGAAAATAATAATAAATTAAGCAGATACTTTCTTGACATACATAAATAAATAATGAGATATATGCTTATTTGCCCGTGACTTTATCTACCTGTAATTTGTCTTAAAAATTTTGAATGATGTCAAAAAGTTTTGGACACAGTAATGTATGAAATTAACCCTAAAAATAACTTAACTGACTATTTCATACATTAATTAACATTTATAATATATGCTGTCATAATACGTGATAGGATAGACATCAGAGGTTATTATTTGGCGATAAATATGAAATTCTTCAAAATTTGGGGAATAAATTATAGAAGCTGTGGTTTTGTATAAAAAACAATCATACAAACTAACAAACTTATTAAGTTACAAAGATATATAAATTAAACGCTAGATATTTATTGACCCGGAAAATAGACTCAATGGAACTCAGATGTTAAGAAAAGTAATTGTTAACACTGATGATAAAACTACCACTGTGACAAAAATAAATCGATGATTAAATTTATATTATAAAAAACTAGACATATAAACGAACAAATTTCTTAATTTACAAAGATATATAAATTAAATGTTAGATATTAATTTGCCTAGAATTTAGACTTTAAAAAATTAATTTGTTGTTAATAATGGTAATAAAATTTTTATCATAACAAAAGATAATCGATGATTAAATTTAAAATTAGCACGTATGTACTTAATCTATTATTTAAGTTAGATTTAAAAAATTAATTAAATAATATTTAAATTCAGATATAAAACGGAAGAAAATCATACAGATGATACTTAAATATAATACAATAAGAAATGAATAAATGAAATGGTTAAAGGAATAACGTCATAATCTTAGAAAAATGTTTTTTAAACTTATTTAAAATGTGATAAATTGATAAATTTAATCGCCTGCTCTTAACCGGGGAAAATAGTGCTTGAAATAAGGGCATAAAATGCTCGAAAAAGGGGGGAAGGAATGGATGTCGAAGGTTTTAAAGACGACAGTATTTTTCGCAGGGATATAAAGCATATTTATACCAATTTTTTTAGAATCGGACCATTAGTTTAGGAGGAGATATGGAACATACATACATACATACATATAATGACTTTTATTTATAAAATTGCTGTTTAAATGAATGTAGCATTGTCTTACACTTATTCTGTTTACTTTTTATTCATTCTTTTATTATAAATTTTCTCTAAACTACTGA
This sequence comes from Pardosa pseudoannulata, assembly GCA_032207245.1. Classification (NCBI taxonomy): domain Eukaryota; kingdom Metazoa; phylum Arthropoda; class Arachnida; order Araneae; family Lycosidae; genus Pardosa; species Pardosa pseudoannulata. The sequence continues at coordinate 131,737,700 of CM063498.1, forward strand.
ACTTTAAGATAAATAGGAACAGATGCAATGTAGGTGTGTAAACTTAAACTCCAATTCCTTTAGTAGTTTTGCAGCAACCAGTCAGTTATTTCTTTTCCTTATTTTTATTCGATAAACACCACACAGAAACAAATTAACAAAAAAACCACTCATATTTCATCGTGATATATCCACAACTTTCAATACGTTTATCGCGGAATCCAAAAAACCTTAATAGTTTATTCCCCATCTGAGAGAGAAGGAGGAAGAAAAATACCTCATTAGGGAAAAAGAAAGTCGGGACAATACATCTACATCCGACTGTTTTGTTGTCCGTGACCAAAACGTTATCAAAATAGAGGCATAATATAAGCGGGAATGTAAAATATTTCCAAAAATTACAATAAAATATGTAAAGACGAAAAACAAATTTTTTTAAATTTTAAATTTTGTAGAAATTTGGAAGATGAAAACAAATTTATAACGAGTTTTGCATCTGAAATAAATCTCTGCAATATAAGAAAAAAGTGGCAAAATTACAAAACCCACCAATGAGAACTTACACTGCATCTGCCCCATTAAATGTATAGATATTATCTCTATACATAACACAGTATCAGTTTGTGTGTTTTGTTTATATAAATGCATACGGTTTTTTGTAGTTTACAAATTCTTTGATATCATCAAATGTTCATTTTCGAAATTGAAACTTTTACTTTTTAATCTATCTGTCTATCTATGACAATCTATACAAGTAATATTCGAATGTAACAACATACTTTTTCAAAATTTAATCAAAATTTGACTCAAGCATTTATTAACGTCGTAATCGAGCGGATCTATACCTTAAAGTAACTCACAAAGTTTTATGCCATATGTAGTTTAAGCCTATATGATAGAGGTAATAAATTGAATTCTTTATAAGGACTTGAAAAAAACCAATACATTCTGACCATTATTTGGTGCTCCAGTCAGTGCATCGTAAAAAAACCTCAATTCTGCACCAAAGAAAGAAAGCATAAAATCGGGTATGTAATAAGAAAATTTCTTTGCATCTTAAGCAAGTGATGAAAATAGTCATAAAAATGAAATTTAAGGAATAAAAATTATTTGAAATAAATTTTCACTGTAAAATCATTACATGCAAGTGTATCCATAATATGTTGAAAGTCGTCTAATTTAGCATCATTAAGCTGTGGTTCCCGGGTAGTACTGTGCACGTCCATATTTATAACAGAGATTATCTGTTCGTAAACTATCACATTCTTCAACAATCTGCAAAAAACGTTTATTTGACATTTTTTATGAGTGTTTTTATCTACAGAAGTGGATCTAAACCTTTATTTGAGAATATTTAATACCCAGATCGAAGGCTGGGTACGAAGCAGCTAGTCTTCTTATATATGAAAATCTGATTGTGAATATCTATCTATGTTTGTATGTATGCGCGTCTATCTCCTCCCCAACCGCTGCATGCAGAAAGGCGCCAAAGGTACCAAAATACGCGGAGCAATCCGAGGAAGTCATTTCGCCCAAAATTGCGTTCCGATATTCTAATTGGTTCGAACATAGGCATTATTATCGCCTCCTATTTGTTATTTCGAGTAACATAAAAATGTACTATGCTATTAAATTATATATGTAAATATATAAATGTATAATGGCATTTATGTATATGAGAATATTCTCGTATCTGCTAAAAGCGGAACTCATCTTTTTTAGAAAATCGCTTTTTTTTTCCAATTTTATTATCTTGGTGAGATATTTATTTTCAGTAATGAGGAATTTTCACGATTTCTAATTTTAATTTTAACAATAGAAGACAAAATAGTAAGTAGGACAGTACCTATTTTCTTTTCATTTGAGGGCCTAATTAGTAATTTCTAATGGATTTTATAGCGGACTCTTTAAAGTCTCTCAAAAACGATACTTTTCCTCCGCCGGGTTTGTGACGTTATCGTTCACGAAGACACCGACCGCCTATGTTGTTTACATGTTAAGAGGCAACTTTTCAATTTATTTCTGTGTAAAGTATCGCATATAATAGAAATTTTTTTTATTATGTCTGGCGTTAAAAATCCTATTATAAATATTATATTGTGCCACTCTGTAAAAATACAACAACTAATTGCAATGAGAAGATATTTTTCAGCGTTCCCAAAGATCCACATACACGTAAAATCTGGATAAATGCGACGAAAAGGGATGAGAAATTAAAACCCAAATGATCATATAAATCATCCCTATGTGTTTGTGAAGACCATTTGTCGATAAGTAAATGCTTGCTTTTATTTAACTATTACTAATTTAGAACAATTAAAGTATATAAAAATACATATATATACCTTTAAAAGAACTGTTGATTAACCAGTGCTATTTAAATTTTAAAATTTTCGAGTATTATCACAGAGTTCTAGGAGAATAAGTGTTTGATAAAGCATATAAATATCGTAAAACATAAATATCTAAAGAATATAATTATCTAATAAATAACTTGGGGGACAGGAAGGTTATGTACTGGGTGGTAATAATTAAACTGACAGTGCTCAAAGTATTCTGTAGCGCGAACTTTTGCGAAAATTACGCCTCATTTTGTAGGAAGATTAAACAAGACGGGGGACGAAGGATTCCGCGAAAAAACAAATTAGTTCCAAAAGTCATCGCTAGGGGAATATTTGGGTCTGTGTAATAGAAAACAGAGTGTTAACAAATGCAAATCAATACGAAAATTACTTTTTATTTTGCATTAAAATGAGGTTCAATGTGGCTGCAGTTGTTGTGGACCATATATTGCATTCTGTGCACAGTATGCACAACAGCAGAAAGTAACATGTCTGCAGAAATCTCCATTACAGTCCGTGATATATTATCCTTCAACGTAGCCAGGTCCTGGACCACTCCTTGATAGACCTTGGACTTGAGGTAACCCCATAGCCAGAAGTCGCATGGGGTAAGATCAGGCTACCGAGGGGACCATGCAGTCAGAAAGTAGCGTCTAATAACCGTTTCTGTTGTGAATTTCTGTCGTAGCAGCTGTTGCACCCGTACAGCAAAGTGTGGATGGGCTCCATCTTGCATGGAAATGATTTCCCCCAGGTAATGTCTTTACTGAAGTGCCGGAATGACAAAGCTGTTCAACATATGGCGATATGTCTCTATGTTAACAGAACAGGTTTCCGGTCCTGTCGGGGTAATGTTCTCATAGAAGAATGGATCTAAGATACATTCCGCTGTGAACCCACACCAAACAGTTACCTTTGGTGAATGTAAGGGAATTGCTGTGACTGCATTTTGTCATCCCAAATTCGACAGTTCTGGGTACTCACAGTTCCATTCAGGTAAAAGTGGGCCTCGTTTCCCCATAAGATTTTCCACGGCCAAGCATCATATATCTCCATTCTGGCAAGAAAGGGGAGAGCAAAAGACAATCACTTATCCAGTAACTCCTGTACACGGCTGATCTTGTACGGATAGAAGTTAATAATCTTAAGATTTTCCATACCGTACTGTAAGGCATATCCATATTTCGAGCTACTCCACGAGCGCTAGAGGTGGCAGCAATATTGTCTGGTCCTCTGTCGACAATCGCCGTGGCAACTGCTTCGATTGTATCATGTGGTACAGGTTTTCGTCCTCTGCCTGACTGAACCTACAGAGAACCTGTTTTCTCAAACGTCGCAACCATTGCTTTTAGCCTATTAACTGACACAGGACAGTTACATTTACGCATTTTTTTTTGTGCATTCTAAAAGCGCGAAGAGCAGCTGACGCGTTGCACTGGTTGAGGTAAAAGAATTTGATCAGTAACGCACGCTCGACTAAAGAAGGAGACATAAACTTTCAATCCGATTGATTCGAAACGTAACACACTGAATTTTAAAACCCAAGTAGCTGGCACTGTGCCAATGGATGTAACGTGAAATTTGAATAAAGAAATTGTTCTTCTACTCAGCGTACATGATATTGCAGATCACGAGACTTTATCGGTGTTTATGTAAATTTTACGCTTTTTTAAATATGTTGCCATATTGCACTTGAACTAAATCAGAAAATGTACATAATAAAAGGTAATTTTATTCCGTATTAATTTTCATTTGTTAACACTCTATTTTCTATAACACAGCTCTAAATATTCCCCTAGCGGTGACTTTCAGAACTAATTTGTTTTTTCGAGGAATCATTCATCCCCCGTCTTATTTACTCTTCCTACAGAATGTGGCGTCATTCTCTCAAATAGATCGCGCTACAGAACACTATGAACAAACACTGCCAGTTTAATTATGGCCACCCGCTATTTTCAAGTTATTATAAATATTTTCTTCAGAAATGCATACTTTCTTAAGTGCATCAATTCACAGTGACATTTTTCGATTAAATTGGTGTCTAATTTGAAAAAAGTATGATATTTCTAAAATACTTAATAATGATATTACTTTAAAAGTTAATTTAATTTCAGAAACTTTGTACATTTTAAAATTTAACATTAATATTAAATACAATAAAATTGTATTGCTATTTAAAAATGTATAAATAATTAAGTAAAGCCTTTTAAAGATTTTAAATTTCTTTTCATCAAATTTAAAATATCTAAGAATTGGTTTGGTTTTGGAGCGCTACGGTCTACTTTTTGCAACACGAGGGCTAATGAGACCCGGTCTCCCAATAAATACCTCCTCTAATTTTTATTTTAATATTACATCCATCTCTATTTATAAAAAGCGATGCTACTACAAATGTGTGTTATATGATATATGTATATTTATTTGACTTGTCTATGTCTACAAACAGAAGATCTGTGATTAGCATGAATAAAATATTAATACATGTTAAGTAAAATTGAATAAATATATAAATGATTTTACATACCTTTGAGTTTTAATTCCCCGTATTTCTGCTCCCATAAAATCCGGGTTTTTATTAAAAGAACGAAAACATTGACATCATGTCAATTTTGGGAGGATGTTTAACTGTCCTTTGGTAGATTCAGGTAGAAGAGACATTTATAACAAATTGAGATAATTAAGCTATCGATATCGATAAAATAAACCTCCAGGTTTAAATAGAAATAAATTTTGATAGCTAGAAAATTCCAAGAACTTGCAAAAACAAAATCGGAAAATAGTGCAAACTTACGAACAATAAGAAAATATTGGATATCGTGAACGATGACGTCACAACCAATCACAGAGCGTTTTGATGTCACATTATTTTCGCTTAGCTTTAAAATTAATTTTTAAATTAATGGACCCAGTTTTTTACATTTTGAGAACATTTTCGGAATTTACGAGTCTGGATTTATCAAAAAAATACTAAGTTGTTCGAATCAACCAAATGTGCAAATTTCTCATTAAAATCTAGCCATGTTCTACCAAATTTTTGTTGCATTGCGCAGTTGCCATTTATTGAGCAGAAGCTAATGTATGGTTACAGGTTTTGTTATTTTAAATTGAACTTTTATTTAAAAACTATATACACTAGGGAAAGAAAATAGGCAAGTAATGTACTTGGGTGCAGGGAACAGATAAGTTTTTATTTTAGAAATGGCAACTATGAGATGTAAGCCAAATTGAAATATTATTGTCACTTTTGATTAGCATTTAAAATATGTTTTCAAATAATATAATTGTTTATGGTGTTCAAGTATTATTACACAGTAGAGACATACACATGCATACATATCCATAACATGTTGAAATTTGACTCATGTAGTATAAAAAGTCGTGAAATTTAGCTTCATTACGCTGCGGTGTCCGGGCAATTCAAGCACTTACATATTTATAATTTGTGTTTCGGTGCATCCGGAACAAAACAACTTAGCATTACTGTGATTCGATTTGGCGCTATTCAGAAGAACTCTCTAATAGTCGCACTGCGCATCAAGATGGAATGCTGTCCATTTTTCATTTTGTTTTGTACATGCAAATTTTTATAATATCATTTACTAGTTTTTGTGTTGTATATAACGGTGTAATACAAGTTTTTTCTTTGTTTGAAAAAGTATGGTTTCTTTATTCAATTCTTTACATCGCGACATTTCTTGGAGGCACCGGCGAGATTTTTGAGGAATATCTCTTTCGGTTTTAACCACATGGCAACTTTGTAGTTGGTACAGTTTTGGATATTTTCACCATCGCGTCCCATTCAAGGATCATGCAAGATAAATAAAATCATTTTTTTTCTTTTTTTCAAGTATGACTTTGGTTTTCTTCATCGACCATTACGTCGTAATGGATGACAAAGATAAAACCGCAAAAATTAATCGAGGAAGAGCGAAAGCTGCTCTTAGCAGAATTTCAAATTTATTTAATCATGTTAAACAATTATTCGAAAAACACGATTTGAAATTTTACTTAATTTTTTATTTCCAGAAATAGTCTTTTCAGCAGACATAGAGAAAATGTACCGTCATGTTTATGTGTCCGATGAGGATTGGAAAAACCAACAAATTCTTTAGGGGTTTCATCCTAAAGAAGAAATTTGCACATACAAGTTAAACACCGTAACATATGGTTTAACTCCAGCTTTCTTCATAGCCACTAGGTGCATTAATCTAATAGCACTAGATTATTCACAAAATATTGCTGTTTCTCATACTTTACTACACGACATATACATGGATGATTTGCTATCGGGATCAAGAATCGATAGTGAGGCAATATCACTTTCTAAGGAAATCACCAATATTTTACAAACACACGGTTTCTACCTTCGAAAGTGGAATTCTAATTCAAATGCATTTCTTAGAGAATTTCAAGAACATTGTTCAACAGATACTAGTTTAGAAATAATTGCGAACGATAAAGAAAAAATTTCAGAAATCTTTCAATGAAGTTGAACATTTTTCAGCTCCTAGCTCCAAGAGATGCCTCGCTCATTTCCTTTGACACGTTTGAATTGCACGGCTTCTGCGACTCTTCCACATTTGCTTACGCAGCTGTAATTTATTGCAAGCAAACACACGAAAATGAAACAAAAGTTTCTCTCTTAGTTTCTAAAATTAAATATGCACCTATTAAACAAGTATCTGTTCCTAAATTGGAATTACTCAGTAATCATTTGCTTTCAAAGTTATATCGTGTAATGAACACACTCAAGAAATACAATTTTGATATTTACGCTTGGACGGATTCCAAAGTAGTACTTTCCCGGCTTTCGGAGCCGGTGGTGGAATCCTCGTAAGTGGAAAACTTTTGTAGCAAACCGAATTTCTCAAATAATCGAAGTACTTACAACGAAATACTGGAGGTATGTCCCTTCTAAAGAGAACCCTGCAGATATAGCATCGCATCGGATCTAATTAAAGCTGAACAAAGATCTGATCCTATATTTTCATTTCCTAGAGCTACGTCAAATGAATTATATAGTAATTTATTTGAAAATTTTCATCATTTTCTAAGAATGTACGCGTTTTAGCAAATTGCTTAAGATTAATCCATAACTACAAAACTAATAACAAAAATCAAACACTTATGACTGATTCCTTTTCTCCACTCACTTACACGGAAACTAAAAATGCAGAAGTAATCATAATTCAGTGGGTTTAGAAAGAATATTTTAATAAGGACCTAAAAGGCATTAAAAGAGAGAGGTTGTTACCTATGAAATGTCAACTGCACTCACTCCATCCTCTTATAGATGAAAATGGTTTTTTACGGATAGGAGGAACTTTACAAAATTCAGAAATGTCTTTTAATCAAAAACACACAGTGATTCTACTTACTAAACACAAAATGAGTGAGCTAATTTTGAAAGAAAAGCATGTGACTTATTTACATGCTGGTCCTTCATTACTGTCCCAGATTATCAAACAATCATATTGGATCATAGGTGGAAAAAAGCGTATTAATAAGTGTGTTCCGAAATGCATCAAATGCTTCAAATTTAAAACAATCACCACATCTCAGCTTATGGGTAATCTTCCTAAGCATCGAGTAGCACTCGAGAGGCCTTTCCACAACTGCGGAGTGGATTATGCAAGTCCTATTTCAATTAAACTCAATAAGGATCGTGGAGCAAAATCAACCAAGGGATACATTGCTCTATTTATTTGTCTTGCTACTAAGGCTCTACACATCGAGACAGTCAGCGATTTAACCTCTGATGCATTCTTAACTGCATTGCGTCGTTTCAGTGTTAGTCGAGGAACTCCACATCACATTTACAGCCAAAATGTAACGAACTTCGTTGGGGCTAATTGAAAGCTCAACTAAATACAACAATTGTGGGCTTCACTAAGAACGAAGCCGTTACTCATCATTTAATTGAAGCATCAATAGAATGGCAATTTATACCTCCAGCGTCTCCTCACTTCGGAGGGATTTGGGAGGCCGCAATTAAATCGACCAAATATCACTGTAAAAGAGTAATCGGGGAAACTCTGCTTACTTTCGAAGAATTAACAACTCTTTTGGCTCAGATCGAAGCCATTTTAAATTCTCATCCATTATGTAGTGTAAACAATACTGAGATTCATTGTATTAATATTCTCACTTCTTCACACTTTCTTACAGAAGACGTGATCCTATCACCTCCTGAACTACCACTTACTAGTCCTGTCAATATACGAAATAGATGCTATCTCCTTCAAAAGATGCTGAAAGACTTCTGAAAATCATGGACGAAAGCTTATCTATCCTCTCTGCAAACCAGATAGAAATGGAAGGACACTCATACTAATATGAAAATTGGAGACATTGTCCTACGAGGGTTGCTATTTATATTTCTGTCCTTGGCAACAGTAAGTATTGCTAGGCAACCGCAGACGATTTTAATCGAAAGTTTGATATTTTTAAACATAAATTCAGCAGACGATTTACCATTATAGCTTTATTTGTGTTGTTGACAGTAAATTGAAAAGTTCTTCTCTTTCAAAAAATGGAATTGAATCGTGAACATTTTCGTGCCATTATTTTTCATAACTTTTGACTTGGATTGTCAAGACAAGAGTGCTTCGATGAACTTAATTCTTTATACAGCGATAAAGCGCCATCCTACAGCACTGCAAAAAATTGGTATAACGAATTTAATCGTGGTCGATGTTCGATACAGGACGAAGCCCATGCAGGTCGTCCAAAATCCGTTGTTGTGCCAGAAAAGATCGATGCTGTGCGTGAACCGATAAAGCAAGATCGTCATGTAACATACCGTGAGATAGAGGCGTATTTGGACATTAGTATGACTAGCATCAATAAAATATTGCATGAACATTTGAGAGTAAAAAAAAATTTGTTCGCGTTGGATCCCGCATATCTGACAAGCCATCAAAAAAGGCTCGTGTCGATTGGTGCAAGGAAATGTTGGAAAAATACGTTCAAGGTACATCAAAGGCTGTGTATAACATCTACACAGGTGACGAATCATGGATCTATGCATATTAGCAGGAAACAAAACAGCGATCAACTGTATGGTTCTTCCAAGACGAGGCAAAACCAACAAAAGTTGTTTGAGGAAGAAGCACATCGAAACAAATGATTGCCTGTTTCTTCGGCATTAACGGTCATGTGGCAACAATGGCGTTAGAGTAACGCAGGACGGTCAATTCTGAATGGTACACGACCATTTGTTTACCAGAAGTCATCGGAGAAATTCGAAAAAATCAGAAGAACAAGCGAATCATTCTTTATCATGACAATGCGAGCTCTCACACATCGACTCAAACAAAGGCATTTCTGACGGAGAGAAAGATCGAACTGATGGGTCATCCGCCATACAGCCCTGATTTGGCACCCAATGACTTCTTCTTATTCCCACACATTAAAAATAAATTACGTGGACAACGAATTTCGACCCCCGAAGAAGCGGCTGATGCATTCAAAACGCACGTTTTGGAGTTACCTCAATCGGACTGGAAAAAGTGCTTTGAAAATTGAATTAAACGCATACAAAAGTGTATTAATCATCATGGAGAATATTTTGAAAAACAATAAAACCAATTTCGATCCTACATATTTGTTTTTTCATTATTAGGCCAGAAATATAAATAGCAACCCTCGTACTATTAGATGATGGTCATCTTCCAGGCTTTGGGCCAATTGGACAAGTGGTCGAACTTCATCATGGTTTAGACGGACTGATTCGCGTAGACAGGATTAAAACCAAATACACTGTTTTCATAAGAAACATTCATAAATTAGCTCCTTTGCCGATAAATCAGGACTAATGTCTGATAGGATGGAAAGGATGGGAGTATGTTCTGGTGCATCAGGAACAAAACAACTCAGCATTACTGGGATTCGTTTCGGCGCTATTCAGAAGAACTCTCTAGTAGTCGCACTTCTCATAAAGAGAACGGTGTCATTTACTAGTTTTTGAGTTGTATATAACGGCGTAATAAGTTGTTTTTTTTTGTGTGTGTTTGAAAAAGAGTGTTTTCTTCATTCAATTCTTTACATCGCAACAATTGGACTCTATGTTGTTAATAAACGATCATATTTGCCAACAATCTGCACCATAACAGTTTGTTTAGTATTTTTATAAATTTATATATAGTAGTTGATTTAAACCTTTATTAGTAAAGTTTTCGCTACCCAGACCAAAAGGCTGAGTGCAAAGTCTTTAAAATACATATCGCGACAATTTAAAATTGAATGTCTTGTTACTATGTTAGTTTTTATACCTTAATAGTATTATTTTTCTCTTGTATTTTTTTGTAATATAAAAATATACTAAAATCATTATTAGTTTTTTTATTTTTATTTGAAGTTGTTTTAAAATATGTAGTTGTTCATTAAAAATAACCAATATTAATTTTATAACAAATCATACTTATGTGCTTACTAAAATATTTTATGCTGCAACAGTTATGTTAAATAATAAATAATTGTCTCAACTTTTTGAATTAGATCTATGCGATATTATAATTTGTTAAAACTATACAAAGTCTGTAATTAATAAAGTTGCATTTAAAGGTATATCAACTTTGTGGCCTTTTATAGTACTCATTTAAATATAGCCTTCGATAATGAAAAGAGATCCCACCTCTGTCATAGGCTCTCAGTAAGTCTAATTCAGCTCTGGTCTATACTTAAATACCAGTAGGAAATGGTGTTCTTATACATTGAAACAACCACATATTTTTAAAGCGCTTTTATTTACACGCGCCGCCGCTTTCACATCTCGCTACATACCTAGTCCAGGACATTCTGTATCTTACAACATCACATCTAGCTCCATCTATTGAGCAAATGCTATACAATTTTGAGATGTCAGTCTACAATACCTCTCGATTTATTTAAGTATCTGTAACTATAACATTTAGAGAGAAAATTAAAAATAAGAAATTACTGTCCCAAAGTCAAATTTATAGGTATATCAACTTTTGTGGTCTCTTTCAATATTGACTAATTTAAATATGGCCTCCAATAGATCCTAATGTTTTCTATTTTGGGCTTAAAGTCTCTATTAAGCCAAATGCAATCCCTATCTACATAGAAATATCCATAGATCTATTTACATATCTGTAACTAAAATATTTAGAGTGAAAATTAAAGTTACCAATTTCTAATATTTGATTTCATAAACCTTCCTTGAGGTAAATGGCAAGATTATCAATTATTCGTTTGCATAGATCACGCGCTTTATAAGATTTCTTGAAAAGTACTTGATTTCACGTAACCATCACATGGAGAGGCTCACTTCAAACTTCTGCCTGAATTCTACTCCTATTCTCTGACATATACTGAGCTCAAATTAATATGTAATGCTATAGATCTCCAAGAACACCCTTAAACTGGAAATTACAAGAGATGGGTAAGGGAATGAAGCACCAAGCAACAAGCACCCTCCTTTCCCAAACCTGGGGTGTGGCGAGGGAATGTAGTTCCTTACCGTAGACCTGGCAATCCTTTAATCAGCGTGATTAGCAGCGTTGGGAGTGTTAGACCCAGCAATCATTTTAAAAGCTCCGTTATTGTTCCTCTAACAAGAGAGCTTTGTTGAAGATGTTGAGGAAAATTAGAGAGAAAATAAAAATAATACGCTTTCCTCCAACGGCTGTGATTGAATTCAGAGGTTCTGACCGTTCGGAAATTTCATCTATTTTCACGTAAAAGGAGGGAACACATAATTTTGAAAGGTAGGTCGTGACTTAATTATCTTCCAGCATTTCATTTTCGAGTTAAATTTTGTAATTTGAGCTGTAATGATACAGGTTTCTATAAACATATTAAGTTATCTTTTATAAGGTTAAATAAGTTTTTAAAGGAAAAAAAGGAAGAAACATATATTTCTGAAAGATTGGTTATGACTTAATTGTTCTGTACCATTCGATTTTTCATTTAAATTTTGAAATTTGAGCTGAAATGACAGACATTTATATAAACAGATAAACTTATGTTTTTTTTAAACTTGTAAGATATACCAAGCAAATGGCTGAGGTTTTGCTAAGGGAACAGTGATTTTCAAGCTTAAATGCCTTTGTTACGTAAGATAAATTTTGATTCACTTTAAAATAAAGTTTTTGTTCGTTTAGAGTAATGTTTTCCCTAAATCCCAAATAAAGATCTAAGTTCATAAAAGTTATTTAGTTTACTCTAGTTAATTATTTAGATTTGTTAGTTTTTTAATTAACTGTTTAACTAGCTACAAGAAACAACAATATATCCTTAAAAAGATATACAACACACGCACAAAATAAAAAAAAAACAGAAATTAAATTACATGCAAATTAGCTTTTTAAATTTGTAAATAAGAAACTAATTTTTTTATCAAATAGAAGCTAATAACTATTTATGTTCTTTAAACTAAAATTAACATGACGAGTATATTTCATTTACAGCAAAATAATTGCAAATTTATTTTAAAATGTTGATTTTTTAATACTTTTTTATATAAAAATTCCACTTGCCTTTAGAGTTTTACTTTATAGAAGAACTCAGATTTATTAAAAAAGTTTAGGTTTACTTAATAATTCTCAAAAGTGGTCATGCAAATAAATGAAATTTATTCTTTTCATTAGGTGAGTAATTTTATGTTATTTAAAAATGTACTACTTGAAATCATATCACAAAGTAATTTTTTAAATCAATTGCATTATCAAAATTTCATTCTAAAAAAAGAAGAACATTTTATTTATGATGAATAGAAAAAAATGTTGCTATAAAGATTTTAAGTTTTAAACGTATTTTAAAGGGCACGCAAAACGGGGTGCACTTCAACTTGGACCCTGCTTTTAAATTACGAGGACCCATTTTGATCGCTTGTGTTATCCGAGGGAGTAATGTTGGCCGCCTATATGGTGCTTGTTCCCATAATAAAATGGACAAAAAATATCTGCTGCTTGGTAGTGGAGAAAGCTGTAAAAGCAAATGCGTTGCATTTGAAATCATCATAATAATAAATCAAAATAAGTATTACTGTAAGTAAACTTTGAACGGCTGTGGGAAGATTATGCGATGAATTTTTATATGAAATGAAATATATCGTTTTCGGACACCTAAACACACAAAAATTACACTAGTTAGAATTAGAAGATTTAGCTTACTGAAGTTCATCATAATTACAAGCATATCACATAAAAAATACACTTGTGATGAAATCCACAGAATATGCTATAAATTTAGTTGTATTAACACTACGGTCTTCACATTTCTTAATGGAACAACTGAGGGCAACAACTGCTGCCAGATTCTGATTAGAAAGTTATGCTCAGAAACATTTTACGTTTCATGCATACATATACAGTGAAAGAGAGGTAAAAATTTGGTTTACCTTCTTTTTAAAAGAAAACAAACTTACAATACTAGTCTTATAAACAAAAGTTTGAAATATAAAACCCCCCAATTTTTTTTGGTACGAAGATCATACCGACTCATTGCACACATCATCGTTTATTAACATAAAATGCATAACATAAGAGGACATTCATTAGGATTTGTATTACTTTTTATATGTTTAGTTACTTAACAGTTGTTGTGACTTGCAATTAAAATTTAGAGATATAAATATACTATAAATATGGAAAGGTTATTAAAAATCAATCTCAAATCTGATACGGTTTTTTGTAATTACTGTGTTTAGTAGAAATAAACTCTAGCTATGTCGTAAAATGGAACATGTTGTTTGACACAAAATGCTATGTTAATCTTATAAGATATATTTTGTGTATTTAGTTACGCGTTTAGTTCATTAAATTAAATCCAATCAAAGATGTTTCTCCTACATAATTCTCTCGTCTGTCAATACGTGGCCGTTTCATAATTTACTGTAACAAATAAACGATTAAGCAATATCCAAACAGAAATACTTTATACAGCAATGCATTCCTGAAGAATAAAATTCCTTTTCTTGGTTTCACATTACTAATTAAATGTAAGATTTGCTGTGCACTCTTAAACAAAGAAAAAAAAATGACGCACCAAAAAGGAATTATTTGAATGGGACGAAAATCGGTAGATGTGATGTACATGTACAGAAAACCAAATGATTAAAATTTGAGAAAAAATGGACGATTTATTTAAGTAATAAAGCTTCCCAAAGTGAAAAATTCAATCATGCGTTTGTCCACCTTTGGCTCATATACAAGTAGTTATTTGGCTTGGCACTGATTGATAGAGGTAGCGGATGTCCTCCTGAGGGATATCATGCCAAATTCCGTTAGATCGTCAATATCCCGAGCTGGTTCGAAGGTATTTTCAAAACGACATGCAAAAACAAAAAGAAAATTAAAATTTTAGCTTGATATTTTAAAAAAATAAAAAAATTAGGATATGAAATGTGCTAATGTTCAACAGATGCATTTAATTTCGATTGAAAATATTTTCCCTGGGACATTTTTTCCCTGAGACATTGATTTTTCATACAATGGTAATGAATCATAGTTATACTTTTGAAATTTTTTTATAAAATTCTTTTCACTATTTCAGTTAGTCTTTTAACGACTTGTGTAATAATTAATGATTTATGCAATGATTATTTTATGTTCAATACATACATTTGTTATTGTCTGTGTTGTACCTTTTCTATTCATTAGTGTACGAAGTTTTATTTCTGAAAAAATCAAATTAGAAAATAGTTAATTCTCCAATTCATTAAAGAATTTGTTAATTCAAAAAGATGATGACGAAATACGCTTAAACAATTACAGACTTTAAAATTTATCAATTATTTCGTATCTTATTAAGTATTGTTTAAATGCTTGTATATTAAAACCTACAGATTTTATATTGTAAACATGTAAGTAAATTTAAATATCTTTAATTTAACTTACCTTTCATTTCATTCTAATTAAATAAATGGAATACCCATCGGCTCCAAATATTGAGACCGTGTGGCATATAATTAAATTGTCAAAATCACATACCTACTCACTGTTTTGGGCTTTACTTTTCAAAATATTTTGTAGGAATGTAGACTTTGCCTAGTAAGTCTTTAAATTAAGAATTTCTTCCTGAAATCATCGAATGAAACTGGAAATTTCAAAGCGAATAATGAATAAGAATATTTTTTTAAATAACTAAGTGCACTGAGTGAAATAACTAACAAACTAAACTGAACTTAAAACTATAAAAACAATAAAAAATAACGGAATTTAAAATTTTTACCAAATTTAAATTCTGTATAGAAGCTACACCTTATTCTACAGTCATTTCTTTTTACTCATCGTGAACTATGTCTATGTATGAGGATCTCATAATTATAGCCTTCAATATTTTGAGATTACTTGTAATATTTGTTAAGTCTAAAAAAGGGTTTCAGTGTACTCTATGAATTACCGTAATTTCAAATAGATAAGCTTTTCTGTAGACTGCTGCACACGTGGCTTAAAAATTCATTGGATAAGTCAGTCTAGAGTAAACGCCGAACGGCCCCCTGTACACATATCCACTTCCTTCTCCTACCCAAGAATTATGCAAATGGAGCACAATTGGTAATGTCATCTTCCACAATAAAAACACCACTTGCCTTAGGCGACCACTCAGGTTGTCTTCATTACCTTAGGAATGGAATAAGTCACATTTTATTTTTCATATATGAGTGTGTATGTGTGCGTTTGTATATACACAGATATATATATATATATATATATATATATATATTTATATATATATATATATATATATATATATATGCATATATATATATATGCATATATATTTATATATATGTATATATATATATATATATATATATATATATATATATATATATATATATATATATATATATATATATATATATAAGCATATTTTGGAAATAGCAATTCAATTCCAAACAATTAAATATTATTTACACAATATTCCTGTCAGTTGTGGACTGTAAAAATAATAAATCTCAAACGGTTCAAATTTCAACCTTTAATAATCTGGCTTCTCGCTTAGTTGGAGAGTGCTCAAAATTCAAGTTACGACCCGCTTATTAGGGGAGTGGTGTCATACAAAGTCAATCACATTTTGGCCGTGCTACCTCTGTGGCGCTGTTAAGAAGATTCTGAGAAAGAATCCCGCCCGACCTTGAAATTTGCAAAATTTTAAAAATTGGTTACAAAATTACATGCATAACTAAATATTAAAAAATATTTACAAAAATATTTACAAAAAATATTTACAAAAATATTGACAAAAATATTTACAAAAATATTTACAAAAACAGTTCAAACTATTTACAATTGAACAACATAAACTGAACACATACATTGCATTACAAATTTGCACTATATACAACAATTCTAATTGTTTTTAACTGGTAAAATACGAATTTTTTAAATAGCTCATGTGAAAACACCTGTTGCAGTTTTTAATTTTACCACATGGATTTTACCATCAGCATCTGGAATTACCTCTAATACCCCAGCAAGGGCTTACTTACAAGGAGGTAACCCATCTTCCATCACTAAAACTAAAGTTCCGATTTCAACATTATTTTTGTAAAACTGCCATTTATGTCTTTGTTGTAACTGATTCAAGTAATCACGTTGCCAGAGCTGCCAAATAGTTTGAACATGTTTTTTCATCTGTCGCCAAAGAGATAATTTATTATCTGCTAAACTAAAAACCTGGGGTTCAGGTATCATAGTCATTGGTCGCTCGATTAAGAAATGTGCTGTAGTGAACACTTCAAATTCATTTATGTCTGACGATAAAGGAACTAAAAGTTGGGAGTTTAAAATATCGTCTACCTGAATGATTATTGTTTCATATTCCTCCAATGTTAGTTTGTTGTTGCGTACGGTTCTTTGAAGGTCATGTTTAAAGGATTTACTCCCGCTTCCCACAAACAGCCAAAATGGGGAGAACGGGGTGGAATGAATTTCTAGTTAAAAAATTCAGAAGAATAAAAGTCTGCTAATTTTTAATCTGGCTTTTAAATTAAATTTTGTAACGAATTGGCCCCCTTGAAATTTGTAGCATTATCACACATAATTGTAGCTACTTTAACCCTACGGGCTCACAACCTCTTTAGAGCTGCAATGAAGTCCTCTGAAGTGAGATCACTTACTGTCTCTAAGTGAACTAACTCTGTAAGTAGCTAGACAAACAATCGGTACGTATATCTTATGAAAAATGCCCTTTTGTTCGTTGCGAAATTTTATTTGAAACGGATCGCAGAAGTCTGTTCCCGAATTTAGAGATGGAGGATTCGGATTTACACTCTCAGATGGAAGACTACCCATCAGTTGATCAACTACCTTAGGTTTATTTTTAAAGCAATCATGGACTACTTTATGACCTATTCCTTTTCCATTAATAGGCCAATATCGCAAATGAATTTGATGCAACAATCCTTGTGTACCAATGTGCAGATAAATCTTATAGTAATATTGAAATATTAACTTTGTTAATTTATGACTTCTTGGTAATATTATTTGGTGTTTAGATTGAAAGGGCAAACCTGAGTTTTTTAGTTTACAGCCAACTCTCATAATGGAGTCTTCATCTAAGGAATGATCAAATGATCTTACCTTTCTTGCTGGAGAAACATTAAGACCCTTTTTTAAGGCAGCAATTTCGACACAACACTCACTAGATTGAAATGCTCTTTCGAATGGCATTAAAATTGTCCCAAAATTCCGACATGGGGGGGCTAACTTTATGGTTTAGGTGCACCTTTAGGGGTGATTTTGGGGCACTTCAGGTGTTGATCAAACGCCAAAAATGGTTGATCAAATCTGATCTAACGATGCTCTTTCGAATGATGTATCGTTCATGTTTATACGGTAATTTAAAATAATCCATTAAGTTTGTCCCACCCCTTCAGTTTTTTTATAAATATCTTTTTTTATTAATTGATTAAACGATTTAATATGTTGATCAAATATGATCTAACGATGATCAAACGAATGGCATATTTCCGAATATCAGTTTCCGTCATGGGGGGGAGGCTAACTTTAATAGGGTCCCTTCCCTCTCTCCTGCCTTGTTTCAAATGTATACGTCTGCATTGTTTAGCAAAACATATTCATTGCCCGAACACGTCAAGATCGGCTCCACTTGACTCACGGTAATGGCTTTCGGTTCAACAGTTGGGCATTCCGTTAAATCATCCATTTTCGGTTTTTCATTGTGTGACCGATGCAAGAGTGAATTGTGAGACTTGTTACAGTCTTTTACTTGGCATTTAAATTTTGATATACATTTGCCCGAATAATAATTAAGACAGTTTATACATAAATCATTACTCTTCACAGCGTCATTTCTTTCACAAACACTTACATTTTGAAATATGATACATTCGAATACAAGAATCAAACCTTTACACAACACACATGGCTTAGCATGAAATTTGGCTGTATTCACTACAAACACTTTCGGTTTAACCGGAAAATTAATAGACATATTTATCCCTTTATTAGCATTTGGAGTACGGCTAATGCTTTCCAGCATTGCACTTCGTTTTCTATAAACGTTATTAGTGAATCAAATTGAGATACATCAGATGTTTTTAAGGGAAATTCAAACTGTTTTCTGCTTTCCTTATCTAGTTTTTGAAGGATAATGTTAACTAATAAAATATCCAATAACTTGTTTTCATCTTAATCTAACACCTGCAAGGCTCTTACATTTTTCTTAACATAATCCACCAAAGAACGAAGTTCCTTTGCAGACTCATGGTGGATTTTTTCATAATTTAATATAGCTAAAATATGAAAATCAACAATTAATCTTTGATTCTCGAAACATTCTTCTATCAAAACTATCATCTGACGATTCTAATAAATTTGCTTCTGATTTTAATGATGCTCGGAGATAATACAATCTTTAAGAGTCATTTAATTGGGTAGTTTTGATTATTAAATTAGTAAATTGGGTCGTATTGAAATTTGCCCAATCCGTTTAAGCTCCAGAGAAAACTGGAAGTGGAATTTCAGGTAACCGTATATTAAAATCAATTATGCTTGTGGCGTCATTAAATTGATTTTGTGTGTTTATGGCATTTTTTAACAAGTCAAGCAAGAGGCGTATGCTTACCTCTGATTTTTCGAAGCGATCAATCGAAAGGTCTATGTCCGAGTCCACCTCTTGAAGCTCTTCACTATCTATTATTTCATAGTACTGCATTCATTCTCAGTTCTTCCAGTCTTTACTGATATTGTCATATTTACTTTAGCTTAACTTCAAGTTCTGTAGTGGTGGTATCCTTTCTTTTACCTTTTTCGGCAATGAAGTTCTCTAGCTTTGTTACATTACCTTTGATGCTTCTCTTACATCTGTTTAGCATTTCTTTGCTACACGAAGTATCCATTTTTAATTCTTCCTTTTCATCCATAGTTCGCTCCGTGCGTAAGAACCGAATGTCTAGTTGTGGACTGTAGGAATAGTAGATCTAAATTGTTTCAAATTTCAACCTTTAATCATCTCGCTTAGCTGGAGAGCGCTCAACATACAAGTTGCGTCCCGCTTAATCGGGGAGCGGTGTTATACTGTGTCGGTCACATTTTGGCTGTGCCACCTCTGTGGCGCTGTTAACAAGATTCCATGACGAAACAATTCCAAACAAGAGAATATTTTTTTTTCATGCAACTCGAGAATATCAAAAATTTTTGTGTCTAAATCAGCGTTTCATAACCTTTTTTTGCTCACCACTTAATTGTACATCTGCTTCATTGCACTACATTGTAAAAATGATTGTATTTCATGAAATTTGTAATTGCGAGTGTATTTATATATTTGCTTAATACATTTTACAGAGTGACACATCACATAATGAGACAAATTACATTGAAACGCGCCTAAACGTCATTCCAGATTATAAATTCACTGTAACATATATTTATATATGCGTTTGCTGGAAGTTTCATATATATATATATATATATATATATATATATATATATATATATATATATATATATATATGGGATTTTAGTGCAGCGCATTCTCACAAGGTCGCGCCCTCATCACTGAGTGGGGTAAGTAAGGAACGACAGAGGGACATTCGAGTCGGAGTCGTGGAGAAGGAGTGACCAAATCGAGTGAAGGACCCGCGGCACTTGAGCTCCCTCAATTTATTAAACACCGAGTAGGGTGTATTTTTCTATGTTAAACACCGAGTAGGGTGTCTTGCCTATGTTAAGCTTCGAGTAGGAAGTCTTGTCTAACCGCGTCGTCACTGTGATTTAACTATTTGTCTTTGTGCTTAATTGTTTTCTGTGTTGTTAAGTCAGTAAATGTTTGTTATTGTTAATTTAGTCTGTCATCGAATTTGTCTAACGACACCCCTAGACACCGAACCCTACATATATATATATCTACTATTTTGTCATATTTCGTTTACTAATCGTTTTAATAAAATTGGAAAATTAGAAAAACCAATTAATTTAACTTTACTGTATAATATTATTGATTAAAATATTTTTCATACATTATAGAAAAAAAATGGTTCTATGTTATTTTTTAAAATTTATTTATTTTTATTTTTTATGCCCACCATTATTGATTACTTTTCGCTTACCACAGATGATGAGACGCTAGTCTAAATATTAAAGTGGTGATTGCTTATACTGTATTTTAAATAAGCCACTAAGCATACCATAGTTTTTATAATATTACTGTTTAAAGTATTTATATACACTGAAGAGCCCCAAAAACTGATACACCTGCCTAATATCGTATAAGGCCCCCGCGAGCACTTAAAAGAGCCGCAAAACGAAGCGCCATGGACTTGACTAATATCTGAATAGTTCTGGAGGTAACTGACACCATGAGGTCTGCAGGGATGTCCATAAATTCCCAACATTACTAGGTGGTGAAGATCTCTTCTGAACAGCATGTTACAAGGCATCCAAAATAGGCTCATTAATGTACATGTCTGGTGATTTTGGTGACCAGCAGAAGTGTTTAAAGTCAGAAGAATGTTCCTGGAGACATTCTATAGCAATTGTGGGCGAGTGAAGCGTCGCATTGTCCTGCTGTAATTTCCCAAGTCCTTCGGAATGTTCAACGGACATGAATAGATCAGGTGATAAGACAGGTTGCTTACGTACGTGTTATCTGTCAGAGTCGTATCTAGACGTTTCAGCGGTTCCAGATCACTCCAAATTCACTCGTCCCATACCATCACAGAGCTTCCAGAAGTCCCCTGCTGACATGCAGTGTCCATGTATTCATGAGATTGTCTCCATATCCGTACACGTCCATCCGCTAGGTACCATTTGAAACGAGACTCTTCAGACCAGGCAACGCGTTTCCAATCATCAACAGAACAATGTCGGTGTTGACGCGTGAAGGGGAAGCGTAAAGCTTTGTGTCCTGCATTTATCAAGGGTACAGGACTGGACCTTCGGTTCCGAAAGCCCATATCGATGTTGTTTCGTTAAATGTTTTGTACTCTGGCGCTTGTTGATGTTCCAGCTTTGAAATCTGCAGCAATTTGCGGAAGGGTTGCCCTTCTGTCACGTTTAATGATTCTCCCCATTCGTCGTTGCTCCCGTTCTTGCCCGATCTTTCTCTGGCCGTAGCGATATCGGATATTCGATGATTTACCGTATTCTCGATATGCACGGTACGCTCGTGAAATGATCGTACGAGAAAATCCAAATTTCGTTGCTACCTCGGAGATGCTTTGTCCCATCTCTCGTGCGCTGACTTTAACACTACGTTCAATTTCACTTAAATCTTGATAACCTACCATTGTAGCAGTAGTAACAGATCTAACAACTGTGCCAGACACTTGTCTTATATAGGCGTTGCCGACCGTAACGCATGCCTATACTAGTTTTTTTTTTGGCTCTTCAGTCTATTACAGATATAAAATATATTATAAATACTTTCCACGTTATTTGTAGTCACCTAATTTTCAATGTTTTCGGGTATCAGAAAGTAAGTTATTATATTCATTATAAACAGATTTTAAAGAGCGTTCTTTTATAAAACTATTTTCACTTATTTTATACTTTTTACTCTTTAAAGAATTGTGGTTCAATCATTGTGAATATATTTTGAATCATCGTACACAGCCATCATATTACAGTAAATCATTGAAATTTTTCCATAAGTTTTAAAAATACAAAATACTATGAAATCATTTTCAACAACAACAACAGAATTAATGTTTCGCTTTGTTAACCTTAAATGTTTTAGTGCTTAACATTAAGTACTTAATAAAATATTTGTATGTTTGAAGTATTTGATAGATGGGATTATTCTGACATTCATGGAGAGGAGGTGCATTGTTTTACATCTTGATACATTTCGCTTTATAAGTACAATTATATATACTTACATTTTATGTATTTATAT
>CM063498.1:131765351-131800321 GCA_032207245.1 Pardosa pseudoannulata
AGGATAGTATATCGTGATTAGTGTTCAAAAGGTTTCTCAAAACTGTCGAAGTGTTTTCAGAATTTTCTTCAGTAATTATTCCATTCTTCCTCCACATCATTTCTAAAACAGAAGAATTGGTTTTGAATTTTCTAAGATTCATTCCTGCATCCTTTAGAATTATTTATTTATTTAATTAATTATTTATTTCTCTAGCTTCAGAGGACAAATTAAAGTCTTCGTTATCCGAACTCGCTCCATGATGCAAACCATCAACCTATAACGATGAGTTCAGCATCTCGTAGCACGCAGGGTTACTTTCTAAATATTTCTTTATGTGAAATTTTATCGTTGCAGCTAATATGAAGGGAGAAGAATTGACCCCGAATGGTAAACGATTCATGTGCATAGTTTTAAATGAAACAGGATCATTATTTCGGATCCAAAGAAATTTTAATCTTCTTCTTAATCTAATTTAATCTTATGATCTTCTTCGGCAAGACTAATCATTAAGAAGGTCATTTCAATATCAGCCGAAAATGCGATTTCATGTTTTCGAAATTTTAAGATTACATCTAATAATTTAGGATTTCAATTGGGGCCAGGCAATAACAATTCATTTAGTGATTTTGAATTTTTTCCTTTGGATGAAGCATCAAAGACTATTCTTACGAGCGTAGTAGTTTTATCTGGTCGGATAACGGCTCTATGAGGCATGAAATATCCGGAATCGAAATTTCCGTTTTTAGTCTCCTCAACAATTCCACCCCCTTCTTGTTCTTTAATCTTATTCTGGAATTCCTGACAAATTTCCCTGTCTTTACTTAATTTATAATTTAAAATATCAAAGCGTCTTTTAGCTGTTGCGCAATTACTGTCTAGTTCTAATTTATCATCTTTGAATTTAAAGTTTCGTTTTATATATTCCACCAACAAATTTTAAATTATTCTCAAAATACTGTAAGGTGTCGAAATCTCTTTCAGAAAATTCAGTAATTCCGAGTGAGTCTAGTTTTCAAAAATAACTCACATCGAAATTTTGTTTCTGTAAGAAAGCAAAAAAGGAATGCAGCTCTGTGCCTTTCTCAGTTGAGTTATTTAATTTACCCTTTAACGCATAACCGACTATTGTTGACACTACATATTGTTCTTTATCTATTTTATGAATGCTTATCGGCTTAGAATGAACTTCATAATACAAATCAGCTCCCAATAAAATGCTGACAGGTGCCTTGACATCAGGAAAATCAGAGACCTGCCAGTGTTTATTCATTCCTAGTTCAAACAATGAGGAATTTTCACATTTTCTAATTTTAAATTTAATTAATAGAAAATAAAAAAAGTAAGCAGGACAGTACATATTTTTCTTTCATTTGGGGGCCTAATTATTATAGCGGACTCCTTCACGTCTCTCAAAAACGATACTTTTTCTCCACCGAGTGTTCACGAAAACACCGACCGCCTATGTTGTTCACATGCTAAAAGGCGACTTTTAAATTAATTTCTGTATAAAAATCCGCATATAATAGAAATTTTTTTATTATGTCTGGCATAAAAAATCATATTATAAATATTGTATTGTGCCGCTCTGTAAAAATACAATTAATTGCAATGAGAAGCGTTACCAAAGATCCACATACACGTAAAATCTGGACAAATGCGATGACAAGGGATGAGAAATTAAACGTCAAATTATCATATAAATCATCTAAGTATTTGTGAAGACCATTTATCGGTAAGTAAATGCTTACTTTTGTTTAAATATTACTAATTTAGAGCAATTAAAGTATATAAAAATACATCTATACCTTTCAAGGGACTGCTGATTAACCAGTCCTATTTAATTTTTAAAACTGCTAATTTTCGAGTATTATCACAGAGTTCAAGTACATTAAATGTTTGATAAAGCATATTAATATCGTAAAACATATAACTATCTAAAGCATATAATTATCTAATAAAGAACTCGGGGGAGGGGAAGATTATGTATTTTCAAGGTATTTTGAATATTTTCTTCAGAGATGCATACTTTCTTATGTGTATCAATTCACAGTGATATTTTTCGATTAAATTGGTGACTAATTTGAAAAAAGTATAATATTTTTAAAATGCGTAACAATGATATTACTTTAAAAACTATATTTAATTTCAGAAACTTATACAATTTTTTAATTTAACATTAATATTAAAGGCAATAAAACTGTACTGCTATTTATAAATGTATAAATAATTAAGTAAAGGCTTTTAAAGATTTTATATTTCTTTTCATCAAATTTAAAATATCTAAGAATTGGTTTGGTTTTGGAGCACTACGGTCTATATTTTGCAACACGAGGGACACGAGGGCTAATAAGACCGGGACCTCCCACAATAAATACCTCCACTAATTTTTATTTAAATATTACATGTGACGAGGTGATTTAGATCTGTTATATAATTGATTCATTCATACAAGAAATAAAATGTTCGGGATCTAAATCTGACCTCATCACATCTTTGTAAAGAGATAGAGGACCCTAAATTTATATTCAACGGATATTGTTGTCTTGTAGGGTGGTCTCGGGCGGGGTTCAGATCCCAGTCCCAGATTAGAATCCCTTCTCCGTACTTGACATTAAATAAGAATGTACCTTTGTGGAGTATTTATGAGTCCCTAAGGGACAGTGCCCAATTAGAAGGGATAAGGTTTTTCACGTTGGCGGTCTCAAGGCGAGGTTTAAGCAGACCAATGAAATTCGTACAACTATCCCGATTAGACGACAAGAAGGAAGAGGGGACAAGGTTGAAATAAATAAATATGAAAAATCTAAAAATATAAGATGATGGTTCGGAGGTCCCAGAGAAGAGGTTCGGAGGTCCCAAAAGAACGTGTTCGAAAGTCGGGAGTCCAGTCGGGTCCGACGGAAGTTGTTCGTGAGTCCAGAGGAGAAGGTGCTCGATAGTCCAGACTAGGAGAGTCCAACCAAGTCCGACAGGAAGTGTTCCTGCACCAAATAGTACGGCCGCACCCCAAAGGCTCAGGAGGAAGCCCCTGACGAGACCAACGGATGATATATAGATTCCCTCTCCTGATCAGCCATAGATACCCTTCAACCAGAAGTGTTCCGGGCCCAACATTTTAGACCCACAAAGGTACCCCCAAATTTACATACATTTTTGAAATTGAGATTAGGTCCTCTCTCTATTTACAAAATTACTTAAGTATATAAAAAATTGTCAGAACTAATTTAGAAGATGTTGACAAAGCTTATTTTATGAAAATTAGCATCAGTTTTGTATGTAAATAGATGTATATATATTATAATAAATTTACTTTTTTTTAATATTAAGCTAGTTTCGGTTGCTGTCAATTTAGCTGTTAGTTTATTTTCATTTTTATGTCTGTAGTTTCTCAGAACCTGTGGTTAAATTTAGTACAAAAATTCTTAACACAACGCGATTAAAAATAAATCACCACTATACATTTGATCACAGGTTGATACTCAAATATAAACGAATACTACACGACATTACATCTATCTCTATTTATAAAAATTGATGCTACTACAAATGTGTGTATATGATATATATATATATATATATATATATATATATATATTTGACTTGTCTGTGTCTACAAACAGAAGAACTTTGATTAGCATGAATAAAATATTAATACATGTTAAGTAAAATTGGAGAAATATATAAATGATTTTACATACCTTTTGGATTTTAATTCGAACCTATTTCTGCTCCCATAAAATCTGGGTTTTTTTTCCCAAGAACGAAAACATTGACATTATGTCGATTTTGGGAGGTTATTCTACTGTCTTTTGGTAAATCCGGGAAGAAGAAACATTTATAACAAATTGAGATAATTAAGCTATTGAAATCGATAAAATAAACCTTCAGTTTTAAATAAAAATAAATTATGATAGCTTGGAAATTCCAAGTATTTGTAAAATCAAAATCGGAAAATAGTGCTGGCTTAGAAGCAATAATAAAATATTGGGTAACGTGAACGATGACGTCCCAACTAACCACGGAGCGTTTTGATGTCACGTGATTTTCGCTTAACTTTAAAATTCGTTTTTAAAATGATGAACCCAGTTTTTTACATTGTTGGAATTTACGAGTCTGAAATTATCAGAAAAATACTAAGTTGTTCGAATCCCCTACATGTGCAAATTCTTCATTGCTGTATAGAAACAGATTTAACATTCGCTTGAGTTAAGAGATCGGTGGCAATCACTTCCGGTAGAACGAAGAGTTCA
The DNA here is from genome assembly GCA_032207245.1 of Pardosa pseudoannulata. Lineage (NCBI taxonomy): Eukaryota > Metazoa > Arthropoda > Arachnida > Araneae > Lycosidae > Pardosa > Pardosa pseudoannulata. The sequence continues at coordinate 131,769,584 of CM063498.1, forward strand.
GGGTCAAAGCGGCTTTTGAGTCGAACGCTATATATTTCGAATAACTGCACTGATGGGAGTTTCGAACCAAATGAATACAAACTTAATTTTTCCTTACGAATAAGTATAAGTTTCAAATCTGATGCTAGCGAATTAAGAATGAAGCTTCTTTCGCTTCCAGAGTCCAGCAATATTCTTTTAGATTTAGTTTCAGATTCTGCAATAGCGCAACAAGTTTTTAAAATAACACTTTGGTTACTTTCAACCGAATTGCATTGTGATGTGTAACTTTCCGCTTTTGTGTCGGGGTTCCAGTCTTTGGGTTCTTCAGGGGGTTTAGCATTTAAAATTTCAGGAGTTAGGGTTCTATTTCTGCTGTTACAAAATAGTTTAGTGTGCTGAAAACTGTTACAAGTTGTACATGGAGGTATTTTCGCTTTACAATCAGAGATGAGATGTGATTTCAAGTAGCATCTATAACAGCAACCTTGTTTCTTTAGAATTTGTCGTTTTTGTACATCAGGGACGACTTCACAAAAATGGGATTTATGTTCGTTTGACCAACAAAAAAAATGCCTTGCGATTTGGTCATACTATTCAATGTGACGATTTAAAATTGTTTTTTGTACGAAAGTTTCTGTTTGGATTCATGGTAATATTTTTATGTACAGGTTCAGGATTGCTATTACATTTCGAATTTATTATCCTCACGGTTTCCCTAAATTGCACTTCCGTTTTCAAAAACTCAATAAGTTTAGGTATATCAATTTCTTCCTGATTTTTGCGTTGTCTAAAGTCAAACGCAATATCACGAGGGAGTAGTTTTAATAAGATTGGATACAACTAATGACCATAGGAGCCAGAAGCAACTCCCAAAGACTCCAAAGATCTTATTTGAATATCCAGCTAATCAAAAAATTTTCGGAATTATTTAATGTTGGAGGAATTTCACAACGGCTCTAAATTAAGCAATTTATTCATTAATGAGTTAATAACAATATCCTTTCTTCCAGATCTGGATTTTGGTAATTTTACTGTAGAATCGTAATTTTCATTTGTTAACGAAAAACCGCTAACAGTTTTTAACACAGTACCACCGAGAAGTAATTTTAGATAGTTAAACTTATTTATTTTCGATAATTTCGTGTTATTGTGAATTGCGCTTTCGAATTGTTGCCAAAATTCTAGCCAATAACCTGAGTAACTGAAATTTTTTTCTATAGTCAGCTTTGGAAGCTTAACAACATTTGATTCTAACCGTTGAGAATTTCCCAATAAGTCGTTATTCATCGTATCGATATTATTATTAACGAATTAACTTCATTCGAAGCTATTTCTTTATTCGATATTTCATTCAATTTGGCCTTTAACTTTCTTTTCAAAGCAACTATTTTGTTGTTATATTGATCACAACCAAATATTTCGGTTTCGACTCCATCAACAGTCAAATGTTTTCCAATTTCTCTATCAATATTCTTTAATTCATTTGATTTTAACTCTAACTGATCATACAAGGTTTCAATATCAGTTCTATCAATATCTTCTAATTTAGCAGTAATATAATTCAATAGTCTAGTTGTTAAATTCCTCAGAACGGAGCACTTCTTTTTTACTACTTCTATGTTTTCCGTCATTCTTGTAGTAAATTATAAACTTCAATAAAATGTCAAAGAATATTTAAATATATCTCGCCTGATTAATCTAAAGGAGTTCCCGGGTTTCGGCACAAAAAATATGATGGACGCCGATCTAAATCCAAACTGAAATCCAAAGCGAAAATATGTCGAAATCAACAGTAGAGTTCGGGTAATTCAAAGTTCAAGTATCCAGAATGGGAGAGCAAACAAAGCACTTATTTATTACATTTAAATTCAATATTGAGAGCAGCAGATGGGCTCATAATCAGGTGAGGGACACATCCGAAGAACAACACGCCAACTACAAGCCGCGAAAAAACTTTACACACAGACGCGCAAAAGCGCCCTCAGGAGGTTGGTCCACACACACACACACACACACACACACACACACACACACATATATATATATATATATATATATATATATATATATATATATATATATATATATATACACACATGCATCTAGGTTATTATCTGCTTTCCTGACGACTTATATGGCTGTTCCCAGTTAACTCCGATTAAAAAAAAAATTCAAAATTTGTAAACATTTATGTGCGCTTAGTATACTTAGTCGTGACCTTCGAGAACCAGGCCCCACAACTATATTGTGACATCACTCAAGTGAGATTTCCCCCGTGTAAACGAACTGAACCAAATCCCAAGAGCAGTATGGAAAATAGGGGGATTTATGTATTTTTATGCTTAAATTTATATTTTAACATAACATTTTAGTAAAGGATTTAATGAAAGAGTAATTAATGATTAAAAAGAATTTCATCGTGCTATTTATAGAAAATTTTAAACAAGCCAAGTATTTATAAATGAACTCAGTATTATTTTCAGCGTAATAAAACATAAAAAATTAAAATGCGAATTTAAAAACTTTTTTAAATTAATACACACTGTAAAATATATAAATTTAACCATACAAATTATTTTGTTAATTCTGTTCTGTTGAATATTTGCTACCAACTGTAGAATTCAGAAGAAAAATTTCAAAAAGAAAATAACAGGACTTTAACACAGGACAGGAATTTAATTTTCAATTGTTTTATTTCAGTTACACACAACAAATCATACAGAAATCCTTTATTCAAATTGTTTTAACATTCTTTAGAGTAAGAAATATTTTGACACACAAAACATTTTATTTACAAAACAACAAATTCATTAAATATTTGTAAAACCAAATTAACATTTTGCCTAGATTTGTAGGGAAAAGTGTCTTAAAGCTTAATTTATATCCAAATTTAATTAATGAATTACATTCTATTTCGTGTAGATCTTTTAGTGTATTTAAACATGCTGTTTTAAAATTGTGTGGTTTGTTTATATTAAAACCTTCATAAAATTCTGGGTAGTAAAAACATTTTTCAATTTTTTTTTTTTTTTTTTTTATGTAGCCAGTTGTTTCTAATGCATTTCAAAAGGTGAACACTATCAACAAGATAAAATAGTGGCCTTTGCTGTCTGGAGGGTGGGGATACGCAAACTAAAATTTTGCTAGAGAAGTAACATTTGACATTGCTTTTCGATTAATAGAATTGTTATCTGTAATGAAGCATGAAACTTTAAGGCTTATTTCTTCTAAACCTATAATTATTTTTTTGAGGAACAAATTCAACTCATCAGCTGACAAAGATTTAACAGGTAAGATATGTACAACGTCCTTTAATTTTGATAGAACACTTTTAATCATAAAAACATGAGCACTTGAAGCACAAAAATTAGTATTATAGCTTATACCTACAATGCTATCTCCTTTATTTATATTCAACATATTCTTTTAAATGGTTCTCATGTAACATTAATATTACAAATTTATCACAATTTTCTATGAGTGAAATTCTTTTTCTGATATAATGCAAAAAAAATAAGGTTAAATTGCTCTTTGGATGGATTTAAATTAAAAGATGAAGACAGATGTTAAATGGTATTTTGGTGAGAAATATTTATATTTGATTTTCTTATAAATCGATATGCCTGTGGAGCAATAGTGTGCAGTAAAGTTGAAAGAATTAAAGTTTCGGATGAGTATCTAAATGCATGTTTATTCTCACAAAGAAAGGAAATCTGCTCAACCAAAAATTTAATCATATCACTGTTAATTCTTTCGATACCTTCTAAAGAGTGTAAAGCATTTATATGATACTACAAATAAAAGGATTTCCTACATTTTTATCAATTAACTTACTCAATGCATTAAGAATATGAGTTAACTCGTTTATATTATTAACAGGGAAAGGAAAAGAAAATTTGTCTAACTTACTTAGTTCCAGATCTCCATTAAAAATCGTAATTTCCAGTTTATCATTAATAACAGCTGAATATTGAATTTTGGGTGCAGGATGAGAAGTCACACAAATTATCATTACCGATGATTCACATTCAATAACTGTCCAATTTTTATCTAAACTTTTGGAGCATTCCATGAGTTCTTTAATCGAAGTAAAAGTTCTTGATTTATCATACTCTTTTAGATTCGCAACTATCTTTAACAGCTCTGTATTAATTCCTCTTAAATTTTTGCCCTTTTATCATTTCTGCTTTCTCTAGCTAATTTATTACAAGAATGATACGATGGTAGATTAGGAAACTGAGAAGGAACAGCACCAGGAGGCAGTCTATAAAAAGAAAGATTTACATTTAAGTACACTTCAAAAAATGGGATATAAAAACCATATTATAATATATTAGTTCCTTAAAAAGAAATCTATGAATTTATGAAACAATAAATAAAAAATCTGGTAAAATTATTGATTTATCCAGATAGTAAAATATTCTAGATAATACATTGTTTAAAATCACAGTCTCCAGTTTTCATAACCTAAATTACAAAGGATAAAGGATCTGTGTGAACTTTCAAAACATATGGCACAATAATACTTAAAGTATAGTTAAAATATAATATATTTTATTTACTTTCTAATTATCAAGGGAGCTTCTATCACATGTCCAGTTTTTTCATCGACACTTTTAGCAGAAGTCAGAAAATTGGAATCTGTGAAGTGTAGCTCACAAACCTAACAGAAAGAAAAATTAATTGATTATATGCATGTAATATATTGCATACTTGTTAATAACTTAATATAAAATATTATATCAGGTATGAAAACTAGTTATAGGCTTAAAAATACTGATTTTAATGACCAAAATTGAAAAAATGAGGACCAAAATACTAACTGATTTTTAAAACTACTGACCAAATTCAGTACAGTAATTGACAAATAAAAAGTTAAATTTTCGCACAACTAATGTGAAGTTTGTGATATGGTCAAGACTAGCGATGTAAAAAACCCGGAATTTAGAAGAGGTGGGAACAAACCCGGAATTTTGGGAAGAAATCATTTTAACAATGTTTACAGTTATTTTTTCAACAGTGGCTATTTAAGAACTAGCATATTATATCTCAGAGATTTTTTTTACTTTTGGCAATATATATATATATATATATATATATATATATATATATATATATATATATTCAAGATATAGTAGCAATGAGCATTTAAATGATTTTATAGTAATACTTATGTAATTAATTACCCTGTTAGTCTTATCAAATACGTAATTGGTTGCTTCACTTTTAATTGCTAATATAATAATTATATACATTATTTTTTATCATTATTTATTATGTAAATTGTTATATGCTAAACATCTTTAAATTTAAAATAACATTTTATTATTTTTTTTGTAATGCATATATCATTTAAAGGTAAATATTATTAAAGGTTTAATCAAACGATACTGTTGCATTTTGTGTTCAATTCCTACACACACACATTATATATATATATATATATATATATATATATATATATATATATATATATATTATCCAAGAAAAATAATGATTTATGGTTTTGTGACTCTACATATTATTGCCTATTATTTATGTAAAAATAAAAATATTGGATATTTCTCAAAGGAAAAATATATTCATACTTTCATGCTAAACATGATACCTTGCTAAATATAGTTAGTTAATCCCAATTATTCAATTTTTTTTCATAGCATATAATAGTTAAATTTTGTAAAAATATCAACTTTTGAGGTCTACAACAAAGACAGAACAAAATGGTGGTTTTCATTGTGTCATAGGAATTAGCGACTTCAAAATTCCCCTTTTTTGAAATTTTCAAAATTCCCTTCCCAAAAAATCCAGTTTTTTCTCGTTTTTAAACCGGGTTTTTTTAACTGCTCACAACTCTAGTCAAGACTGATAAAACCAAAATATATTTGGAAAGGGATGGGGGGATCAAAACATGCAAGAAACTAATTTTTAATCAAACAATGACTTTACTGGCTAAATTCTAAAAACTGCCTAATACTGACCTATCTGAAAAAATACTGACGATTTTTAGCTCTGATATATGTAAATAACTTATGCAAATACTACTTAATATAGAGAAACATATTCTAATATTAGCTTAATGTAAAATACCAACTTATGTTTTGGTTTGGTTTTGCTCAGGAGGGCTAACTTATGTTAATATTAATTTAGGGTTATTACAAACATACACAATTATAAAGATACGAATAAAACTTTCAACAGTAAATGGACAAAGTTTTGAAGTAAAATAATAATAAATTAACTTACTCTGCTAAATTTTGAAGGGGTAAAATCATCTCGAGTAATACACAAGTTTTTTTTTTATTATTCATGTGCTAGAAAAAAAATAAAGAATGTTAACCTTCTAAGCGGTTTGCACGTTCAATTCTGCCAAACCGATGATGTCTTCAAAGCGGTTTTCACGTACAATTTTCGACCTCCAAAAACGCTCCGAAAGTGGATATTACGTATATTTCTGCCAGTACTTCCCTCCGTGGTCTTTTGCAGTAGGAGGGTCCAGTCGATTGTTTGGGAACTGCAATTCTCTTTGACTGACACTTAGTGAGGGGCCCCTCAGGCACACAGACGCTGATAGCTTCTCATGGCTTTGTAAACCTCTATTTCGAAGTATTTCGTTTCGGTAACTGATGTATTACTAATTGCACCACTTAAATATCTTGGATGACTTTTCGAAAAAAATATAACTAAGTCTCTCAAAGAATATTTTTATCTGTACTTTTAGAATCCATATTTTCTTATGCGATGATCTTCGAGACTTGAAGAGCTTTATGTGTATTTAAAATTAACAATAATTTTTAAAACGTTGGCTGTTAATTTTGATGAGGGACGCATAAAATACTCATATTAATGTATAAAATTCTAATTTTCTCTTCTTTTTATGAAAATAAACATTTGTTATTATAAATCTTTACAACTTTTATTCAAACTAGTTGAAAATAAAACATTTTTACTCAACTTTGGGCTGTTTGTTGTTGTTAGACATAAATTTGTATTAGTAAGTTTGGTACATATTTTGCACCGAATTTGTATGTATTCAGTATATATATATATATATATATATATATATATAAGAATTATTGAAATTAAAGCCTAATATAAAAATATTTATTTACCGAATTTCTCTTTCATCTTAACACAAGTGAAGGTTGAATGGTTATTTTTGAATTGCTATAGCCTTTCTTTTATTTTGAATAGAGATATTTTTTCCTTTATCTTTTATATCCATGTAAGCAGCGGGATTCGGACCCTCACATATCAGTACCGAAAGACAACTGACTGCTATAGTGTAGTGCCTAGCATACCTTATGTTGCAGCGGAGAATATGTGGAAAGTCGATGTATGCGATTTTTCAGGGGAGGGGATGAAAAACTCCCTACAATTATATATAACATTATCCTGCGAATTATTGATTGGTTTGGTTTTTGAGCTCTACGGTCTACTTTTTGCAACACGAGGGCTAATGAAACCGCGACCTACTGCTTAAAGCCGATTCCGAACGGCTACGGAAATCCATGCCATAGTGGGATTCGAACCCACGGGCTCCGGTTCTGAAAGGCCAGCACCCTAAACGACCATCGTTCACGAATTATTGATATATTTCATATTCTCTGATTATTCAACTATATAACTCACATTAATTTTAAATTTGTTCTTCTATGGAAGATTTTTATTGCTGTAATCATTATTCTATCAACAAATTTTGTATGTGAAGAACAAATACAAGCAGACAAAACCCTTTTATCGGGGCCAAAGTATGCTCCAATTCTTAATTACGTGAAACCAATTCTCAGATTACCCATTCAGTTAGCCTGTTTCTTGATAATTGTTTTAAAAGTTTGGCATTAGACAAAATCTATAAATAAATTTAAGTAAATTTTTATTTATATTTTTAGGATATTTAATAATATAATTATGGCGAAAAATTGTATACAAAAGCAGATAATTGTCAGCTTTTTTGTGGCCATTTGATAAAGTCTTTAAAATCTCCTGATGCATTCTATGATTTTATATAAATAATTAAATGTAACCATCTGTTCAACTTTAAGAGTTAATATAACGAATTAACTCATAATATTAAAAGTTTTCTTTAATATTAGTTGGATATAATTGAAGACTTCTAGAATATATTTATTTTAAGTTTGAAACATATTTATTTTTAGTAACCGTAAGGTTTATCTAACCTTAAAATTTTAAATAAAAAATAGAGTTGAGTATGTAGCACAGAAAACTATTTCTATTTTTAGCATTTACTTTAATTTATTTAATAATAGTTATACAAGTATAAATGTACCAGAATATTTACTTCCGAAATTAACATTGTATAATTACTCTACAGTACTATTAAGTGCCTTCGGCTTGATAAACATTTATAGTAAACCTCTTAGAATCCTTATAACTGAACGTGAAATAAAATATACTGATTGCATCAATATGAATAAATTATCGCTTTTCTAGTTACTTTCACTAGTTTAAAAAAATCTATGGTATAAATATTTTATTTATATTTTAACTGCATTTATTAGAATTTTTTACTTTGCGATTTAGTTTAGTTTGGAGGGCTACGGTTTACTGTTTTGCTACACGAGAACTATTAATATCAGAACCTATTACCTTCCTAACAGCTACATACATCCCTGTCAGCAGTGGGATCTGAACCTACGAGTTGTGGCACCGATGAACAGCGCCCTACTCATCGGCCATCATTCGGTCGTTGTGATTTAAAGATGTATATTTAGAAATTTGGCAATAGTTATTCGAAATTTTTTGTAAATCATTAAGGCAAGCATATATATAATACAGAGGGAAAAAATTTTAACTTCTTCAATTCCTTTCCAAATTTTGAATTTTCTTCGATTATACTTGTTTTATAAGTTATAATTTAATATTATGTATAGTTTATTTCTTTTCAATGTTTATTTTACTAATAAATTCCTTGTGTATACACCTCATGACACGTTTTCAAAACTTTAAAATTGTTCATTCTTTTTTTTTTTTGTTCTTGTAAAACTATCTTTGAGTTATGATACTCATTGGGGGTATACATGCATACCAAAACATGTAGTTTTACTGGAGTATCATTCACAAATAACAATATCGTTCCCCTTGGTTCAACTTTGAAAATAATTTCTGACTACGGCCCTGCCCACAACTCATTCTCTCTTTAATATATCTTCCTATTTCCCCATATCTGCAGAGAGATTGTTTTCAACAACGAAAAGAATTAAAACATATTTCCAAAACAAAACTGGAGGTGCTCAATTTTAACTAGCCTTGCTTTGTTAATTGTTCATTGAAGACAAGACAGTTTGTAATGAAAGGAAAGGACAAACATATTAATTTACAGCATTATACAATTAAAAAACTGCATTATGGTTTAATATAAATAGGAAGATAAATACAATTTTGAGTGTAAATATTGCTATCTGAAAAATTTGAATAGAAAATAGGGGTGATTTCAATAATAAGTAATAATTCTATTTTCTGTTAAAACATTTCTTCAAGTGTAATCAGTAAATTTTCTATTTACATCTTTTATGTAACATGAATATTGATTGTATCATATGTTTAGTAAATAAAGTAGTTTACAGTCACTTTCACTTTTTAATTAGATAATATGATCATCATTATTATATACATTTGTATACACGCACATACACATTCCTTTGTCAATACAAGTATTAATACATACATGTATTTGTAATAAAAAAATCAAAATACTATTTTCATAATGGGAACTTTATTTTCACCGTCTCCGAAAATTTCCTCTAAATCGGTGATTGGTTTTTTCTCTACAAATATGGATTTTCTGCCTTTCTTTAATCGAAACTCAAAAGTCATAATGAAGTGGAGTTGGACATTTTAAGAGAAAAAAAGTCTTATGTATCCGGATTATAATGCTTCCAAATGGTCAACTTCACTATTAAAGCTATATGAGAATGATAAATCCAGGAGACAAGATATATATAACTTGATAATGAAAAATGAGAACAAAGCAAAACAAATTAACTCAAAACTAAATTCACACACAGAAACAAATAATATGCATGTGTTTATACATATGCTTCTTTCTGTTTATTCTCTATATTTTCAAATAAAAATGGGTTCAAATTTTGATCACATAATAGCTACAATGCTTCAGAATTTTCTTAAATTACCTGCAATTATTCACACTTATTATATGATAGTAAGGTAGATTTTCTCAGTAAGATCCAGTTCTTTGAAATTATTACCCATTAAATTATGTGCTTCCGTTAATTATGCCAACGTCCTTATGAAAATTAACCTGTTTATAATCATTTTTCTGGGTAATATAGATACATTTTAAATGTTGCTTCAATTTATATTTGTACCAATATATACTTTTTTACTTGGTCTAATCTTTAGTTTTAGAAAATGCAACCCTTCGAAATCTCATCAGACAGATTGTTTGTATTATTCATCTTATTAAAATTAACTTGTTTATAATCCTTTTTCTGTATATTATGGTTTCATTTTAATTGTTGCTTTAAATTTATATTTGTGCCATTATATACTTTTATAATTGGTCTAATCTTTGGTTTTAGAAAATGCAACTCATCGAATTGTGATAGTCTTACCAGATAGATTGCTTGTATTATTGACCTTATGAACACTAACTTGTATGAACATGGTGAGATTGAGAATTCAACTAATATTTCAGTAATTTCTCATAATAAAACTAATTTTTGCACTCCTGGAAAGGTTTCTAAAAATGTAGATTATGCTTTAGTTTCAAAGGACATTGTGTTATGGCGAGATGAAACCGATGATGAATTTCGCGAATATTTCACCGTAAATAACTCTTGGCAGAACATGGAAAAAGTTTTCTCATCAAAATGTATGATAAGAGACAAAAATGGTTCTCTAAATTAGAGAAGTTTTTATAGAAGGGAGAAAAATAATGAACTTGTGAAACGAGAATGGCTTGTGTTCTCACCTTCAGTGAATTCAGTGTTTTGTTATGTTTGCAAATTAATCTGTACCAGCAATCAATTATTATGGAAGGGTGGTTTTTCATATTGGAAAAACATTAGAGAGAGAGAGACTTCAAGAGCATGAAAATTCCTCAGTTCACAGAAATTCAGTTCTTAGTTTATCAAAACGTTTTTCATTAGCAACTCGAATTGATTACAAATTTGTTTAGGAATATAAAGCTGAATGTTTATATTGGAGAAAGGTTTTAAGCAGAGTTGTGGATTGTGTTAAATTTCTTTCGCAATGTGGTGTTGCATGTTTTGGAGGGGATGAAAAACTCTAATCTCAACATAATGGAAACATTTTAGGTTGTATAGAACTTCTTAGTCCATTTGATCCATTTTTATCCGATCGTTTATCAAAATATGGAAATCCAGGTACTGGAAATGTTAATTATTTGTCCTCTACAACAGTTTCAGAAGTAATCGAAATTATGGGACAGAAAGTATTAGATGTTATTGTAGCTGAAGTTAAAAGTATTTTTGCTTAATACTCGATTCAATTCCAGATATAACTCATAATGACCAATTAGCAGTTGTACTGAGATATGTAAATGAGTCTAGAATACCTGTTGAAAGATTTATAAAATTTCTGCATATTCATAGTCATCACTCTAGCCATTTAAGAAATGATGTTACTTCTTTATTGAAAGAACTTGGTATAGATTGTTACACCAAATGCTGTGCTTCAAGCAAATGAATTTGGCCAGTTTCTGGCGACGAGTGTGTGTTCGACGCCAAAGTTTGTCAGTACTGTAAAAGTTTTTGATCTATGTAGTCGCCTTACGGCAAGCAGGTGTTCAGCCCCTGTAATAAAGGAAAAAAGATTTTTAAGTGTTAAGAAGTTTTATTAGATTTCTTTTGAAGTTTACAATCCACTTCATAGTTATCCAACATTTCTGGTCCGTGTCATGTAGCACCATGGATATTCTAAGTTTAAATAAGCAAAGAGGTTCCATCAAAGGAAAAATTAAAAAAATTAGAAGTATTCGAAAAAGAATTTAAGGAACAAGAAGATTCCAACATTCAACTCCAGCATCGGTTAAAAACGTACGCATCTTTAAGAGATAAAATTAAAGAAATTCGAAAAGAGTATTATGGACTACCAGAGAAAACTGATCTGACAAACGGGAATGAGGAGCTTGGGGACTTAGACAGTCTCCTTGACATTTTAGAGGTAAGATTTCAATACTTACTCTCTAATTTAAAATCTGTTAAAGTTGAAGCTATTCCTAAAGGAATCGAAAACGAAAATAAAAATGGCTCCGTTTACTTGCCGGAAATTCCACTCCCCCATTTTAACGGTCTCTATGAAAAATGGAGTACGTTCAAGGATCAATTTGTTAATATAATTTCTAATGAAAAACTTTCTGATTCTCACAGACTGTTCTATTTACGTTCAGCTTTGAAAGGACAAGCAAAACAAATCGAAAGCAGCGATGATACGTTTGATTCATTATTTCAGGCTGTAATTAAAAGATGTGAAAATAATAGAGCCATTACTGATATGCATATGCAAGCAATTATGAATCTGAATAAAACTCAGCACGAGGCATCAAAGGACTTGCGTTGCTTTGTGGACAGTGTAAGAAAAAACTTAAGATCACTAAAATGTTTATAATTTGGGAGAAATGATTTTTCAGATGTAATACTCACTAAAATTTTGTTTCTTAAGCTAGATAAAGAAACTAGAAAATCCTTTGAATCAACCTTAGAGTATTCAGATGTTCCCAAACTTGCTGATTTCCTTGATTTTCTAGAAAAGCGAAGTCTTATTCTTGAAAGTATAAATCGGGATGCCGCGTTAAAATCTCATAAAAATCCAACTTCCCCATTTATAAAATTTAATTCTGTAGTAATTAATACAAATGAAAATACGAAATGTGTGCTATGCAAGGGCAATAACTTTTTAAATAAGTGTGTTTCTTTTTAAAGTATGAATGTTTTTGAGAGATATGAAGTAATTCGAAATCATAGCCTTTGTTTGAATTGTTTGCGTAAATCTCACATGGCTTCGCAATGTAAATCTAAATTTTCGTGCTCCGTTTGTAATAGAAAACATCGTTCTCTTTTACATGAAACAGAGAAAGAATGTGTGTCACGTGGGAACACTTCCCAACAACAAACAGAAAATGAATCTGTTTCAACCGTTTGCGATAACTGAGCAGTTTGGAACGCTGAAACTTACACTTCGTATTTTAAAAATAATTTTATTGAGTTATTAGGATTAATAAAAAATGAATTTCCATAAATATATTATTCTTGTATTTAGGTTATATTAGTTATTGAAAGTCTTTGTAATGGGAAACTCTTTTTAAATTTTAAGATTTTCTCAGCAAATATGTAATATGTCTTTATAAGTAGAATCACTTCAAGTCGTAGGTATGATATGAAAATTTACAATATTAGGAAAATGTTCGTGTTGTGATCATTCTGTAACCAGCAGATACATCTCCTGGTTCAGAAAAAAGTCTCCAGATTAAATAGAATTTCCTTTACTAAAATAACTCATGGTGAGATAAAATCCTAACAAACTTACTACTCAAATTTCACAATATTAACTACTGACTACTCAAACAATTTATGAAATACAATACTAACACAATTCAAATACTACTAGATATTTGAACGTTTAGCCCAAATTCCAAAATTTCAACTTAACACAATAATCATCACTTGAAAACCAAAAACAATAACCAATATGAATTTTCGTAGTACAAATGCACACAATACAAAAATAAATACTTGCAATTTTCTCTTATAATGTGATAACAGTTATCTTAAGTTTAAAACTTATGATAATTAATTAATATATTTAAGCAATGTTCTCAACTCAACAATTGTTCTTATCTTGTTAAACAATTTATATCAAACACAATTATACACAATTTAAAATCTTCAATTTATGCACACTTCAAAATTCCAAATTATATTCAATATAAAAAATTCTGATTTATACACAGTTTAATAATCTTATTTATGAACAATTAAATTCCAAAAAATATTCAATTACAATTATAATTTATACACAATTTTAAAATTCTAATTTATGCACAGTACTATCACTCAAAATATCTTAATTCAACTTTACTCTTAATTCAAAAACTTTAGAACACAACGCAATACAGTTTACTATACTCAAATCTATTCAATTTCCTAGCACCACTATATTCAATGCACTGTAGGTTCAATACAAGAGAACAGAATTGGTTTCTCACGGTTTTTGATAATTTGCTTCATCAGTCTCGAGTCGTCGTATTACACTTGAACATAAGGTCTCACTGTTGGCTCTCAATATGACAGGTTCACACAAGGTCTCACTGTTGACTTTCAATATCTCATGTTCACCAAAAGTTTCACTGTTTCACTAAAACAGATTCAGAATCAGAACGCAAAATTTCTTATCTGATGCTTGGTTGCACAATTTCACCCTCGAAACCCAAGTTCATGCATAAATTACTTCTCCTAGCCTTCATTGTTTACTATCGTAGCGCTGCCACCATTTTTCAATACAACTAGCCTGTAAAGTACTGGAGATTTGGTAGGCGAAGGCGTCAATGAAACAGGCGAGAAAACTGTTTAATCTAGACTAAATATTTTATTCAGGTGAATAAATTATGTACAGCTATGTACAGATTCAGTAGATTTCTAAATATTGTGGGATCTCGTGCTGAGATGACATTCACACAATAAAGACGCGTGGGTACTGGGTACAGTGTGGCTAAGGCTTATAAATCACTGGAATTGTTCGCTAATTAGTGAAGGTAATAAACACTGACACTATCACAGTCGGGCTGACGATTAGTACAGTTGGCTTTCACACCAAGGACTCCTCTCGAGCTCCACACGACAGCTCCAAAAGCAACTCTCAAGAAGAAGCCTCAAGAAGGAAAAAGCCACGTCTTGGCACCGCCACTCTTCATTTATAGCCGCCACAATGACTTCTTCAGTGATCGTCCCGCGGCCCAGGGATTTGATCGTCGCTTTCAAAATTTCGTGTTCTAGTTTGGCTCATCGGTCTCCCGTCTCTAGGTGCAACGAGCAAAATTCTCTTTTCACTGCTTCCTTCTTCTCGGCTCGAGTGGTTCGCGTCACCCTCACTAATTCCGGCGTCAAGAGGCCCTCTAAGCATCCGGTAGTTATTTAAATTCCAGTTTCCAGAACTAGTCTTTTGCGTTCGCTTGTGGATTGCGCCTGCGGAGCTCTGGGCGCTTGTTGGTTGCCTTGCGTGGCGGTGTGGCCCAGTACACGTGATCTGCCCACCACTACTGGGAGAAGCCTGGAGGGACTCAAGGCCTTATGGACCCGGTTTGGTGTTTGATTGGCATGCAATATCCATGGCTTCACGAGCCTGACGCCATAATTTCAGCCTCCCGTCAGCGTTAAGTAGTCGGAATCGAGACTCATCCCTCCATGCCACTCGTTTCCAGCCCTCTATCTTCTAGTCTTTGTGCTCTCTTTCCCAGGCAAAATGTGCAGTTCGATGGCGAGCGTAGAGAAAATGTACTCTCGTAGGTCGACGGCTCTCGAACCCATAGGGTGAACAGAGACTGACACCGTCATTCAACTGGGTGGTAACTTCAGCTAACGTTTGGCTCCGCTGGCTATGTACAATACGCCTGAGCAGTAAATCACCACGCACTCTCATGGCTAACTGTCTTTTGCAGATTGTCCGATCGCTTTTTTTCCACCATTTATTTATTCTTGGTGTACTCTTGACACTGTCGACCATAAAAACTCTAACTGTCTGACGATTTCAGAAATTTAATGGCCCATATGTCACACACCTACTATTTGTCCTCGATCGAAGGCGGATAAATGAGGCAGTTGACACATAATGGCAATTCTAACCACAGGCTCTATATATGCAGTTACTACAGTGCACTCACTTGTGCATAAATTATGTGCAGCACTACACAATTTGCATAGCCCTTGCTATAACAATTTCATGCATTTCAGTGTATATATATATATATATATATATATATATATATATATATATATATATATATATATATATCATGGAATTAAAAGAAAACACCGTAATAAATAAGGTGAATGTTTAATAGAATAAAATAATAAAAAAAAATTTTAGCATTTTCTCATCAAAAATACTTAATTTTAACGTATTTGACATTATTATATTTTAAAATTAAGGAGGATATTATATTTTTATATAGAAGGATATTATATTTTTATATAGAAAAATATTATATTTTTATATAGAAAAATATTATATTTTTATATAGAAAAATATTATATTTTTATTAAATTAAAGAGAAATTTTTTAACATGTCTTTGATTCTGAAAATGTAAACAATTATTTGGTGTTAGACGTTTTATAAACAGCATCATCTTATAATTTACAAGTATTATTTAACTATGCTTTAGTTGATGCACAAAATATATTTGACATTATTTTTACATTAGAATGTTCTTGATGTGTATAAGTAGAAATATTTTTCTTAGAAAATTATATTCCTCAATATATGAATTACAATTTACTTTTTGATTACTTTCATTCAAAAGGTTATTTTCTTAATTTGAAACTAACATTTTTATCACTTTAAATTTAGAATCAAAATTATTTGTAATATCTAGAATTTGTTATTTGAAATCCCTTCTATTATAGTCATTAATTACTTTAAATTGTAGCTAAATAGATATTTCACTGTCTATAGTTTTTTCTATAATATACATAACAATAGAATTTTGAAGGACTAACTAAATGTTTACAGTATCCAGTTAAAAATGTAACAATATGTCAATCATTCTATATATTTGATATCAGTGTATGCACAAAACAGAAAAAAGTATTATTTAGAATAACTTCATGTATATCATCTGTTACACTTGTATGTTAAATTTTTATTTTAAATTTAAGTTAAATCTATAAACTTTAGTTAGATATTATTTGCGTTAAGTATATTAGTTGCTAATTAAATTGAACGCTGAAAAACTTTAATTGAGAATGATGGTAATAAAATCTTTAAGTATTTCACTATGTAGTATTTCTGACAAAAGATGGCGACAGCACTGCATTAAAACTTCTTGCTAGCTGACGGGGTCCACTTCTCTTAACAATATCACGTTTCCTTTCTCTCCTATTGTTATTTGTGAAATGCAAATTTTTAGAATATCTAATATTTTTTGTAATGAGTTTGTTCGAAAGGAAATGCTACACTTTCCAAATTTAAAGTTTAAAACTGTAATAAAAAGAAAAGAAATTTCATTTATGTAATCGATGTTTCGATTTATATTCAGTCCTTTTACTAATTTTCCATTGAAATTTAAATTTATATTTTTCAAACAGCAATAATAATTTTATTTTGTAAAATTTTAACTTGCTAATAATAGAAAATAACTTTATTAAGTTATTAGGATTAATAAAAAATGAACTTCCATAAATATATTATTCTTTTATTTAGGTTATATTGGTTATTGAAAGTCTTTGTAATGGGAAACTCTTTTTAAATTTTAAGATTTTCTCAGCAAATATGTAATATGTCTTTATAAGTAGAATCACTTCAAATCGTATGATATGAAAATTTACAATATTAGGAAAATGTTCGTGTTGTGCTCATTCTGTAACCGGCAGATATATCTTCTGGCTCAGAAAAACGTCTCCAGATTAAATAGAATTTTGTTGCCCAGTTTTAAGTTTTTAGAAAAAGACACAATGACTTCCGTGTTGTAGCAAATATTTGGTCGGTTTTTCAAAAGAAACTGGTTCCTCTAAGTGACGTAAAATTTATTAAAATACACCTTTATACGATTTACAGATTTATAATTCTATTTTTGAAGCCATAAACAACATGCATAAACTTATCGCATCTGTATAGTACATAAGTGTAGAATAATTAAGATTTGGAAATGGAAAGTATTTATTGAATAAATAAATGGAGTCATAAAGAATTGTGTGGGATAAAAGCATCTACGGACACCACCGCACCCCTTGTTTACAAAAGAAATAGGCAGGTGTAAAACTATTTTATACCTTCTGATCTTAAAATGTTCTGAATCGTTAAATTTAAGAAAGCGACAAGGTAACTGTAGGCTTTACACAAGCACAAGTTATTGTAAACTTTAGAGAATTTTTAAGATTTACTGACTCAATTATTTCCATTTAAAGAAATGTATATCATACATGTATAATGGCGCCATCTGTTATTTATAAAAGAAACAAATTATCATAGTGGGAATTTGGACTTTAAGATTTCTTTAGTGAATTTTAATTCCTTCAAAAAGAGAGATATTTTCTATATTTTACTTCAAATATATACAAATATATATATATATATATATATATATATATATATATATATATATATATATATATATATATATATATATATATATATATATATATATATATATATATAAATCTCCAAAATGTAATATTTATAAGTACTATAAAATTTAAAATTTTTTTGCAAATTGTTAAATAAAATAGTAATAAGTGTTTAATGAAATAGAATTTAATCCCCTTGCTTTTTAAAATATTTTTTAATTTTTATACTGGGCGACGTTACAAGAATTGCTGTAATTAATACGGAGAGACAGTATGAGCTTGAAGTTATAGAGCATTGCAATTGAAGTATTTCTTTTTTAAGCTTTTTCATATATATATATTCCTATACATGTATAGATTTTTTTATGTTCTTTCATTTCATAAATATGTGGATTGGTTTTACGTACATTGTACGAGTGCGGAAGTAGTTTTGTGTTATGGAGTAAGATTACCATTCAGCTTTATAAATTAATTGCACTATATTTTTCATTTATTTTATGTGTATTAAATATCTATTGTCATAAAATTGTGTGAATATATATTCCTATAATTCATTTAAATTAATAAAAGAATCCTGTACTATTGTTTATCCTTTAATTAATTGCTCGAATTTACAAGATTTCTGAATGATTAAATAAGAAGTGTACGCTTAATCTATGAGTTAACAATTTGTAAAATATCTATTTATGCTGAACAGCGATATTAAGATTTTAAAGTCAGGAAAATCTTATGTTAGGAGATAGTAATTTTGCACACGTATTTATTTCCTAACTTACAATTACAAAAAAAAAGAACAAGTAACATTTTTAAAATTAACAACGTAAGTAATGCCATTCTCAAAAAAGTGAAATGATAGTTATTACTAGCACGTTTTTCATTGACCGCAACATCCTCTCCACCCTGGTCAACCTCCAGGATTATGACCAGTTTAAGGGGGTCTCTTGATTTGTGCAACACTCCCCACTCTTATGGTACACGCTGTCGGTTTTCCATCACCTCCTTCAGTGATATTAAGAAAGCGTCCTCTCTTCCACATATGCCGAGTTCGTACTTCTTTGTTCAACAAAACATGGTCTCCGAGGGCTATTTTTGCAGTTTTTCTTGCATCCTTCACCTCATGGAAGGAACGTAATTGAAGCAAATATTCTCTCGACCATTTATTCCGAAAGGTTTTAAGTAAATCTTCTTGTTGTCTGAATATTCTCGTGAGTTCTCGTTTTTCTCCCTCTGGGTTTGATGGTATAATAGTAAGCTTTTGACCAATTAAAAAATGCGATGGTGTAAGTGCACTGTCAAGAGAATCACTGCTGTCGTCATTGGTGAGAGGTCTGGAATTCAAAGCGACTTCAACTCCTATTAGCACAGTTGACAGTTGTTCCTCTTTTAACAAGGCTCAGCCCAAAATTTTCCGAAGACATCTTTTGACGGAACCAATAAGCCTTTCCCACCATCCTCCCCACCAAGCTGCTCTTGGCACGATGAACTTCCATTTAATGCCATTATGTGCATAATACTGTGGTGTTTTTCTAATTGTGGCAATTCCGCAAACTGTAATCTTCCACCAATATGTACCATTGAATTTTTGAAAATTGGATTGAATTTTAAGATCTTTGACTTTTTAGGTAGAGGTTTTGGTGTCAGCAATGCTTCATATTCTAAGGGAAATGATTGCCTTTGAACTATTTGTATCCAGTAATTTCTTGCATGATTGAGGTCTTCAGCATCAAGTTCTCCCTGTTTCTTTTCTCGTGATTGACAATTAGTGATAAAACTTAGAATCCATGCGGTAACACGCAATAGTCTAAAGCAGTGATTCTCAACCTGTGGGGCGCGCCCCAATAGGGGGGCGCGAGCACACTAATGGGGGGGCGCGAGCATATCCAAGAGAAAATGTTATTTAAAAAAATTGATTAAGTGACTGAAAGGAAAGAACACACACACACATACAAAACAAAATACATTTCGACATATTTAATAATTAACTTATTAAATTAAAACAACTTACTAAATTAAAAACAAATTTAATAATTATTAGTGACTTCCTTGGGCCTGTCTTTCAGAGCAAAGTTTTTCGAAGGAGGGTTTAATATTAGAAATAGACACTCTCAGTTCTTTTTCTATATTTAGCTGAGATCTATATTTTGTCTTCAAAGAAGCCACCGCAGAAAATCCAGTTTCACAAAGGTAAGATGTTGAAAATGGTAGTAGAATGCGAAATGCCCTTGTTTTTAGTGCAGAAAACTCATCATCCACTCCTGCCCAAAATTCAAAGAGTGATTTATTACTAAATTGTCTTTTGGTTTCGCCGCTTGCCGTGAAGTCTATGAAGGTTTCTTCCTCTTCAATTGAGAGTCCTTCGGGAGTATTTTGAAATGGATCCCTCACCCACTTGTAACTTGATATCAGTTTGTCGTCAGCAAGAAAGTACTTTTTAAAATTCTTTGCTAGCATTGCTAAATGATTTTCAATGGTTGCAAAAACAACTTTTACATGTTGTTCTTCAGCCTTGTAAGTTTTAATACAATCATTCAAATTTGCAAACATTGTTAAGTTTTCTTGCTTTAAATTTCTGCTCCACAATTCCAATTTCCTACAAAAAGCATTAACTTTATCACTCGTATCCAATATATGTGTATTTGCTCCTTGCAGATGAAGATTCAAGTTATTTAATTTCTCGAATATGTCGACCATGTAGCTCAATTTCATCACAAATAAACTATCGCGAAAATTCTCAGCTTCCGGTCTGTTTTCCTCTTCTAGGAAAACGGCGATTTCTTCTTTTAATTCATAAACACGTTGCAAAAATTTCCCTCGTGATAACCATCTTGCCTCGCAATAAAATAGTAACGCTGAATGTACTGCACCCATGTCTTTACAAAGTGCGGAAAAGATTCTTGATTTCAGGGGTCTCATTTTTATATAATTTACTACGGTTACAACCGTAGTTAACACAATATTCAAACCAGGACTCATTTCTTTGGAAGCCAAAGCTTCTCTGTGGATCATGCAATGTGTCCAGACGCACTGTGGCGATTTTTGTTTCACAAGTGCTTGAATACTTTGGAATCTTCCGGACATAGAACGAGCACCATCGGTGCATATTCCGACGCAATTTTTCCATTCTATGTTTGCCTCGTTCATAAAATCATTTAAGATAGCAAATAATGCGAGTGCTGTTGCTTTGAGTTCTATTGGTTTGCAGAAAAGTAATTCTTCTACTACTGACAAATCATCACAAAATCTAACATAGGCAATGAAATGAGCATCTTTATTACTATCTGTTGCCTCATCGAGTTGTATTGAAAACAATTTGTCACGCAACTTCGACAAAAGCTGACACTCTACATCTTCAGCTATATCAGCAATTCGACGGGCAACAGTATCATTTGAAACAGGTATAGACTGCAATTGTTTTGCAAAATTATCTCCAAACATAATTTCTACAATCTCAATTGCGGCTGGCAAAATAAGCTCTTCACCAATGGTGTGAGGCTTTTTACATCTGGCTATTTTATATGAAAGTTTGTAAGAGGCAATTAAAGCTTTTTCATTCACAGACAAAGTTTTTTTAAACAATGATTTTTGCTTTTCATATGATTTTAATTTTAATTCGAAGAATTCTCTGGGTTTGTTTACGTACTCACTATGAAGCGTTTCCAAATGTCGTTTAAGTTTATTAGGTTTCATGCTGTCTGCCGCCAACATTTTTGAGCAAATGATACACAGGGGCCTTTCTTCTTCATTTACTTCAGTACTAGTGAACCCAAAATTTAAGTATTCTTGAGAATATTTTCTTGATTTTATTTTCGGAACCACGCTCGTCTGTGTACTTGTTGATGCTTGTCTATCGTCTAATGCTCGCTTACGCCCGCTTAAAAATTTATCCATGATTCTGCATAAGTCTGCTGCCGTGAATATTTAATACCGTGAATTGCAATTACACGAAAATATATATAACATACACATTAAGAATAGATTCAATAGCGATAAGAAGGATCGACTCGAATGAGATTGTCTGGAATTGAAATTGGCGTCATAGAACTTTCTCCTTCTCCCTATGAGAAAACATTTGTTCACATCTGCGCACGCTCCTAACTTAACTTTTAAGCTGACCAGACAAATCGAAACTTCTCGCGAAACCGTGAGAATGCCCGACATGGCGGGACGCAAGAGCAATAAAAAGGCATATTATTATTGTTTTTTCAATGCTGAGTATCAGTGTTGCAAAATGTCAATAAATTTCCGTATTCTTGGTAATTTGCAAAGTTTAAAATTAAGGTTGTAGTGCAGGTTTAGCGCCATAATGCTCAAAATACATTATTATTGTATACATTTTATTGTACGCGGTGGGGAGGGGGGCGCGATGAAAATTATGATTGAAAATTGGGCCGTGAATACTAAAAGGTTGAGAAACACTGGTCTAAAGTAAGAGCTGTAGTTCTTTGCTTCTGTGATAGGGTGTGAAGTAGGAACATGAAATATCTGGATTTCCTTCTTCTTTTTCAACTCCAAATTGTGTGTGTAATCTTCTTTTATAGAATCTGGCCAAATTTCTCTAGGTTCAGTGATCCAAGTAGGACCATTCCACCAGATGTTAAGATCTGTTAGTGTATATGGTGAAACTCCTCTTGAAAGTTTGTCCGCAGGGTTATCTTTCGCAGGACAATGGTTCCACTGTGAGGGATCAGTATATGAAACAATTTCTGTAATACGAATGCATACGAATGTTTCCATTTGTTTGGATCACTACGTATCCAACCAAGGGTTACTTTGGAGTCACTCCACATTGTTGCATTGGTTAGATATATTCCAGTTTCCGTACAAAAATATTTCAAGAGTCTGGAACCAATAAGAGCAGCCAAAAGTTCTAACCGAGGAAGAGTAATTTTTTTATAGGTGAAAGTCGGCTGCGACTAAAAACCAAAACTTGTGATGAAAATAAAAACTTGTGATGAAATTGCGATGAAGCGAGGGATTCGTTTGGAGGAAATAGCATCAAGCTCATTAATAAAGGACATCATATTTTTTATTTCTTTCTGGAGTACAACTATATCTGATTCTGTTTCTAGACTTGCTACAAAGTCGTTCATGTATAAGTCTTTGTCTAAAAGTGGAGCTGCAGTAGGGAAGTCATTTAGATGACTGTTTGCTAGTTCTCGTGTAGCAGCACACAATAGGAACGGACTACAGGTCAGCCCAAACGGCAAACGTGTGAATCTATATGTAGCTGCATCATCTGTAATCTCAGATGGTGTTGATGAGTCTTTAAGTTTGTACCAAAAACATCTTGTAGCATCTTTGTCCTTTGCATGTAAAACCAACTGCAGAAACGCTTGTTTACCATTACCAGTAATAGCATATTCATGTAGTCGAAATCTTAGAAGACAACCAACAGATTCAGGTAGGAGATTAGGACCAACTTCGAGAGTATCGTTAAGTGATGGATTACCTGGATCATGTGAAGAAGCTTCAAATACAATTCTCCACTTAAAATCCTTTTGTCTTTTCTTTTTTACTGCATGGTGTGGTAAGTAACACACAATGTTTTCAGTTCCTTCTTCAAAGGGGCACATTTCTACATGTCCTTGTTCAATGTAATCCAGCATGCACTTTTCGTATTGTGTTTCCAAATAGTCATTTGATGCTAGCCGTTTTTGTAATGTATAAAATCTTTTTTCAGCCACCAATTTGTTGTCAGGCAAAGGTGAGATGATAGGTTTCCAAGGCAAAGATACAATTATAAGACCATCAACTATCTGAAATGAATCATGGAAATCCTGTAAGATTTTTCTAATATGTTTGGACATTTCTCTAACCTGATTGGGGGTGATTCCAATCGTTTCTAAGTCCCAAAAGCAGCGCAAATTTCCCTCAATAGGTGTGTGTTGCGTAAATGTGTTAAGATAATTGACAGTCGTGACATTGGAAACTGTTGTATATGACCGAGGCCCACTCAGAATCCAACCAAACTTTGAAGAAATTAATGCTAGTGAGTTTGATAACATAAATGGCGCTCTAGAATTCATCACTTGTCAGTAGAAATCGGCACCAATCAAAACTTGTATTGGTAAGTCCTGCAAATTGTCGTATGGGTCTGCCAATTTCATTCCTTTTTTGTATGCAAACTGTGAGATATCATTTGGGACAGATGGATGTGATGCGTATTTATTGTAACTTTCAAATGCTTCCATGTGAATTGTAGACTTGATCCAAATGCTTGATAGTTGAAAATTTACTTTTCTTCTCAAATATAATGCGTTTTCCGATGACTCAAATCCGAGAACGTCTAATGATTGCGTAGAAACAACTGTTAATTTTAAACTATCAACAAGATCTCTATGAATGAAACTAGACTGGCTACCTCCATCCAGAAGGCAGCGTGTCAGTTTGTAATACCAATTGACCCGGTAATAAAAATTCTGGCCGTTTGCAAATGCACTGTGTTTGACGATATATTTGGCGGAATAATATCAATTTTATTAGTAGTAACTGAATAATCAACATTGTTTTTGCAAATTGAAACGTGGTGCTTTTTCTTACATTTGACACAGCAAGCCTTATCTCTACGAGCACAAACCTTTTTTGAGTGTCCACACCCAGTACACAAAAAAACCCATCTATTCGTTGCTTTTAATTTTTCTATACGTGTGTCGATATCTGTCACTATGTTACACTGTTGAGGCCAATGTCCTTTAGTTTCACAGAAGGGACAAAATGGAGATGGTTTTTTAAACTGGTTTTGTGTTTTAGATTTAACATGAAAGGCTGCTGTAGAAGGCTTAAAACTGTAATCAAAGCTTGGTTCACCTCAAATTTTTAATGCTGTGAGTGCACCTTCAACTTCGTCTGATAGATATTGCACAAGTTTCTTTATATCACCTTCTGATATTTTCTCCTTCTTAGCGTATATAATCCATCGGCGACAAATGTCATCAGGAAAAGCCCGTAAAATTTTTGGAGTTAAAATACGCACGTAAGCATTTATATCCTCTCCTAAAACGGTTAACGCCTGTAGTCTTCTATTGCATTCAATAAACACTTCATTCAAGGCAGTAGGAGTGGGGTTTCGTATTGGCGGAATACTTTCCAAAAAGTCTAAATGTGCTTGAATTATTCTGTTTTTGTCGCCGAATCGATTTTGGAGAAGTGCTTTTGTAGTTTCATATGTGCTGGCACTAATGCTAATTCCATCAACTAAGCGTCTTGGCTCGTCTTCTAAATAACCTCTTAAAAACACATGTTTATCAATTACTGATAAATTTTCATTATCATCAATTGACGATTTAAATTGCTGCCAGAAACACTGCCATTGTTCAATATAACCTCGGAAAGTATCTAGTTTAATAGTTGGTAATTTTACTGTATGAGTTTGAGTACTAAGTGGAGTGGTAGCAGGATGTGCATTCGTCACCAAATTATTACTTGAATTTAATGAATGATCTATGGGAGTAACTTTTGGCGCTGAAATAGACAAACTATTTTTGATGATTTTACGGGCTGTGAAAATCTCCAATTCAGCACTGTCAATGTAACTTTCACACTGCTTAATATCGTTTTCATATTCTTCATTTGAAAACAAATTATGTATTTCATTATCCACAATTTTTAAATCATTTAAAACTACTACTAACCTGTCGTATGTATATTCAAGCTTCTCCAAGGAGTCCTCATCTTTAAATTCGTTGATTTCAGTTGAAAAGCGTGTTATATTACCTCGTATATTTCTTCGTTTCCGTGTCAACAATTTTAATTCTTCTGGCGTCGCCATTTTCAAAGACAGTGTAAAAATCAAAATTAATAAATTCTTTTACCGTAAATGTGTCCGACGGGTAATGTTTCGGCACCAGATGTTAGGAGATAGTAATTTTACACACGTATTTATTTCCTAACATACAATTACAAAAAAAGAACAAGTAACATTTATAAAATTAACAACGTAAGTGATGTTATTCTCAAAAAAGTGAAATGCTAGTTATTACTAGCACGTTTTTCATTAACCACAACATCTTATATATTAAAATCTTATTGTAACTGAGTAACTATCTATGTATGTGTTTCTATCTCCTCATGAACCGCTGGACGCTTTAATAGTTTTATATCAACTAAACGCTGAACTCATCTTTTTTTCAGAAAATCATAATTTTTTCTATTTTATTATCTTGGCGAGCGTTTAAAATGTGCTTTCAGATAATATAATTGTTCTCAGTTATTTTAGACTTATTTATTTCATTTTATCAATATTTATTTATTTATTTTTGTATATTTCTTTCACTTTTAATTTAATTACTCCCTTTTTATTTATCCAATTTTGAGATGTCAATCGGTTTTATATCAATTGAAATTTAAGTACCAGCACATATGAAACTACAAAAGCACTTCTCCAAAATCGATACGGCGACAAAAACAGAATAATTCAAGCACATTTAGACTTTTTGGAAAGTATTCCGCCAATACGAAACCCCACTCGCCAACGGCAGTCAAATGAAGATCTATATTGTATATATTTTTAACCTAAACTTTAGTTATATTAAAGTATAATTCTATTGAAAGGATTAGCAAAAAGTCAACAGAATAAATACACATTATTCTTACATTCACCGAGAAAGTAATAGCCTATATAACGAAAACTGTTACAACAGTGTAGAAAATGACAACTGTGAAATAAAAACGGCCAGACTGCAGGACAGGGTGTCCCCGCCAATTTAGCGATAAATCTCTGCGCATTGTAACCTAATATTATCTCATGATCTGATCTCACCGTATCCAAACTATCTGTATCAATATTTTAATTTATATTATATTTGTATCCAGCTCATCTTTTGTAACCCATTTCTTATATATTAAACGCGCATAATGCTTAAAAATATTACCTATAATGAATCATTAACTGTTCACTATGGCTAATTTTTAATAATTTGGAGCTGTTGGCTTTGTTAACTTTTAAGGAATTAATTGCTGGTAAATATAAATAACCGCTTTCTCTGTTTTTTTTTTTTTTGTTAAATAAGAAAATGTATATATTATATTACAATAGCGTAATTTACAGCGATTAAAGTCGCCCAAATAACAAGGGATACATCGTTGTTCGATTGCAATACCTTTGTGTTTTAGTAAACATCGCCAATATTTTCCCCAAATTTGCCAGAGGGCACCCTATTCTTTAGTAGTACCTTAAAAACAAAATTGATAGACCATCCAGTGTGTATAATTATTGAAGATACATTAAAGAGAATTTTTTTTTATATCGACGAGATAAAAGAGAAAAATATATTTTCTTAAAAAGTATATTTGAAGTAGAAAAAAAGATTTACATCTTTCGGTTTAAAAATAATATTTCTAACAACGATTAATGCCAAGTAAGCCTCACTTACATACATACGTTCTTATATTTGGTTTAATAGTTGTGTATGTTATATAAGAACATCAAATATTAAGCGAGAATGACGACAACAATAAGAATCTTAACTCAACAGTGGAAATAAAGATAATTAAAAATAATAAAATTGATTAAATAATTAAAATGGTGTTTTCGTCAGTTTTTCATTAGTATCTTTCGAACTAATTGGAATAATGGAAAACGAATGACCGAAATGACTTCCCTACGCTATACCACCAAGTCTATTTAAGATCCGGTGTAATAAACATTGGCGTCTGAAAATTAAATAAATAAGAATGCTGCAATTGAATTGCTACAAAATAAAAAGAAATATACCAAAATAATACTGATGAAACGAAATAAGTAAATAAATTCATAGGCTGAGAACAGTTGCATTACAAGAAAACAAATTTTTGAGATGAAATAATATACTTAACAAAATTTGAAAACACATTTTAAACATTAATCGAAAGTTGAATTAATATTTTAATTTTGTTCATATTTCATAGTTGCCATTTCTTAAATGAAAACTTAATTGTTCCCTCTACCTAAGTACATCATTTACCTATTTTTTTCTCTCGTGCATAAAATTTTTAAATAAAATTCCAGTTTCAAATAACAAAACATATAACCATAAATTAGTTTTTGTTTAAGAAATGGCAACTGCGAAATACAAACGAAAATTTGATAGAATATGGCGGGTTTTTAATTACTGAAAATAAAAATCTCGCAAAGATAATAAAATAGAAAAAAAGCAATTTTTGAAAAATAAATAAGTTTAGCGTTTAACAGATTCGAAAATACATAATGCCATAGTTCATAAATGCATAAATGCCGTCATATATTTATATAGTTACACTTGAATTTCAATAGCGTAGATACGTTATATTTCACTCGGAGTACCAAATATCAGACGATAATAATGCGAACAATGAATAACACTGCCATATTTAGAAGCCAACTCAACAATGGAATTGCGCGTGCGGAAAAATAAAAGTGGCATTTTGTTCGGTTTTTCGTTGATATCTTTCGAACTAATTGTAATATCGGAACACAAATAGGCAAAATGACTTCCTCAAATCGTTTTGCGTCTTTTGGTACCTTCGGCGCCCTTCTGCATCTAGCGGTTCGCGAGGAGATAGACGCACATACATAGATACATACATACATAGAGTCAGATTTTAATATATAAGAATATAGTGATTCTAAATTTGTAATTTTGAAATAATAATTACACAATAGTAATAAATATGTCTGATCTTTCCCTTAGATGAGGCAGGAATGGGGGCATATTTTTGAAAATTTTAATAAATACATGATTTTTGAAAATATTATAAAAAATGACAAAGAATGTGTGTCATTTATGTATATAAGCTTTATTGATTATTGATAACATCTATTTTATCTAAGTATATACTTTAAGCAAAAATGTTCAGTTCAGTTGAGTTGGGAAATATTTTAAAACTTGTCACTCAGGCAGAAGTTGAACATATTGCTCACTCAGTTTAGAAAGGAACACTAACATGTATTTAGAATGAATGCATTAAACTCTTAAGCATTTTTATCTAGAAAGAAAAAATGTTAAAAGATTAGATAAAACTATTCTCACTCTATTTAATTATGGGAAAGATAAAATCTTTCAAAAATTAATTAACTTACAAAAGATGTTGGCACATATAGAATAACTAAAATAAGAGACAGCTGTGATAAAAATCATACAGTTACACTTAATATGATAACCAAAAAAATAATAATGAGTGTGAAGTGAAATTACCTAAAAAATTAGATCTTAAGCATCATTACACTGTTGAGCTTCCAACTTGTATCATGCAATGTAAATCGAAGTGCACCATTTGCAAAGGATGCATTCATATGTTTCAGCGTACATGTGTGAATAATTTAATACAACTTATGTAAACATATTCATGCATGTATACAGTTATATGAGAAACACCAAAAGGGAAAAACCACATATACTGAAAACAGTGGTGGTGAAAAAGAAATCGCTAATATTTTGCAACTGTATAGTTTCAATAGTATCTAAAAACCAGAAACAGACAACCAGTTCTCTGTGATGAAGCAAAAATTTAACATTCTTGAAAACGTTCTTAAATGCTGTGAAATAAGACCTAACATTAGTAAAGAAATAAAAAAAAAATTAGAAAACACTATAAAAAATGTGTTAAAATAAAGCAACAAAAGTAAACATGTAAATTTTAAGATTAATGAACATTATTAAAAGGAACTGCTTAATAAGAAAATTAAAACTCCAAACAAACTCCAAATCTAATCCCAATTTAACATTATTTAAACATTTAGAATGAAAAAAAAATTGTAGAAAGTTTCACACATTTAAATAAATAAGTTCTGTATTTACATTCTATTACTGATCATGAATATTAATAATATTGAGAAAATTCTATTTTCATGAAGTTCTGATTTTATATTGCAACATGAAATTTGTATTTTTGTATAAAATGAAATTTTTTGGTTACTTTCTACATTTTACTTTTTTATTCCCTTCTGAATGATTGGGGCTGTATTTATAAGTGAGATACCAAAAATACATAGACTAATAGATAAAAAAAGAAACACAAGTACACACACTTTATTAAATTTGTGGACGATGTGAAAAAAAGAAACATTTAAAAAAAATTTGTCAGGGTTGTTCAAATTTGTTATCTGTACAGGGATTTTAAATTTCATCTTATTTTAAATGCTTTAATAAGAAAAAATTAATCAAAATTTTATTTTTTAAAAAAATATTTTTGGTTTGATTTGGTTTTGATTTGAAAGTTATAACTATGTAAATAAATGCATATTCACGCGAAATTAAAAAAAAAATTTTGTAAATGGTGGTGTTGTAAAATCCTGAAATTTACTTTTATAACAATATGATTTAATTAACATCAACAAGTATGCAAGCAAACATTTTCTGCTTAATATTTACTTATTATAGAGATAACTATTTAATACCATTAATTTATATAAGTAAAATCACTTAGGTCATAATTTTTTTATAACATCGTTAGTTACAATAATTTTTTATGTTAATATTTAAAGATAAAATTATCTTCTGATGAATAAAATATACATGATAT
>CM063498.1:131800421-131825421 GCA_032207245.1 Pardosa pseudoannulata
CTATTTTTAATGTTAAAATTTCGATTTGTGAAGTATGTTGCTAAATTTATTTTTCTCACATTTGAAAGTGTTAAGACTTTAAAAGCCATACAAATACAAAGAATTATAAAAGGACTTTAGAAGTTTTATTTTATGTTATTTTAGTTTCTATTGAAACAAATTCATTAGTTATGATTCAATAGTATGTTAAATTTGAAGTTTTTTTTATTTGATTTGAGAAATTAAATGTTATGATAAGCAAAAAATGATTTTAACCCCCCCCCCAAAAAAAAAATCAAATTTTGGTTTAGATAATTTTATAGTGGAATAGAATTTTAGTTGCAAGACATGAAATAATAACTTCGGTGAATCTCATGCTCATTGCATGCAGCACCTTTGGGTAATTGCTATGTTTTATTTATTTTTAAATACTTTATTCAGAGCATAGTAAGTACATTACATACTGGAAAACAGTATCGAATACAACAGTGTGGAGTTGAGATGTACAAAAGGTAGAAAAATACACAACGATTCTTCGCGGCTTATTAAAAAGGTTAAAAAATATACATATATACATATACAAAACTAGTAAGCAAATTGAAATTTAATTTTAAAGTCTAAATGCGTTAAAGAGAAATATTTAAAGATTTATTTTGATGACTGGTTTAAGTTGACGGGTTGATTTTCTAAGCTGGATTGGATGGTCACTTTCCCTCGAAGATGCTTTAGAAACAGCAGGTGACTGAGAATCCGGAATACTATGTAATATAGGATTTCCTTGGGGGTTTGTGTCGTTCTGGAGAGTGGAATCTTTTGACTGCTGAGCAGGAACTTTGTTGAAACGTTAAAGAGGGAGACCACTAGAAGGACTGGAGGATACTGCTGAAGAACTGGATGCTGGAAGTGAAAAGGGAACTCTCCTGTATCTAGAAATACCTGCAGATAGGGTTATAGATTTTTCAACTTGACATGGTCTAAGTTGATTAAATGCCGTTTGATCAATTATTTAATTCTACAAGGTAATGAAGTCTTCCAAATTTGTCAACAACAATACCAATTTCCATTCTGCGGATAAAGTATAGTTACGAGATTAAACTCTTTCTCCCAGTTTGTAAATTTTGTTAAAATGTAGCTGAGAGGCATTATATTTCAGTCTTGATGTAGGTTTAACCAAGTCAAATTCCGATCTTAAATTTCTTCCGAAGAGCATTTCTGATGTAGTTCGTCCGTTGTTAGGTGGAGTTATTCTGTATCGAAAAAGATGTACTTACTATGAAGCGAACCCGGATAAAATTTCATGCATTGTATTTTGTTTTTAATATTTAAATATATCTCTCTACTTGTCCGTTAGTTACTGGATAGTGTGGGGAGGTGTTGGTCAGATACTCCCACGGAACTGTGCAGCAGGTAATAAAAATTCAGAGTTTAAAAACAAACACACATTTTATTACGGGAAAAAAGACAACAGATCAAACTTTAACACATTTCGTTATATACACAACGCATTAGACTGCAAGAGAATAAAAATGAATCTCCTTCTGTCGCCGTTGCCACAACATTTATTCTACAAAATATAAATGAATAATTAACGAAGAAGTTTGCCTGAAAAAAAACTTAAAATTAGGATTAAAGTTAATCTGTGTGCATCTTTGTCGGCACCACAATAGCCTGGGGCAATGATTCGCTGTTAAATACCGTAATTATTACAATAGTCTTGGAATTCTTTGAATCTGAAAATTGATGCATTGTCAGATACTAGGATTTCTGGTATCACATGGCGACTGAAAATTTCTTCAAGAAAGAAAATAGTGCTTGAACTGGTAGGAGCCTGTTTCATTGCAAATATTTCTGGCCATTTTGAAAGTACATCTACAATAATTAAAAAAATAATGTTCCATGATAGGACCAGCATAGTCGATATGCAGTCTTTGCCAATTATTTTCTGGTGGTTCCCAAACGTGAAGAGGTGCTTTTACTGCATTCTTCTTGATATTACAACATTCACGACAACTCTTGATTAAATTTTCAATATCGGTATCGATGTTTTTCCAATAGCAGTAGTTTCTCGAAAGCGCTTTCATCTTGACAATGCCTATGTGCGTTGAATGAAGTTGCTTGAGAATGTCCGATTGAAGCGATTTAGGGATAATGACGCGATTTCTCTAAACAAGATACCTTCGTGGAGTGTGATGGCAGAGTCAAAGACGTGTCCGATGACGATGTTCAAGTTTGATCTTTTTCATCTCTGGGTCAAGCTCCGTTTCTTTTTGAATTTTCTGTGCTGTTATAGTTTCTGTTGAAATGAAATTGATGACGAATTGTTGGTATGCCTGGGATTCGTCAATACAATGAACTTGATTAGCAGGCAAGGTAGAGGATTTCTAGAAATATAATTAGCATTTATATGTTTTTCCGATCTTCTATGTAAAATTGTATAATCAAAACTAGAAAGAAATTGAGCATATCGAAGCATTCTTGATGCAGACTTTACTGGAAGGCTTTTTCTGGATGGAATATTGTACAAATGGCTTTGTTGTCAACAATTAAAGTAAATTTTCTTCCAAAAATATAGTCATAGAATTTTTTGCAAGCCCATACTACAGCTGTGGCTTCCCGATCAAATTGATTGTAGATTTTCTCTACGGCGGTCGTACTTCGAGATGCAAATGCGATAGGCCGCTCAGTTCCATCTGGCATGGTGTTTGAAAGATCACCTGAAAGTCCAAAATGGCTGGAATCAGTAGCTAAAGTTAATGGAAAATCTGGATTGTAAGGCACAAGAATTTGGTCTCTGGTAATGCTTGGGCAGCTTCACATTGTGCAGTCCATCTAAAACGAATGTTTTTATGTAGAACGTTATTTAGTAGGGGAAGAAGGGTAGAAGAATCTGGAATAAATTTGGAATAATACAGTACAAGGCCAATGAATTTTCGAACGTCATCAACATTTTTAGGTTGAGGGGACTCGGAAATAGCTTTGATCTTGTCTGGTGATTTGTGAAGACCAGCAGTGCTGATAATGTGTCCTAAGTATTGAACTTTTTCTTCAAAAAACTTACATTTATTAAGGTTGTGATGTAGATTGAATTCTTTAACTTTTGAAGTACATTAATTAAAAGTTGTTGGCATTCTTGTTTATCTTTACCCTGGATGATTATGTCATCAAAGTAGACTATTGTACCATCTAAGTCTTGAACGAACTGGTCAATAAATTTGTGAAATTCATTCGGAGCAGTTTTTATTCCAAAGAAAACTCTTTTAGCTAAATATGTACCTCGATGGGTTGACAATGTTTGCAATTTAGTAGATTCTTCGTCGACTTTCATGTGTAAATATGCCTTGTAAACATCTAAGGTACAGAAAAATTTACCATCGCGAATTTTATGGAAAATGTCGTCAATTCTAGGAATTGGGTGTCTTGCTTTTTGAAGCTGGTTATTAAGTGTAACTTTGAAATCCGTACAAATCCGCACTGAACCATTGCGTTTTGATACAACAACAAGGGGTGTACCCCATTCCGAAAAGTCAACTTTTTCTATTATTCCTTCTAATTTGTCTAGCTCCTGGTCAACTTTCTGTTTTAAAGCATAAGGAACAGTGAGAGTTTTAATGAAAATGGGTTTAGCTTCTGGAATAAGTTTTAAAGAACATGTGTAATGGGGATACAGCCAATTTTAGGTTAAAACACATCAGAATATAGATCAATAATTTTAGAAACAGAAATATCGTTACAGGGAAATTGACTGGACATGTGAAGTCCAGTCAAGTTTGAAATTGTATTAAACTCGGTAAAATTTATGTTCAGATTTCTAATTCAATCAAGTCCTAAAATAGCGTTTTTCTTAATAGAAACAATATACAAATCTTCATAACTAAAATTACCTTGATAAGAAATATTTAACTGTACAAAGCCAAGAGGCATGAAAATCTGACTTGTATGATTTTTAAAAGAGACATTCGTTTTCTGAATTAGAATATTAAACTTCAAGTTTTTGAATTCATCGACATTCATTATGTTCACTTTACTTCCGGAATCGCATTCAAAGTGATGTGCAAGGCCATTCATTTTGACTGTAACGTACATTTCATCATTATTATTGGAGTCATTTAAAATATATCATAAATCTGATTTATATTAATTTCATCTGAATCAGCTAATATTTTATGAACATTTTGACTTTTTGTTTTGTTTTACATTAAGCTAGTAATGCAAACATGAGCTAAATGTCCTCGTTTCTGGCAAGATTTGCAGTATAATTTATGCCTTAGAAAACAAAAATTTGTGGCATGATTATTCTTTCCACAGTGTAAACATAATCCGTCTAATCCAAGTGCTTTTAAATTAGCTCCTTTACCTCTTATGGGTGACTTCGATCTATTTTTGGTTTGGAAATTTTTAATTTTGTTTTCAAAATTACGTAAATTGTTATGTCTTGCTGATCTGTTTTTTGACAATATTGCTTAATATTTTGTTAACTGAAGTTGAAGAATTACTCTTATAGATTTCCTTATTCTCAATTTTTGCAGCTTCAATAGCTAAGGCAATTTCAATAGTTTTTTCGAATATAACATTACCTTGTTGCAATATTTTTTCACGTATATCAGCATCAGATAAACTTCGAATAAACTGAGAACGTAGTAATATATTTAACATAGCTTTTGAACAGTCATTTGGTTTACATTCCTCTTTAAATTCTGCATTTTTCTTAGATCTTTCAAAGAAGAAATAAAAGTAGAGATTGACTCACTTGGAAGTTGAAGATTTGAAAATAATTTGTGTTGCTCCGTTAATACATTTGGTTTTGGAGATATATGTTGTGTAAGTAAATCTAAAAGTTCGCTGTATTTCTTTGTTGATGGTATATCTGGAGCAGTATGACTTGATAAAAGTTGATATTGTCGCGAGCCAAGACAATTGATCAAAATCATAACTTTTAATTCTTTAGTTTCTGGATTATCTGGTGATAAACTTTTGAGTTTAAAATAATTTTCCAGTCTTTGTGCATAACAGTCAAATGATTCGGCTGCAGCGTCAAAAGGATCAAAACATAAATTTTGCATTGCGAGGACATCTTTTTCGGTATGTTTCGTTTCTTCTGGAGGTTTCATTGCTTTTACAAAATCTTGTAGCATTGTTACTAATTGTGCTAATTCGGCCATGTCGATTATGTATTTTTTTCCTTCGAAGCCAATTTCTATGTTTCTTTATTTTTAAATACTTTATTGAGAGCATAGTAAGTACGTTGCATACTGGAAAACCGTATCGAATACAAGAGAGTGGAGTTGAGATGTACAGAAGGTAGAAAAATACACAACAGTTTTGCATTTTTAGACAAGTCATCATTACAGATTTTGGCCATAATTGATTTTTTTTCCACAGATTTATGGAGATTTGTTGGAATTATAAATTTTTTTTCATGAAGTTTGGATTCCATAAATAATGATTGTGGTGTTCGAAATGAAATACTTTTGTTTTGTGTTTAGTTAAACTTACGAATTTTATAGATAGCATAAAGTTTGAAACACGTTTCATTTGCATTAAAAGATAAAAGTTAAAATTATATAACTTTGATTAATATTTTGAATAATTATTGATATTATTAATACATAATTATTGATACATAATTGTTGAAATTATTTTGAATTATGATGTATTGCATTTAAAAATTAAAAAAAACTTTGATATTGCATTATGAATGGTATTATTTTGGAATTATTATGATTTGTAACATTTATAATTAAAGAATAATTTTGAAAATTCTAAACTAGTTACATATTAATGTCAAAATTTTTAGAGTGACGAATTTTCTGCAATTAACGTTGAAATATTTTAATACTTAACATTGTTAATAAGGCATTTTTTCATTTGTGAAAAATTACTCATTAAAATTGATTTTTGTTTGCAAATATTTGATACTATTGTTTAAAAAATTTGAAGGCATTTTAATGTATAAATATGTGCAGTTGTAGGTCCAAACCAATACAAACTTTAATTTTCCACTAACTAATGTCATGTTTTCACTGTCTGGACTGTCTTGGTGTCAAGGGTCCCAACGTGAAACCTGAGGGGGGGATCTGTAACGATAATTTTATCAGTTTCTATTCTGATTATATCTTTCTGACATTCCTTTCTAGTAACCTTAGCGAATGTCTCTGTTCTCGAATGTTCCCTTATAGATTCTATCCAGTTTCATAAGTAACTAAAATAGACTATGACACTGAAACTACGTCATCGGCTTGACCCACATGTCTTTTAATTTCTGATTGGTTGGCACAAACAACTATTTAAGCATAATGTACAGGTTTTGCGAACAGTTAGTTTATAATAGTCACGCATAATAATAAATAAACTTCGTTAGTTTGATAAAAATTATATTGTCTTTATTTTTTATCCTTCTGGTCTACTCAATTACATGAATGCAGGGTTGAAATATCAGCTAGGAACTCCCTTCGACTTGAGGCAAAAAACCTGATGTCATATATGTATATATGTTATTTAAAAATATTTTAAAAATGGCTGTGAAACATGAGTTAGAACCCAATGTAAGCTTCCATTAATTTTATATATACATGCATAATGCAATTTATGAAAGAGAAAAACTTCTAAAAAATTCTTTTTGAATAAACGTTGCACTTTTCATTTGATTACTAAGACATTATATTTTTCTCAATGTCATTGCAACACATAAGTTCGTTTCTGAACTAACTTGTCATATATCGATACCCGTGCTTCCCTTCATCATATCGATAACTGTTTAGGGATATGTAACCGTAACTGTGGATCATAGAATAAATATTGTTGACATGTAGCTTGTGTGTATTCTCTATGCTCTGATAATTTATTGAACATACTTTATACCTTATAGATTAGAAATATGCATGACACGGTGCAGCCGAAAGGTATTATATGATATCGCTGCATTGATTTGCTGTTTAAAAATTCGTAAAAATAAGTTTATTTAACCCATTAGCTCCCAGTGATCTATTTTTAGATCGCTAAACATGGCTTGGTAAACTCGCTTTTAGATGACCTTAAACCCACCCCACACATTCTATACTGCACAGGGGGCAAGACAAGGCATGCACCTGTTTACCAACAAGTGGTTTTCTTGTTTTGTTTATATCATTGATCTAAAGCGATAAGAGAAAGTTTGTATCGCCCTTTCGTTCCGCCGTTTTTCTACGTTTCTTAGCATAAACACTGAAAACAGCTAAGTAATAAGCGAAAGTTAAATTTTTTTTGGCGATTTAATATCTTCATAGATGTAGCTATCAGAATATAAACCAGTGTTATCTTAAAACAAATATAAATAGTAAAAATTAGTGTCAAAATACTGCTGATCTAGAAATAGATCACTGGGCGTTCGGGCGTTTTTTTTCCTGACCCTGGTAATATTACGTTTTTTCACCTTTAGATGAAAATATGAGTTGAAAAGTGTTTAATAGCTTTGAGGATGCAGTTGATTATCTGTTTTCTGAACAAATTAAAGAGGATATTATTGCCATATCCACTGATGTAGATGAACTGACAGATGAAGAGAAAATAGATGATAAGTTACATGCTCCATTTGTAAATGATATTGTTGGTAAAATAGAAGTAATATAAAAAGATGAGTGTGATTAAATAGATTTACCTTCAACGTTTGAGAGGAAGCCTAAAATATTAAAAACAGAAAAGCCAAAAATTGTTTGGAAAAAAAAAAACCCGAATTATACCAAATGGTCGGAATTAGGGGAAACTTATAAGAATAATATTTTGGCAATGGAAAATGATCTTGCAAATGCATCTTGCATCATTGCTTTGAAAAACTTTTTTCTGATGAAGTATATAACGTAATTATGGATGAGACTATTCTCTATGCTAAAAATGTCAAAAATGACCATGATTTAATTATCACTAAAGAAGATATAAAGATATTTATAGGGTTTTTGATATATTTTGGCTATCTTACTCTTTCAAGTGAAAGATATTATTGGAGTGATGTAGAAGATTTAGTGATAGATCTTGTACAGGACTCTTTTAATAGAAGTGCTTACCTAAAAATAAAGTCATATATTCATTTCCAAGACATTTCAAAAGCAGATGAACATAAGAATGACAAATCAAGATAAAACTCCTTTTGGAGAGAATAAGTCGTAAAATATGGTACTGGTGTCTATTCACTCGAATAATTGATATGGCTGTAGTTAATGCAAGTATTCTGCATAGAAATGTTCATAAAGGTGATTCTATGCCCATGTAAAAATTTCGAAGAGCTGTTGCTGGAAAATATCTAAAATTGGGAATCGGAAAAAAAGTTTTGAAAGGTCGACCTTACAGTTTTCCTTCATCTTCAAAAGCTAATCTCAGTCATGATGTTCGCTTTTATAAAAGGGATCACATTATGGGACAAAGAAAGGGCAAAAGACGCTGTCGACTTGTAGGGGGCCAAGGAAGGCCCCTAACATATTGTGTGAAGTGCGATGAAACTTTATGCAAGAAGTGTTTCTTCAAATTCCACACTAAACTGTAGAAACATTGAAATTTTATTATTTTAAAATAATTAAACTTTACTAAGTACATTCTGTAATATTGTGAAATTCTGCTTAAATAAACGTTTTTTAAAAGAAAATACATTAGTTTTTATCTATTTGGTTCGATTTTACCACGTTATTGAAGTACTAATGATTGTTGTGTATTTGCTAAAATATATCCTCCGAACGCCCAGTGATCTATTTTTAGATCAGCATTAAAAAAATAAACTAAGGTACGTATTGATAAAATTCGATAATAATATTCATGTTGATGGTAAAAGACATCCAATTTATGAATTATATGTCAGTGCGTCAAAATAAAATAATTTGGGCGTTAATGGGTTAAATTCAAATAGAACGTTGTTTTCACTTTTGATTTCTCCATGGAAGAATTAAACCCAAGTAGTCTTTCCTTCGAAGGTAATTTGGCTGAAAACTGGAAGAAATTCAAACAGTCTTTTGAAATATATATGATTGCACCCGGTGCTGCTTTCATGCCAGAAGAAACAAAAATAGCGATATTACTTCATGTTATAAGCGAAGATGCCGTCGAGAAGTATAATACGTTCAAGTTCACCGATGAAGATTGAGAAAAGTATGCAAAAGTAGTTGAAGCCTTTGAAAATTATTGTTTACGTCAGAGTAACGAAAGTGTTGATCGTCACATTTTCTTTTCGAGAGCACAGAAACCTAGTGAAACATTCGATGAATTTCTTACTCAGCTTAAAAAACTAAGTCTTAATT
Source organism: Pardosa pseudoannulata (assembly GCA_032207245.1). Classification (NCBI taxonomy): domain Eukaryota; kingdom Metazoa; phylum Arthropoda; class Arachnida; order Araneae; family Lycosidae; genus Pardosa; species Pardosa pseudoannulata. The sequence goes on from CM063498.1 coordinate 131,809,658, forward strand.
GCGGATTTGGTACCTTGAAAGATAGCTTAATAAAAGACAGAATAATAAGTGGTATTGGTGATAAAAATCTGAAAGATAAATTATTAAAAGAAGGTCAACTAACTCTGGATAAATGTGTAAAAATGTGAAGCATTGGAATTGGCAGAAATATAATTAAAAACAATCAATGATGAAAATAATGTGGATTCAGTAAAGATGAAAAAGAACTTTAAAACGCATGAAAGAGCTTTACCAAACAAGAACAAGAAAAATGAGATGAAAACGAAATTAAAACAACTGGAAGAAGATCCAGGTAAGTTTAATAAAATTTGTAGAAAATGCAGCACATCTCATGCACTTTTTAACTGTTCTGCTTTTAATAAAATGTGTCTTTATAGTAAAAAACGAAATCATTTTGTTAAGATGTGTTTTAGAAAAAAGGTTAATTATATTTCTAATCAACCAGTTCCTGTCAGTAACATAAAGCCATATTCCAATGAAGAATAAAGCTTGGGTGAAATTAAATTGAATATAAATTCTAATGACTGGATAGAGAATGTAAATATTTCAAAATATCTATATGTGAAATTGGACACAATAGCACAATGTAATATATTGCCATATAGAAAATATAAACAACTGAATACAAGAGAAGATTGTATAAGGAACACAAGCTATTTTAAGTAATTACAATGGTACAAAAATTGATGTTCTTGGTAAATATATTTTAAAATGTGAAACACGAAGTGAATTGAAAAGTGAGATAGAATTCCAAATTGTAAAATGTGAAAATAATGTTCCATAAATTTTGGGTTTTAAAAACAATTCAACAGTTTGGTCTGATAAGAAGAATTAATGCTGTAGAAACAACAGATAATTATAAATGGGTTAAGGCATCTGTACACCTTCGGAGGTGATTTTTTGAAATATTTGAAATTTTTATTTTTAATGTTAATTTTATGATGAAACATAACTTAAAACTATGAAAAATGCAGGTTATATAGTTTTTGAGTAATATTTTCATATTTTATAGAGAAAAATAGGGTGAAATTTGCCCTAAAATTAGGCATTACGCAAAACACGATAACTCCAAATTAAATCATGTTATCACTGTTTTGTAAATTTGATAATGTTTCTAATTATATATTTCAGGGAATAGACTACAATCATGGTGATCGCAAATATATTTGTGAAGTTATAGGAACTTGTGTTTACTAATATTGAAAATTTCTCAAAATTTTTATGCATGTCAAGAAATAAACGGCTGTAAATTCCAAAGTAATTAATCTGGAACCACAATTCTAGTCTATTCCTTGAATATATAATTATATAACACGCACTTAAAATATCTAAGCATTTGGGCTAAATATTTTTGAGTTATGTTTTGCGGTAAGCAAAATTCCAAAAAAAATCAATTTTGAGAAAAATGAAAAAAAAAAATTAAGATATTAGAAAAACTGTATGTAAACACTTATAACGCCTTAAAATACACCTATGTTTTAAAGAGCACCTATTTTTCTTTGTAATATAGTGGTTATTTTCTTTCTGGATGCTCGTAATATATTCTTAGGCTTTATTTTGCAAAGAGTAGACTGCTACTTTTAAGTAGGTAACATATGTTAAACCCTATGAAAATCACTATAATTCCAAAATGAATAATTATATCATTAATTTTTAACTTACTTAATGTTTCAAAGTATATTCTTTATGTAATGGACTTTCATTATTGTTATCATAAACATATCTGCGAATCTATGGGAATTTTAGTACAACACCTTGCGAAAATTCCCGAACATTTCATGCGTTCTATGAATTCAACGGATGAAAATCACAATTAGTCTGTAATTAATCTTGATATTTGTCTGTTCCATTTCTACATATTTATGCAATATACATTTAAAATTTCAAATCCTATGAATTTTAATTTATTGAGATAAGTTATGTTATGATGAATGATTAAAATGGACAAAGAATGCTACTTTGAGAAAAGTCAGAAAAAATGTTTTATTCAAGAATTTCAAAATATATGTATCTTGATATATATACCCCCCCACACTAGATTTACGAACCTTAACCCCTCTTGTTTGAAATTCAATTTGATTTTCTCTTTCTAAGTGCTCTTTAGTACTTTTTTTTTAAGTTTCGGGGTGAAGTGTAGGGTAGCATCATATATTTTACTATAGTCTAAGCAACATATATTTTACTATATTCTATATTCTATATTCTAAGTGGTTATACCACTTCAAAGTTATATGCACAGGATCAGAAATGAGCTCTATAATTAAAACTGATAAAGCAGGGTTTAAAACCATTATTAAATTGGATAGAATCATCATAGTCTGAGGAGCTAGCGAACTATCTATAATTGAAATATATACACAACTGTTGTTAGATTGACCGGCTTTGATAAATTTATTTACGTAAAACTTTATTTGAGGTGTTCCGAATACAGAATTCGGTATTTTAAAATAGTAAAATAAAATTTTTCATTTGAATTACATATAAAAATAAGAGCAATGTAACAGTAAAATCTCAGAAGCACAAGAAAATTTGACAATGTATCCCCAAATTAATTGCGAGATTCTGATGCTAAATTCAAGAAAATTCTGTTACCAGATTCTTTAAAAAACAATAATACCTTTAAGCATGGATTATTTGGTCCAGAAGATTAGAAGATTTTGTTGAAATTGACAAGAGAATAAAAGTTTTCAGGCGACTTCCGGTTCACATAAGAGCACTTCCGGTATTAAAATTGACTTTGGACTTGAACTAAAAATGCTATAACTTTCGTTCTAAATGAGATACAAGCAAAGTTCAATCGGTTATGTATAGATAACATATTAGATTTTAATAATATAATAAAATTTAAAAATTGATATTTGAGTCAAAATTCATGTTTTAAAGGTGTACAGATGCCTTAAGCAAAAATATAATGAATTGTTTATGGATTTTGGTCAAACTGGTGGTTATGAATAGGAAATTAAACTTAAAGAGGGAGCAGTTGAAACTATAGAACCGTGTAGATGAGTTCTATTAAATGTTATGGATTCACTGAAGCAAGAATTGCTGCGTATGGAACATGATGGTGGAATGACACATGATGGTGCGTATGGAACATGTGGTATTATTAAAAATGTTAATCACTCTACAGAATTTGTCAATTCTCTAGTTATAGTGAGAAAATCGGACCGTACTCTCAGAATATGTTTAAATCCTCGGCGTTTAAATGCAGAGGATTATATAATAATGAAAATATTTTAATATATAATGATGAAATAATGATTAAGGAAAATAATGAAATAATGATTATATAATAATGAAAATATTTTAAGAGAACATTTTCATATTAAAACCTTTGAAGAAATTACTTCTAAAATGCCAGGTGTAAAAGTTTTTAGCGTAATTGATGCAAATAGAGCATTTTGGAAAACAAAATTGTCTGATTCTAGTTCAGATCTTACTAGTCTTAATACACCATATTGCTTCTTAAAATGCCGTATGGAATAAATTCAGCTCCTGAAGTTTTCTATAAATGTTTTACTGAGATTTTTGATGAAATTGAATTGGTTGGAATTTATATAGATGATATATTGATTTGGGGTGAAAATAAAGAAACTCATGATAGAAGACTAAAACAAGTTTTAGATAAAGCTCGAGAGTGAAACGTTAAGTTCAATTATAAGAAATGTAAATTTGGAATAGAAGAAGTAAAATACATGGTTCATACATTTTCCAAGGAAGGACTTCAACCTAATGAGGAAAAGGTGCAAGCAATTTTGAACATGAAAACACCAATGAATGTTAAAGAATTATAAACTTCCTTAGGAATGATTACGTATGTGTCTCGATTCATTCTAAATGTTTCGGAAAAAACAGCTGTATTAAGAGATCTACTTAGAAAAAATATGATGTGGCAAAGGAATCATGAACACGAAAAAGATTTTGATAATTTAAAGAAAATATTAGTTGACAAACCGGTATTACAATATTTTCATTGCAAGAGTCCTATAACGCTGTCTGTAGATGCTTCACAATCTGGATTACGAGCTGTTCTTTTACAAAATAATTTACCAGTAGTTTGTTCATCTAGATAATAAACAGAAACTCTCACAGATTGAAAAAGAAACACTTGCAATAGTATTTGGGTGTGAAAAATTCAATCTTTGGAAATAATTTTATTGTTAAAAGTGATCATAAACCATTGGAAGCTACTTTTAAGAAACCATTGAATAACTGCCCTCTACGTCTCCAGAGGATGAGAATTCGCCTACAACCGTCTGACTTTACTATTAAATTCAAACTTGGAAAAGAACTTGCAATAGCTGATGTACTATCATTCATAGAAGGAAACAATGATGCATTTGAAGAAGAAATTGAACCTCATATATGTATGATAAATGTGAAAGTGGTTATGTCACTTAAAAAAGAAAAGATGTTTTTAGATGAAACCAAAGAGGATGAAGAATTACAAATTGTTTCGAAATTAATTAAAAATGGATGACCTAACAATAAAGCAAAAGTACCAGAAAAAGTTAAATCTTATTTTCATTTTAGAAAAGAACTTACAATATTGAATGGTTTAATTTTTAAAAATTCACGTGTAGTAGTTCCTAAATGTCTACGTAAGTTGATGTTAGAAATAATACATTATAATCATATGGGAATAGATTAGTGCAAAAGTCAAGCACGGGAAATTCTCTTCTGGCCTGGAATGAGTAAATATATTGAAGATTTAATTTTAAATTGTTCTATGTGTTTGAAGTATCAAAAACACAATACCAAAGAACCGTTAATGCCAAAGGAAGTACCATACAGACCTTGGGAAACATTAGGTACAGATTTATTTCAACTAAATGTGAAAAATTATTTGATTGCAATTGATTATTTCAGTAAATTTGTTGAAATTGGACAGTTACAAGAGATTACAAGCATTAATACTATTAAATTATTAAAATCTATATTTGCTAGATATGGTATCCTAAAACCCTTATATTCTGAGAATGTTTCTCAGTATAGTAGTAAAGAGTTTAAGAAATTTGTTAATGAATGGAATTTTGAACATAAAACATCTAGCCCTGTGTTTGCACAATCAAATAATATGGTAGAGCGATATATTTAAACAGTAACGAAGTTGTTGCTAAAAGCAGAATCTGATAGTAAAGATCAATATTTAGTTCTACTTGAATGCCGAAATACTCCAATCTCCAACAATTTACCATCCCCTTCAGAAATATCATTTGAAAGAAAAATAAATGGATTATTGCCAATAAGAGAATCTTTTTAACAAGTAAGCGAAATTTAGATGTAAGAAGTAAGCTCTTGGAAAGACAAGAAATGCAAAAATGTTATTTTGACAAGAGTTCAAAAGAGCTCAAACCATTAAGATAATGTTTTTCTATTTAAATCTGGATCAGGACCCTGGGAAGGCTGAAAAATTGTTTTAAATGCTAACAGACCACGCTCTTATAAAATTCTAAAATCTGATGGAAACACAGTTGAAAGGAATCGCAAAACAATACTAAAAGGTCCTAGATGTATAAAGTTTCAGATAAGAAAATCTCATTTGGTACAGAATGGTGAAAACCTGAAGGTTACTGAAAATGATTTCAGACAAAATAGTGTGAGAAGGGAGAGAGAAGAACCAAGGGTGGGGGATATTCCTGATAGTATATCTCCCAGAAAAATAGCCTCTAATTCAGATCACATACAAAATCCTATGTTTACAAGAACTGGTAAACTTGTCCGAAAACCTACGTATCTTAGAGACTTTGTAACTTCTTAAATGTAAACGTTTTTCTTTGATATTGTTTAAAAGTTTACATATTTTTAATAATTTTTTTTTAAAAAGGGAGATGTCATATATCGATACCTATGCTTCCCTTTATCATATCTATGTTTAGTGATATGTAATCGTAACTGTGGAGTATAGAATAAATATCCTTGATATGTAGCTTGTGTGTATTCTCTGTGCTCTGATAAATTATTTAACATATTTTATACCTTATACATTAGAAATATTGCAGAAATAAATAAAAAAAGTTTGGGGCTTCCTGTGTTAAATTTTATTTTATAAGAGTTTAATGAATACATATATTTGTATAAAATTAGCCGCTCTTTATAAGAAGTTTTCCACGTAAGTACTTCCCCTTACAAATCTAAGGTCTGTAAGAGGAAAAATCTACAAATTAAAAAAAAAACTACCTCTTACAAATCTAAGGTCTGTAAAGAGGATGCCATTTAGATATTTAAATAAAAAAGTATACAAAAAGATTTTTTATTTATATTTTATTTTTACTTAAATCATTATTTATTTGTTACTTTAGTTTTAATGTATTGTTACATTATTTTTAATGTTGCTTCCATACATATAGCCACTAGTGAAATATCGCATGACGCATGAAACATGATTGCTTTATGTAACTCACTAAGCAGATATAAACAAATACTTTGCGGAACATCGTTTACTTCATCGTGTTAATAATATTTAAATCTCTGTTCACGCAACCTTCTATTCTATTCCAATAACAATGTTTTCTACTTAGAATTGTTAAGAAGCAACAAATCATGTTTGTGTCCTCCAAATCTTCTAGATGTTTTTGCACTGTTAATGAAACATGTACTTCTCCTTAGTTATGAAATATGTTAAACAGACTGAAATGAATAGTTTTAAAATGATGTGCATATTAATAAATGGTACGTCATATAACTACCTCAAACTGTTATGTCTGATGATTAAGTAACTTTCTTGCCGACAAAGCAGTCTCTCTCTCTCTCTCTCTGTATATATATATATATATATATATATATATATATATATATATATATATATATATATATATATATATTATATATATATATATATATATATATATTTATATATATATATATATATATATATATATAAATATATATATATATATATATATATATATATATATATATATATATATATATATATATATATATATATATATATATATATATATATATATATATATATATATATATATATATATATATATATATCAGCCATTTTATGTAAACAGTTAATCAATGACTAAATTTGAAAGCTAGTTGAAGTCACATGCCTCATAACTCAAAGTGTTGCTAAACGTTCATTGGTTACAAATATGCAGTTATTTATATTTCCTAATGAGTAAAGTAAATAAAATTATGGACTAAATCCGATTGAATTTTTATTGAATAATCTACACTTCTAGATGATGATTTTACAATACTAATTGCAGCCTCATATCCAGGTGCACACTTTTGTTCATTGTCATTTCAAATTCATACAAATCCTCTTTTTTTAGGCATTGAAGAATATATACACCAAGGTAAGATTATTATTTTCTATTAAATGGTTTAATTCATCAATTGGATGTCACACCCGTAACATAAAAGATATATAAGTTTATTTTAAGAAATATCTATTCTGCCTAACAACTTGATCTTTTAGATTCACTTTATAAAACATGTTCTCAAGCATATATAATAGCTATATTTCATAAATGGATATTTTTAATATGTTAATTAGACATATGCAATGTCACACACTTATCGCTATGTGATAAAATTTCATTAATCCCGTATAACAACTTGTAGTTTTGAATTTACCGGTTAAAACTTGTTCTCATACGTATGGTTCGATGGTTATATTTAATAAAATAAATATATTATATTGTGTTAATTAATGTAAAAATCGTGACAATGCATACATAAAACTCTTTTTTAGTTCTCAGCAATTAATTTTATTTTCCAGTACTACTAAGAGCATGGTTTTGTTATGCAAGTTTAAATTTGTGAAAGATTTTAATTATTTATTTTGATTTTTTTTCACTTAAAGACTTATTAAATGCATTAATTTTGTTATTAAGGTGAGGGAAACATGTAAAAATTGAGTAGCAAAACATAGGAAAAACCAAAAAAGTGATTCTATCACAGTTATGAATATCTTTAAAAAGAAAGATGGGATAGAAAAAGAAGACAAATAAAAAAGAGAATGTATAAACTAGTAATAGAAGGAAGTTATTGAAAGGTGAAAAAAGAACGTGTTATGCTGAAAGAAAGAAAAAATGTGGAATAGAAGAAAAGAGAAAATTAAGAATTCTAGTCTATAAAATCAATAAAACAAATCAAATCAATAAAACAGCCCGTTTGGTTTTAATCGTAATAAACGGACATATAGTAAAGTATTAAGGAATGTTAAAGCAGAATGTGAACATAAATCCCAACATCTCAGGAATATCGTATAAGAATCAGGGATTTTCAATTGCGGCTTCTGATTTCGTACAGGGATCTCCTTTTGAAAGTGGCAGATTAAAAATATATACGACTTTCTTTCTTAGATTTCTGAAGTTTTACAAGGAAGATCAGAAATAACACTGAGTTACATGAAAAAACTGGAAGGTACTAAATCTGGACAGAAGAAAAAGAAACGTCATGTGAAAGTATGGGAACCATTCTAAGATTAAAGCCTCAAAATTCTCATAGACAACTTAAGACAAATTTAATTTTATTGATATAAGTTAGAACAAATAAATTAATTTAACTTTACAAACAAGTATGGTTTGGTTTATGTTTGAATGGTATATATATATATATATATATATATATATATATATATATATATATATATATATATATATATATATATATATATATATATATATATATATATATATAATATATATATATATATTTATATATATATATATATATATATATATATATATATATATATATATATATATATATATATATATATATATATATATATATGTTTGAAACATTAAATACTTTATAAAAAAGGGATAACAGTTGTACGATGTGTCACACCCGTAACAATGGAATTTCCAAAATATTATATATATTTCAATCAAGTCCTAGTTTCAAATGACACCTCTTGATTTCCTGGAATATTAGAAATCAACAAATGCTTGTTCAGAATTAATCTGATGAAATATTCTATCAACAATCATGTTTAACCTCATGTTAATATTTTAATAATTTACCAGTTAATATTTTCTTGTTAGTGAATTTGAGATCACCCAGGGATGAGATACTATAGCTTTATGCAAGACTTTGCCGAGTTATATATGTATTTGACTTTTTATTTATTGACGAAAATAGTTTACCTCATTGAGCAAACATATTTGACGAATTTCTTGAAAGTGAAGATATTGAGCAAATAACGCCGCCAGCAAAATCTTCTGATCTTAAACGGATCGAGAACGTACCTTGGAAGAACAATTTCACAAGAAATTATTTTTTTAGCTATGTAAAAATCTCTGAAGATGTCATTGTCAGAAGAGTGAAGCTTACTTCCTGAACCTTGGGTTGATATTGTTATTGTCAGCATGAAAACACATTGCGATTTCTGTGTACGCTGCAAAAGAAATCTTCATCAAGAACTAAATTTGTAAGTCTTCTTTAACTCTTTTTTTATAAACTTAGTTATTTTTTATTGTCATTTTTATTGTATTATGCTATATGCAGTACTTTTAAAAATATTAATTTTCATCTATACATGTTATGTGTTATTTCAGAAAAATTAAGAATATTTAGATTACAGTGTCCGAAAAATCCACTAATTTATACATGTACGGAAATTTTTGGATAGGAATGTGTTACACACTGTCTAAAAATTCGATATCGAGATTTTTGTTGACCTTGATCCTTGATCTGTTACCTTGATCGTTTTGTTTTAGTTCTTCATTCATCCGAAAATACAATTTTTTAAATTTTTTTCTATGGAGGTATATCTCGGTATCAACATGATAACTCGAAAACGTTTTGTCTTAATGAAAATTAATTTTGAATATATAAATTACAGTAAAATGTTTTCTAACATCTTTTGTGGTTTTTTCTTTTGGTTGAATGACTGCTCCCGGTTACTACCCAATATCCGATGTTGTTACTTTAGTTTGTAAAATAACATGTTAGAGTATCAAATATACAGATCATTTAAGGAATATTGTTCATCTGGTTTGTAAAAATGAGACCAAAACCATGACTAACATATATAGTTGCTTTCCTTTTCTATGAGTATCAGAGACTTAGCCAGAATTTTATATGGGAGGTCTTAATCTAATGTCCAGTGAACTTTCAGTCTTATAAAGTCAATCAAACACAAGTACATACAAAGTACACGCATGCCCAAACGCATATGTCTTATACATACATCCATACTTTTGCAAGCATGCATAACTACGTCATATAATGGATCAGCAATGCTATACGTAATTTATTGTGAGTTGAAAAATATATTTGAAACTACAATGTGTCTTTTAATATACGCTTTAAGCTTCTACCAGGTTTTAATTTCCCTATCAAATAATATAGAATATTTGATTTATGCTCCTTTATTTAGGAGACAAATTTAATTTAAGAATAACTAGAACCAAAAAAATCAGTTGAGAGAGAAATTATGATATATCTCTTTATTTTTCTGTTAGAAACATATACATAGCAATAAAAATTAGAAAAAGATATGTAATATTAAGTAATTTATATGCTACCATTTTACAGAAGAAAAATAATGCTTTTACTTTTAACACCAACTTTTTCTAACATTTATGTAGATTATTTACCGAAATTAATGGTATTTTAATTTATAATTTCTCAACCTCTTGTGACCAGTTCTACTAAAAAAGTATTTACTATCTTTTTGGTTAAAAACTATTTTTCGACACTTGCAGCAAAAACTATTTATATACACAAATTTGAATAAATTAAAAAAATTCTAGATACATTAAAAGTAATCGGAGTGGATCAAGACCTCCCGAACCCTCTATAAATATACACTCACTTCCAAAAGTTAAGCACGAAGATGTAAAATGCAAAAAAAATCAAATACTGCTTTGATTGACACAAAATCCGGCAGGAAAGTAAAAAAACATATATTTATGCATAAAACCAAATTCATTATTGTATATAGAAATGAAAAAAATATAAAATTTTTGTAAGTTATCAGATAATTACATACTGGAGACTTAAACAGAATTGTGTACAAAATGAAAATAAACAGCATAATATGAAACAAAGAACATTAATAGGGTATGTGATCCCCATCATCTGTATACAAAGTTTACACCTTGTGACCATACTTTCAATTAGGTGGTCAACCTCCGCAGAATTAATCAATCGCCATTCTTTATATAGAGCAGTTTCCAGCTTAATTAGAGTGGATGGAGGTGGGAAACGTGAAGATACAGTACGGCCGAGAGCATCCCAAAGATTTCCAATGGTATTAAGGTCGGGCGAATATGATGGCCAAGCCATACGCTCAGTCACTTCACTCTCCAGGTAGTCATCGACGATGTCAGCTCTATGGGGACGTGCGTTGTCGTCCATTAAAACAAAATTAGGGCCAAATGCTGCAGTGTAAAATCTCACAGTGGTTTCTAGGACTTCATCTTGATACCGGTCAGCCGTCACAGAACCCTGTTTAAGGATGTGCAGTTCGGTGGGGTATCCTAATGAAATCCCTGCCCACACCATAATGATTCCGCCACGAAATGCGTAATATTCGGTGATGTTTTGTTGCTAATTGCGTGTTCCTTGTTCACCCCATATCCTTATATGCTTGTCATTTAGTTACAGAGCAAATCTTGACTCACCAGTACACATGACATTGCCCCACTCAGACACAGTCCAATTGACATGTTCCCTGCACCACTTTAATCGTTCCCCTCTTGATTGGGCGGATAGAAAAACACAAACTTGAGGTACTCTTTTTTAACTAAAAATATGTCACGTTATTTATATTTTAAAAAATGTGTAACAGATTTGAGGAATTAAAAGATTGCACAAAGATCACATTATTTCAAGTATAAGCTAAAAATTTAATTCTTAACTCATAAAGTAACAGGAATAAAAATACCAGATGTCATGCTCAGCTTTGTTTTGCAAGATTATTACATTAACATCCATTTACATTGATATGCTTAACTTAATTTTATCATTTCAGCATTTATACGAAAATATTTTTAACTTTTAACTTGTCCAGTCGTTAAAGGGAGCCGAAGTATGGTTGACGTGTAGGGGGGATTACCTAAAATGCAGTTTTTTTCTGTCCTTAATCAAACTCCAATAGATGGTATTATAGAAGAGTATGTAATAGCCTTTTCTGGGAGGTGATTAGTTAGTTGTGTTTGAAATTCTTTGGGGGTAAGTAATTTCCTGAAAAGAAATATAGAGGAAGTTTCATTTATTAGAAATAGAATTTTCCTATCGAATCTACAGTGGTATTTATTCAGCTTTTACAAATTAACATGAATGCCCAAATTTTAGCTATGTAATTAATCATATTATGTTTGGTACAATGAATGATGTTTATCTAGACTTCACTTATTTACTTTGAGGCATAATACTGTTTTATATAATCTCACCACCTGAATACACGGTTTGACTTTTCTTTATTGAACACATTGTCATTATCATTATCAGTATTATCATTATCATTATTATCATTATTCATTTGTAAGGAAGTGTTGGAATAAAAATTTTACCCTCATTTTATCCTCGTAAAAATTTTTGAACTAAAGATCGCAATATAACTCTTGCATGCATTTTGAAGTTCTTAAAAATAATCTTCGTTTAAACTGATAAAGTTTTATAAAAGATACTTTACTACTTTACTTTTTAATCAAATTATAAGTCCTGAAATATTAGGAAAAATTAATATTACTTGACCTTTTCCTTGTTAAAATTCGGTAGTAGCACATCTGGTTAGAAATGATTATGGGGATTTCCTGTGCGTGGCTTCCTTTAAATTTTGATTTGCCTTTTAAAAAATTCTTTCTTTTCCCGAAATAATAATTTTAAACAAAACTGAAGATATTATGACCTTTGAATTATTCATGTTTTAATGCACTTAATGTTAGTTTATTGATTAAGTAAAGATAAAAATGTGGCCATCATCTGAATTTGGCGTTAGGATAACAGATAAAAAGTACTTAAAGACATTTTTGATTCAGAAATTACATTAAAAATGGAATGTTTGTACCTCAAAGAGCTGGTGTAAGAAAACCTACACCATGTCCAAAAAGTCCAGTCTCCACAGAGCATCAAAACCTTCCCCTGTTCAACCAAAACCTGCCTAAACAAGCAAGTGATCGGGAATATCGGGAAGGCAATAGAGAACAACGAGAAAAACAATCTGAAAATCTTATCCCCTTCTGAAATTGCCTGTGTTTTAAGTGTTTGCTTCTAAATCTCACCAAGATCGATTGAAGAAGTACGGGGCTGCTGCATAACAAGGTAGGTCCTAGTCCTTAGAAATGTACCAGTTATGAAATGATGAGAGACGCCAAGTAAAAAGTGCGTTTATGGAGGGTGCAGATTTCTAAAGAATTTAGTTGTGCAGAGTTGGGGATCAGAAGATAACAACCACTTCTTGCAAGTGTATATGCAGTATCATTACCGTATACCTGATCATTCGAAGGAATCCACTGGAGGTACACCAATATCCCTATATCTAACTCAGAGAGAACAACTTGAATATTTTAGTCAGGTTTATCATACAGTTTTGGCAATTTTTAGGTATTAGATACCATTTTATTGTCAGTCAAAATTCAATTACTACTTAATTATCAAGGGAATAATTAAGAGCCTTTTCAATAGCTCTAATTTTTAACCTAAAAACAGAGAAATAGTCAAGGTTTTCGGACATTAAATTTATTATTGTCCTTACAGTTGTAGATGAACACACTACTTCCAGCTTTTCCAGCTTTCCAAATTTGCCAGAATACGTGTAAATAACTAACACCTCGGAAAAGATCTCATTATTGACCTCTAAGGTCATCGGTTTTTAAAAATTTGGATGGTCCTTCTGCCTGCAAATCACGGGATTTCTAGTTCTTCTTTTAACTAACATGCTCATATTACACTGTAGGGGTCAATGAATTAAAAGAGAACGACAGAACAACCTTTCAGAAAATCTTTGGTGGTCTATAATAGTGCATTGTGTTAAAAGCTATTTAAAGCGTTAAAATAAGTATATAACTGTAACATTTACATTAAAATTTCCATGGGCAGTCGAACTTGATGAGTTCAAACTTCATTTATTCAAAATTTTGGATAATTCGACTTTTATAAATTATTCTCGATTTTCTTAAACAATGAAATGTTAAAATTATATGATTAATTCGAAAAATATTCGAGAAAGTTTAGTTTATTCGAATTTGGAGGTCTCAGTTTTCGAAAAAATATCACTTTCATCCTAAAATTAATGTATTTTAGTTCAAATCATGCATCCCATTGGTACTAATTCTTTTATAGTTGATGCTGATAAGCTAAACAGAGAATCTAAAGATTCGGATAAATGTCTCCAGTTTAAGTTATCTTGCTTCTCACGTACTGAAAGAGGAAAGGAAGATAGGGATCACGACAAATATGTAGTACGGCAGTCATGGTTGTGTTACTGAAAAAGAAATTGTTAGAGCCAGAAATAATATTAAAGATACTGTATAAAGATAGTGTAAAGATAGTAAATTAGTCTATTTACCTTTATATCTATTTATCTGGCACGATTGCTTTATTTCTCATCTATAGTGACTTGGCATTCTTCCGGAGGCTACATGCCCCCTGTTTGATAAAAAAGAATCAATAAATAAATAACCCTGCTTTTTTGTGAAGCAACAGAATCATGAAGAAACATATCTCCATGGAGAAAGAAGTATTGGGAAGTGAGAGGACACTTAGGGGAGATAACCTTGAACTGTTTCGCTGTTACTTTTTTTCTATTTTACAATGTCTTTGCCGTTTATGATTATATTGTTCATTTTCTGTTGTTGTATTAGTCTTGTTCATTCCCCCAACTGACGGTAAAAATTCATTAAAATTTTAAAGGATCTAATGTACGTATAAATTAGGGGTTTCCAGTTTATAATGGCTAGAGTGCCACACTGCAAATCTTATGCATTTTTGAGGGATGGAATTTCATAATTGGTCAATTTTCCTACAATTCTACAAGTAGGAAAGAGGTACCAGTAAGAAATAACATATATAATTTAATTAAAACTAAGGTTTGGTCATTTTAGATGCTTAAAATAAGTTGGAAACTTCTATGTTCTAAAATACATTTCAGAGGGCTCGTGACTAATTGTACATTTGTAATGTAAGAATAGATGCGAGGAAATAGGAAATAAATTTAGAATAATAGATTTTCAAAAGGTGAAAAAATAATTAAAGCTCTTATAAAATTAATGATTTTACAATTGCATAAAGGAGTAAAATTAAAAAGAAGTAAAAATCAATTGTGGCAATTAGCAAAGTTATTATAAACAATTGAATTTTGAAAGATATTTTCCAATACCACGAGTTTATCAATAAACAATTCTCTATCCCCAGATCAGTTCATTCTAAACTAAAAAAAATGAATCAGTGACTAATCTTCGAATGCAGATATTTTTTGATTTTTCACAAATTTCGATGAAGAAAACACAATATGAAACTATGAAATATTTAAATTTTATTTTTCAAAAAACTTTTCAAGTGCCACCAGTTGATATCCTCTGGGCTAAAATAATATTTGTAGTATTGAAAGTGTGTATTATTTGACCAATTAAAAAGAAATAGTTTTGTATTATTAAATATTCAAAAAGTTTGGATGTTTAATGAAAATATTTTAAAAATTTGGAGACATTTAATACTTGATTCAACCTTTATAAATTAAAAAAATTATCTATTTTTTTAATAAAAATAATGAGCAAATAATATAGAAGAATTATATATTGTAATAATGAAAGGTTTAAATACCTACTAATAATAATAGAAAATAT